>VFFE01007256.1:1069140-1132109 GCA_008921705.1 Burhinus oedicnemus
CCCCCAGCCTCCAGCGCGGTGGGCTCCGGGGACTCCCCTGCGGCCACCGGGCTGGCGGGGCTGGAACCGGAGCCTCGGTGCTGGGCTGGGGCTCGTCCCCGGACTCTGAGCATCCCGCCTGCCCCGCTACCCCGACGGCCGCCTCTTGTTAGCGCTGGCCTTTAATTCCTTCGGCAAAGGTGCCGGGGGCTGGTGGTCCCGTGGGGGGGGGCTGGGTCCTGCGTGGGGCAGCCAGGGGCTGGCCGCGGCGGGAAGGGAGCTGGCAGCTGCCTACCGACACCCTCCCTGGGCTGGCAGGGCGAGTGCCGGAGAGGGCATCCCACCGGTGGGCCAGGGGCTGGGAGCTGCTCCCGGGGCCACTGCCGTGCTGTGACCATGTCCCGAGTAGCACCGTGCCGGGATGTAGCAGTCCACATCCCCTGATGAAGTTGTCTTTCTGGGCCCCCCTGTTTTTTTCCCCCAGCAGCTCCGGTCCTCTCTGCTGAGGCCAGCATGCCGCCCCTCACCTGCCCTTTGCCTTGTCCCTCCTCGGTGGCAGTGCCAGGCAGTGCCCTGTGGGTCCCTGTCCCCACTGTTCCTTCTCCCTCCCATGGCTGAGGCCATCACAGCCATTAGTGTCACTCAGGAGTGTGCTGTGGGTTTGTTTGTTTTGGCTTTCTGTCTTTCTCTTAATGTTCTTGTATCTGGCTCCCTTTGCCACTTGAGATTTGGCAAAGATGCCAACCAAGAGTCGTTCCTAAATGTCAAACAGGACAAAATGTTTTGAAACCCCTTTAGACCAAGGCTGAAATGTCAGTGCTTTGTAGCCAGTGGCTTTCCGGGTCCACAATGGCTGCTGGCATGTGCGGGCAGGATCACCCGGCACATGGGCTGCAGCCGTCCTGGAAGGCAGCATGGCTGCTGTGAAATACGGACTGTTGTATCTTGGGGGTTGACCTCAGCGCTCGGGAGGCTTGAAGGCCTGGGAGCCAAGGAGAAAGATCTCCCTTGTGTGAGCCCCAGGTGCGAATGAGTCTGGGTCCCCTCCAGGGGACGTGCACTCCCAAATGTTTGCCTTTTCTATATGTGTCATGGGTGTGGAAAAAGCGGGAGAGCTGGACTGTAGGATGCCCAAAGGAGGAGATGCTGGTGGAAAGGGGCTTTGAGAAGTTCCTCCCTGCTTGCGGAGGTGGAGGATGGCACCTGTCTGTCATATGGGACCACGGGCTTGAGTGCGCGCATGTTCAGCATCTGACCTCGCTGGGGCTCCGAGGGAGCAGAGAGGCTGCTTGCGCAGGTCTCAGGGGATGAGGTGCCCTCCCTGTGGGATCCTGCCAGGCACTAGGAGTGGAAAGAAGCAAAGACAAAACCAGGGAAGGAGAGAAAGAGGAGCTGACCTCCTGCCTTTCTTCTGAGCACGTGCACCTGGTGCAGCACCACTGGCCACTGCTGCATGCCATCGAGGAGGAAGAGGAGGCACTGCTCCCTGTGATGGTGCCCTGAGCTGTTTGTGAGGTCCCTTCCCTTTGAGCACTTCTTCCCCTGGCCTTTGCCGGCTGCTGTCACCAGCACTTGGGTTTGGCCATTCCCCCTCCTCACGCCCCACGCAACAAGGCCTTGATATTCCTCACCTGAAAATACAAAAACTTGTGTGACAGCATTTCTCTGAGCTGGCCGCTCCAAGGGAAGTGCCAGGGCTGCTTTTAAAAGTCTCCAAGCTTTCCCCGTGGCCATCCTCCCCTCTGCTGATGTGTGCCCTGTGCAGGGAGGTGTCTGTACTTTAACCCCACAGCTGGAAGGTGTGGGGGGTCTAGGTGATAAAATGCCGGGCTGGAGGGGAAGGATGGAGCTGGGGGTAGTTTTTGTAGGTGTCTGGGCTGGAGCCTGTGGCCAAGCATCCCTGGGCTCTGCTGGTGGTGGCCCAGCAGAGCCGGCCTGGCCTTGGGCAAGCAGGTTTGCTTGCCGGAGGGAGCACCTCTCTACCAGTGCTTTCTCCCCTTGCACCATCTCCTGGTGCCCAGAAATCGACTGCAGACCCACCATCTTGTTGGTTCTGCTGGGTATATTTGTAGCCGCACCGCACGAGCGCGTGCCAGCGCTGGGGATCCTTGGTGCAGGCAGGTGATCCCTGCCTGGTCCTAACGTCTGTGACCCACACGCACTAGGGTGTGCAAGGCTGTATCCTGCTTTCAGCGGCGAGCTTGCCCCGCAGTGCAGGATCAGGCCCAGCTCCAGGGGCACCCCACACCTTGGGAAGGGAAGAGCGGTGGGAGGTTGGAGCGGTGTTTTTATTGAGTTGCTGAGTGGGAATAGGAAACATCCTGCCCCTCCTGGAGCGCAGCACAGCGCCACGGTGGCACTCATGGCAGGAGGTCCCGGGTCACCTGTTGCATATTTTTCAGTCTTGATAAGCGTGTCCTGAATGCGTCTGTCACCTGGGTCCCATGGGAATGCCAGGGAGGTGAGGATCAGCCATGGCTCACCTCCCTGCCGCGCTATAGTCAAGCTTCCCAGGTGAATTTCGGCTGTGCGGGAGATCTCCTTCCAGGATGCGGAGACAAGGTGGCCGTGAGCCAGGGAGCAAAGGCAGGAGCACTGCTTGCTGGGGGTTATCTTCCGGTAATTGTCTCGGAAGCTGCTTCAGCATGCAGATAAGGGGGAGCTGGTGGCAGCTGGGAGCATCCCGTGCTTGGTCCCGGTGTAACCTTGCCTACTGTGTGCTAGGAGGGAAGTAGCAGGTTTGTTTTTTGGGCTGGCTGCTCCTCTGCCCTGCACCCTCCCACAGTCAGAGTGAGCACGAGTTGGTGGCTCCTTGGGAGACCCTTCCTAGGATGGGATTGCGCTTGCCCTCTGGGGGATAAAGCCAGAGCAGCCTCTGCGTCCTCCTTCAGTTTGCTGTCTAGCCTGCCTTGAGCTTCTTGTCATGCCAGCAGGCTTTTCCCAGATCTCCAAGAAGCGTGGACGCTCTAGAAAAATTTGGAAAGTCCCTTTCCATGGAGTGGTGGGGGTGTTTGAGAGCTCTGCCCTTGGGGCACGTGCAGGGGACGCAGTTGCTGGCAGGGTGGTGGCACCCAAAGGTTGCCCTCCTGACATCCCCGCCCCGATGCCAGTGGCGGCTAAACCTGCTTTTGCCCTTTGCTGCCAGCCCGATCCTGGGTAGTGTGTCCTCCGTGCCAGGCTTCTCAGGCAGAAGGGTGTTGCGGGAGGGATGCAAGCCCATGTGGCGGTGAGCAGCGGCCCTCTCGGTGTGGGGGTGTGCAGAGCATCTGTGTCCCCGGCAGGGTTTGGGATGATTTGGCTGGGGTCAGGAGTTGTAGCACCCTGCTCAGCAGCTTTCCAGGGGAAACAGCCCTTCTGTACCAAAGAGAGGTTATGGAGCAGCTGTACCCACTCCTGAAGGATGCTACTGTGGGATATAAGAGCTCATGGGCATCCTGGGGCAGAATGAGCTGCACCGCAGATGCTGTGGTCCACCCCAGTGTGGGGCGAGAGGTGCAGAGCGGGATGAAGCTCACCTCCCTCTGCTGGGAGCTCTATAGAACCCCGGTGCAGGTTGACGAGTGCAAAAGTGCTGCTTTGGTATCAGAATTCAGCTTTCTTATAAAATAAGCCTTGCCCATGCCTGGCTGCTTCTGTGTTGCCCTCTGCTACCAGGAGAGCAGGCGGGGGCACTGGGTGCCCCTCAATGTGTGGCTGCCAGAGTCAGTGGGGGTCTGGTGACCTCCGCATTAAGCAGCTGACACTGCCTGGCGTGCGGCACCTCTTGATGTCCCACAGCAGGAGAAGGGGCTTCATGTGGAGTTTCTGTGTGCCACCTGACGGTTTTTGTGTATATCACCTTTATTCAATCTTTACGTAAAAATGCATTTGTGGCAGCTGGGTGCAGGAGAGGGATGCCCAGGCTGGAGAGTGAGGAAATGCCGAGCTGCAGGACCCCATAATCCCAGCCCCATGTGTGTTTGCACCGAGAGCCGCCTCTCCCTTTGCACGGCGAGGGGCTGGCTCTCAAACCCAGCCTGCAGCGCATTTCTTAGCAGCCTGTTGTGGCTGCTACCCCAGTGCGATGCAGCTCTGCAGGCCAGGTACAGCCTGCACGACCCCCCCCGCACTGCTGGGGCTCCACTCTGCAGTGAGCGCTGCTGAGCTGTGCTGCTGAGTTGCTCTGCTCCGGGTTGCACAAAAAAAAACCCAAAAACACCCACATGTAAACTGCTTGGTTGTGAAGAAGGCGCTCTATACAAGTCTTACAGCAGAGATAAGACTGGTCCCCTCTCACCGGGACGCAGGGTGTGCCCAGGGGACAAAATCAAGGGTCCCGGGTGAGAGCTGCCGAGGTGGGCTGTGGCAGTGCCAGCAGCTTCCATGGTGCTGCAGTTGCTCGTCAACCAGCAAGCTTTCCCTGGTCAGCCCTGGGTAAGCAAGGCCGGTGCCTCCACCCTCTGCTTGCCAGCCTGACCTTTACACCCGACTGAAGGTCAGGCCGGCGCGACGGCAGGCGCTGACGTGGTGGCTGCTTCTGTCCAGCTGCCTGGCAGGGAGGTGGCAGTGGCTTCTGGAGGGTCCCCCGGCTCCTCCTGCAGGTTTCTGCCACCGGGATGTAGGAGCGAAAGGTGAACTCCTCCTCCTCCCTGCTCCCCTTCTGTGGGTGGGGGCCGTGCTTTGCCTCCCCCTTCCCCGTGCCTGCTGGGGAGAGAGGGGCTCTGCCGCTAGCAGAGCAGTGGGTGTGGACCCTCCCGATGGCTCTGGCCGGTGGGTGACAGTCTCCTGGAGGGGCTCTCTTTCTCTTTCTCAGCATGTTTTGAACTGCTCTGTAGGTCAGCAGCTTGCGGAGCCCTGCCCAGCCGTTTCCTCGCTCAGCTGCAGCTCGGTAGCGGTGGAGGTCTCAGCAGCCCTTGCCCGAGCTGCCTGTGTGGGGCTTTGGGGTGGGATTGGGAGTAGCCGGTGCCCTGTCTGCTCCAGATGCCCTGCCTGGACTCCCGCAGGGTGCTGCAGCCTCTGCGGCTTCGTCCTCCCTCCTGTGCAGGGACAGATGGGCTCATGGGCAAGACACGCCCACAGACAGGCATTCATTGCCTCTCTCGGCGCTACCCAGTTGTGCCCTGCTTGGGGGCAGCTCCTGCCTGTGCTGACCACCTCTCTCCCCACAGAGTACAGCCGCTTCGAGTCAAAGATCCACGACCTGAGAGAGCAGATGATGAACAGCAGCATGAGCTCTGGTTCCGGCTCACTCCGGACAAGCGAGAAGAGATCTCTCTATGTCCGGTAAGGCTCAGCCCCTCCTGCCTGCCCCTGTGCTCCAGGCAGCCGGAGGCGGGTGGGATGGGTATATCCCCACAGGGTGGGACGGTTCAGCTGGGGCCATGCAGCACCTCTGCAGATGAGTGTTTTGGAGGCCAGGGAAGTGAGTGCGATCACTGCATCATGAAGCCTGGAGGGTGCCACAGGGAGAGCGGTGCTTTTGTGCTCGTTCCCCAGGGCTGGGTGCTTGGCACTCAAGTGCCTCTTCCGAGGCACAGAAAATTGGTTCTGTTTTACATCAAACCAGGACACCTGCTCCGCTTTGGAAAGCGCTGGTGTCTCGACAGAGCCCTGGGTGGCTGCTGACCAGGCTAACCCACTGGGGATCACTGGGAAATGGGGAAATGCCAGGCATCCAGTGCCACTTCTGCCTCGGGCACCTTGGGGCAGCATTCGGGGCGCTCTCCTCGAACCATTCCCTGCTAACAGGCTCTCCCCATCTCCTCCCGCCATTCCTGTGGCAGGATCTGCCTGGAAGGGAGATGTGCTCTTAGGAGGATTACTGCTCTGAGACCTCGATGCATTTTTGGTCCAGAGCCAGGCGTGGGGCAGGCAGGGGTTAAGCAGCCATGCAGCTCTAACTGCTGCAAGTCTTGCGTTGCCAGGGCAGGCCCTGCTTGCTGCCTGCCTCCTGCCACCTCCTGCCTGCCACAGCGCGACTGGGGTGACAGCTAATGAGTAATTTTAACTTGGTAATTAAAATAATCCTGTAAATCCTTGCTCTGCACAGCCTGTTGCGGGTGGGGGCTGGCAGGAGCAGGGGATGCTTCTCCTTCCCTGTGGGAAAGATGACAAGGGCCGAGGCTGCATCAGCCTCAGCTTGCATCTCCTGCTGCATGGCTGCTCCATGCAGAGGGGCTTCAGGCTGCTACTGGACCCAGTGCAAGCCCGGCCTGGCAGGAGAGGAGAGCTGCAGCTCTGGGTTCCTGCAATTCACACCTTCCTGTGAGGCTCTGCAGGCATCTTGCTTGATTTAGCATCTCGGGGCTCCCTGCTGGGGATGTGCAACGAGCTGCATGCCATGTTGAATAAACATCATCTTGCTAGTCCTGTCCTCGCTCCCCTGCTGTCCCATGGACACCATCGTGAGTGGAGTATGGTTTAGGCCAGGTCCAGCTCGAGTTGAGCCTGCAAATCTCGTGTTCCCTGCCTCAATAGGTCCTGCATCTGTCGGGGCATGCCTGCAAGCCAGAGAGCTCTGGGCTGCTTGTAGCATCTTGCGTCTCTTGATGCATCCCTCTACGTGGCTTTGGTGGCCTCCACAGCACTGTGTCCCCAAGTGGCTACAGGCAGCAGCGGGGCAGTGCCTTGCTGAGAGGGTGATCCCAGGGGAGAGCTTTGCCCCAGCATGGCCCTTCCTGATGTGCCCTGGCTCTGGCGGCTGCACACCTCGCAAAGGTGCTGGCGAGAGCCGCCCAGGCTGCCCCAGCCCTTCTGGTTGGGGTAGTTTCAAGCACAGTTTACCCAAACCCAGCTGAGTTGCTGTGCTGCGGGCAGGACATCAATTACAGGACTTGCTACCCAACTGCTTGAGTCAGCCCCGTGAGGCTGAGTTGCGCTCCGCGTGCTGTCGATGGGGCAGGAGCCAGGCATCCAAGTGCCTGCCGGAGCTGATTTGGGGGTGCCAGCGCTCAGCACGTGTTTCAGAGCTGCAGCTGTGCAGCATGGGCAGGGGCGAGGCAGGTTCCTGCACTGCCGCAGGGCAAAGTCCACCTGTGCTGGAGCCATGCCGGGCGGCGATGGGGGTCAGGCAGGCATGTTGTGCCTGGGCACTGGGAGGATGCCGTGCCGAGTCCCTGGGATGGCTCCCCTGCCCTCCAGCCAAACCATCTGCTCTTCTGGCTGCATGTGCCGGGGACAGAGCGGAGCGACCATGCTGCCATCCAGCCTCTGCGCCCTGGGGAGCACCCAGCCACTGACACGGCCAGGGGTTGGTCTTCAGGAGCATCGCGCCTTAGGGAAGCAAATGCTTTGTGCCTCTACTTCACAGGTGTCTGGCCCTTGCACAGAGCTTGCTGTGCCTGCCCTGGGATGGCAGTGGGTGCTGCTGGAGGAGGCAGGAGCCAATGCAGGGCCAGCGCTGCTCTGCAGGGCAGGGTGCAGGTGTGGGCAGGGCACCCCGCAGCCCGCCTGGGTTCGGGAACCGGCCTGACCAGTTCCCCGGGGCCTTGGCTTGGCACTGTCCTCGCAGGGGCCTGCCGGCCACTGCACAGCCTTATCTTTTGGCCAGGAGCTGCTTGCAAGGGTTGCTTGCCTCCAGCCAAAGCGCCCTATGGTGCTCTGCTGCCAGCTGCAGCATGCTGGGGGCCACGTTTGGCTGCGGAGGGACCCAGCACGAGAGTCGCCCCAGCCCTGAGCAAGCTGGGAACAGGGGAGCGACCTGGTGGCTGGATGTACCTGGACACATAGGGCTGCACTGGGTCTCGTCCCAAAGAGCCCCTCTCGAGCCATGGGGCAGCCCATTCGAGATTGGCTGCCTTAACCCAGTCTCAAGGGACTCGAAAGGTTTCGTCACCCGGCACTCCCCTGGCAGCGCCGAAGCAGGGATCTGGCTGATGAAGTGCCCTCCCACCTCTGCTGCTCCACGGTCCCTCAGTCCTGCCGTTTGCACCTTGTGCTTCCAGAGCCCCTTAGCAGTCCCTGCAGCAGAAGGGGGTAACAAGCAGGGCATGTCCCTCCTGGTTGAGGAACGCTTGTTAGTGCCAGGATTAAACCAGTGGTTTAATTTAAAAGTGTTTGCGGTGCCTGGGCTCGTGTCGGGCTCGGGGGTGAGCAGGGCTGATGTCCCAGGAGCGAACACAGGGCTTGTGCTGCCAGCAGTGGTGCTTTTAGTGACTGTTCCCTCAGTTTGGTTTCTTGCAAAGTGGATATATCAAAGCAGACACGGTTTGAGATCTGACATTAGTAGAATGAGCTGCACGTGAAGCCACTGAGAGCAGCTTGTGGGTACAGGTTGCAGTGCTGCATGCGATGAAGTGTGTGTAGGGAGGGTATTAGTGCTCCCCTAGTTTAAAGAAAAAAAAAATTATTTTCTGTAGCTGGTTAGTTTAATATTGAAGATAATTTTTAAACTAGATAAAATGTTCTCAGGGGAAGTATTTAGGAGTCTGAAAAGGATCGGTTGTAGAAGCAGATATATATATATAGCCTCAGATGCGTTCCTAATTCACAGGCTCTGGACTAACATACCTCTGTATGTAAATAAAGTGTGTGTTCAGAGCACCCCATGGTCTCTGCCTGTGTGGCCGCCCACCAGTAGGGTCTGGTGTTCCTCATCCCGCTCCTTGGCCCTGCAGCCACTGGGCAGGGGTGGTGGGCAGCAGCCCTGCGCCCTGGCTCCCTGCTGCCCTCCTGCGCGCTGCTGCTTTCTTGAGGTCGTGTGAGCTTCGCCTGCTCGCTAACCACAGCCGCCTTCAGTGTGTCTGTGGTTTGTGTGCCTCTTGCAGCTAAGGTCAAGAGCAAGGTGTTTTGGTCCGACACTGCATTGCATGCTTCGGGGCTTATGCTGAGGCCACCGGCGGGAGGGATGTGCCAGTGGCGGTGCAGCACCGCTCGCCTCAACAGGAGGTTTCCCCAGAGTTTGGGTTTAAATCCTTTAGCGTAGGAAGGTGGCAGTGCCCCAGGAGATTGGCAGTGCTGCTACCCTCAGTTCCTGGCTGTGCTCGGGGAAGGCATCGCTCCTCTCTCTGCTCCTCCACAGAGCCCTGTTTGACTACGACCGGACCCGGGACAGTTGCTTGCCCAGCCAGGGGCTCAGTTTCTCCTATGGGGATATCCTGCATGTCATCAACGCCTCTGATGATGAGTGGTGGCAAGCCAGGCTTGTCACACCCCATGGCGAGAGCGAGCAAATCGGTGTCATCCCCAGCAAGAAAAGGTGAGTGTCCGTCGGCAGGAGCTGTCAAGTGTGGTGCCTCCTGGAGCTCCCCAGCCTCTGTGAGCCCTGTGTCCTTGGGGGTCTGCTCAGAGTGGGATCTCCTTGTGGTCCCAGCCCACCTGTCCCTCCGTGGCTGTGCAGCATGAAGGGCACACTGGTTGCAAGCCAGAGCTGCATGCAGGTCTCTCTGGGGAGATGTTTGCCGAAGCTGGGTGAGACTCCAGGTGAGGAGAGGAGCACTCAGCCCCCTCTGTGGTCCCCATTGGGGTGGAGAGCTGGAGTTAGCCGATCTGGGGCTCCAAGTGAGAGCAGAGTCACCCTGGTGACTGTGGGCTGCTCCTTGTGTCTTCTGACCGCCTGCCCAGTTCTGCGAGCCAGGTCCTGTGAGATGGAAAGGTGCAGGGAGCAGAGGAGCTGGCTGCCACTGCCTTCAAGTCTGCAGAGCCAGCCCCATCCATCTCTGCCCCCCATCCCTCCCCTCCTGGGAAGGCTGGCTTGTCCCCACTCCTGCAGATGCTGGCGTTGGCCAAACTCCGGGCTGGCGGCTCCACCTCCATCCCTGTCTGGGAAGGAGCTGCCCTTTGCCAATGGGGCCACTATCCAAGGGTGTGGGGCCACCATCTGAGGGTGCACAGAGCTGCCTGGGGCGCATGTATGGGACTAGCAGCTCTTTCTCCCCTTTAACTTCCGATCAGGGTGGAAAAGAAGGAGAGAGCGCGGTTGAAAACAGTGAAGTTCCACGCCAGGACTGGCATGATTGAGTCCAACAGGGTAAGTGCCGAGCTGGGGCTCAGTGGGGTGTCTGGAGCTGGTAGCTAGCAGGGGCAGGATGAGTCCCAGCAACCAGACCTCCTGGTGGGGCAGCTGGAGCAATCCCAAAGCAGAGGACAGCATGACTAGATCTCCCCAGGCCCCCATCTGCTCGGCACGAATCCTCCGTGACTTTGCTGGGGGTGAGCAGAGGAGCCTGGGATGGTGCGAAAGCTCTGGGGAAGGGCCCCTGGTTAGAGTGGTGGGGGAGCAGAGCCCGTCCCACCGCAGGCCGTGGCTGGGAGCTGACTGCAGGCAGCTCATGTAAGTGAAGGCAGCTGCCCTCACCCAGAGCGCTTAGTGAGTGGACAAGGAAGGGAGAACAGCCTGGCTACCCCTGCAGAGCTGCAAATTGCCCCATCAGCTTCCCAGCATCCCTACCACATGTTTTTCTCCATGCTTAATTTTTTTCCTGCATTACAGTTTTCATGTAATCTCCATGATTTCATTTGAGGGTAACTGCCCTGACACAGCTCCTCATTGTCTCTTCATTTTAATTTTTCCCACATGTGTTAAACACCATTGTTTTTTCTGTCCTCCCTTCCATCTCCATGTTCTTCAGTCGATCAAAACGAAACGTAAAAAGAGTTTCCGCCTCTCTCGAAAGTTTCCATTTTACAAGAGCAAAGAGAACCTGGCCCAGGAGAGCAGCGGACAGGAACGTAAGTAGCAGCTGGCCAGAGAGGGCAAGCGTGCGATCCTCAGGTCCTCTGCCTTTGGGGGAGACGTTCGGCACACTTCCGTAGCCAGACATCCTGGCGTCTGCCTGTGTTCAGGTCTGTGCTCCAGTCATGCCAGCAGCTAGGGAGAAGCCAGAGCTTGAAACGAAAGCAGCAGCTGCGGGCTGGTGCTCTTTTTCTCTCTCTCATGTTCAGTGTCTTCATCCTTTCATCCAACTTTACACCCGCCTGACCCTCTGCTCTGCCTCCCCCTGCTCTCCCCCATCTGCTGCGGGCTCTGCTCCCTCCCTCCACCTGCCAAGGGCTGCTCCCCTCCAAGCAAGGGGCTGGCCACCTCCTGCAGACCTTCTCCTGTCCCTCTCAGGGCTAGGGTGGTCCCAGCTGCGCTCCCCATCTCCCCTAGAAGTGACTCAGAGCTACGTATTCCCACCTGAGAGCCCTTCCCCTGTGTTAAACCCTGTGGACAAGGGGGAGCTGTGTCCTTGCTGGTGGAGAAGCTGCCCATCCATGACTGAGGCACATCTTTGGTAGCTGGCTGCACCAGCTGGCTTGGGGGGTCCCCAGCAGCACCCTGGGGCTCCCAGGGAAGGCAGGCCATTCAGCTTGTTGCCCCGTATCCTGACGTGCCCAGCGCTGGAGCTGCTCACCAAACCCAGCCCCTCCTCCTTCCAGATGCTAAATTGCATCCACTCCTTTGGGAAACGTCCAGACAGCCAGCCATGGTCCTTGCACCTTGGGGAAGAGGAGGTGGGCAAGGCAGAGCAGTGTCTGCCCGGTGCCAGCACAGTGAGCACGTCCCCTCCCCGCCGGCGGCTCTCCTGGGCATGATGCAGAGGCAGGAGGTTGATGCTGGGCTGCTCCAGGGGCTGCCCACATCCCTCTGCTGCCCATGCCAGGCTGGCGCCAGCTTCCAGTGAGCTTAGCCACCAGCGTGAGCCTGCAGTGAAGGTGAAGTCTGTGTGTCTGAGTGTCTGTCATAGTGCCTGGATGTGGCTGGGCTCCAGTCAGCCCTGTGCTGGAGCTGAGGGCTCGCTGGGGTGCTGTGCTCGGCCAGCCCTGCAGTGCAGTGACGTACGGCACGGGGATGGGGCAGGCAATGCTCTTTGCCAGCCCATGTCACAGACCCACAGCTGGCTCGCTCCCCGTGCTCTGCCACTGGCATCCCAGCTTGCAGTGGTGGGGTCCTTCCCCCATGTTTCCACAGCCTGTGCAAGCACTGGGGCGTGGGCAGCTCACACACACAGGTGGGGAAGAACATCCCTCCTGCCGCATGTTAGAGGACTGGTTGTGCTGTGTCTGCCCCCAGCACAGACAGGCTGTCCCAGGGCTGCACCCTGACAGTACGTTCTGCTGGGCCGCATGGAGAAATGCCTCGGCCCCGCTTGCCAGCAGCTCGGGGCTGCAATTGCTCGGTACCAGCAGATGCTGCTGTGGCCACCCTGCTCTCCCCAGACCCAGGGTGGCCCTTGGGGACTCTTTGGCAGAGAGGATGAGCTTGAGCGGGGGCGGGGGGGAGGCGGGGCGGAGGTCTGGCCGCACAAAGCGGAATGTTGGCAATGGGCTGATGGCATCAGCTCTGAAAACTTAACCTCACTTGCAGTTGCAGCTCTGGGCCGTTCTGCACTCCTGTCACTAATGCTGGTCTGGCTCTGTCTCCCCCATCCCTCTGACTGCCCTCTCCCGCACTCTTTTCTCTCCCCCTCTGCCCCTTCTCGCTGTCTGTGAAATCAGGACTTCCCTGGGTTAAGTGACGATTATTATGGAGCAAAGAACCTGAGTAAGTTGAATTTTGATGCGCATCGTTCACTTTCCGTCGCTGGCATGCCTGGTGGTGCCTGGGGAATGGCCGGGCTCCGGCCGGGGCAGCTGCACTTCTCTGGTGCAGGGAAGGAGGAGCCCCCCAGGTGCTGCTCCTCTGCCAAGGAACAGCATGTCTGCTGGGGAACGCTGTGTCTGCCAGTGGAGGCTGCTGGGCTTGAGGAGGTGCTGTTGCATGGGGTGGACGGGGCAGTTTGCTTGGGGATGTTGGCCATGCCCTAAGCGCACCCTGCTGAGGGCTGCCCGCCACATGCGGGGTGAGCTGTACCTCTTCCTCCTGCTCCCAGCTGGGCTGGCTGCTGGTTTAGCACTTGGAGACTCGGAGCCACTGCCGGTGTGGATGGGAAGTGGCTGTGACCGTGACAGGTCCCCTCTGAGTGGGGCAGTGACAGCATTTTGAAGTGTTGCCACCTTCCTCTGGGGCACCACATGCCCAGAGCTCCAAAACAACGCTGACGGGAGCCCCTTGGCCCTCCCGGCTGGGTGTGAGTCCCCTGCTGAGCTCTGCACCCCCCCCCCCGACCAGGGCAGACCCAGGGCAGGCAGCGGCCAGCAAGCCTCTGTGGGGCGGTCGCAGCACTGGGATCAGCCTGAGCAAGCAAGGCCCTGAACTCTGTCCCATCCTGTCACTGTCTTTGTGAGTCCCAGTCCCGTCCCGAGGCAGGCTCCCCCATCCCCGTGCTGGCATGGAGCTGTGCCCTCCCCTGCTCCCTGTGTGCATGCTGCACCCACTCTCCCTGCCAGCACCCTCCTCCCCATACATTCCACCTTTCCACCTTCCCTCCCTCGGCCTGGGAGGGCCAGTGCCTGCCCACGCTTGCCCGGCAGCCCCCTCCCAGCATCCCTGCCTTCTCCTGGAGTAGCTGAGCATCCCCCTGCACATCGCCAGTCTCCCAGTAAAGGGCAAGAGATGCCGCCCAGCCCATGTGGCATGAGCTCGTGCCAGCGGGTGCTGGGGCATGGGGTTTTTGGGAGGCCGGTGCTGCCCTGCCCTGGGTCAGTAGCGCTTGGTGATAGCCGGGGTGTCCCCATGCCCTCCACCCACACTCCTTCTGAAGGGGGGATCTCTCTGGTTGCTTTGCAGAGGGCGTGACATCAAACACCAGTGACAGTGAGAGCAGTTCCAGTAAGTGTGTGTCTCACCTGCCCTCCCACCCCTGTGTACGTGTGTGTGTGTGCACGTGTGCACATTTTGGCACTTGCATCTTGTTTTGTCCCGGTGGTGGTTCTGTTCGGAGGCTGGTCCTTCCTGCTGGTGACACCGAGATGCTGCGGCCAGCTCCCTCCTCGGGGCTGGGGGGCAGGAGCAAGCCTGTCTGCTTCCCTGCTCGCCCCTGGCTGCAGGGCTCTGCTCCAGGGCTGGGTGGAGGGTTCCCAGTCCACGGTGGTCCCCCGTTCTTGGTGCCTGCTGCAGCAAGCAATGGCCAGAGGACAGGTCTGTAGTGTAGGTAGCTCCTGGAGCCCAAGCCTATACAAGAGCATGGGAGTCCAGCTGCAGCCAATGCTCCCATTACCCCCAGCAGGTGTTCTAAATATCTGCAGCACGTCTGCCCAACAGGGAGGATGGTGTGTCCCAATGGGTAGCGGCGGGGAGGGAGGGCAGAGGCTTGACCTAGAGCTGGGACGTCAATAATTAACATGGCTGGTAACTGCATGCCCGTCACGCTCCATGTCAGCTGGAGCCTGTAGGTGTCCCCAGGGCTGCAGGAGGCTGGTGGGCGCAGGAGCCAGCTCCTCCTGCATGCGGAGGGGCTGGAAAGCTGCTGCGAGCGCTCACCTGCCTCTCCCTGGCTCTGTTGCAGAAGGACAAGAGGACACCTTCCTGTCGTATGAGCCGGTGACACGACAAGAAAGTAAGTCCTGGCACTGAGCTGCCCTGTGCCCACTCCAGCATGGGCATCTGTGTCCCCAGCACAGCCAGAGCAACCAGTGCCACCTCCCCTGCGGTACCAGCATGACGCCGGGTGAACACAAATGGAGTTTCTTGTCTGTTGTGTGCAGCAGGGAGCCAGGCATGCACGCCGCCTCGCAGGGCTTTTCCTGGCCTTGATCACCCCTTTTTAATCAACAGAAAAGACTGGTGACCTGGTCTGTAAGACTGAGGGAGAGATCCAGAGCTAAAATTGAGCTGGGCTTTAGTCCCCAGCTGAGGATGAGATTATCCCTACCTATCTCGGGCTAGGTCCTTGCTGCAGAGCAATCCCCCCAGCCCTCAGCATTTCACCCTGCTCGCTGCTCAGTCCCTGCAGACCCTTTCACAGGCTGAACAGTCCCAGCCTCGGTGGTCTCTCCTTGCCAGAAGCTGGACCAGACTCTTGGGCTCCCATCCCTCCCGCAGCTCTGTGGCATCCTTGCCCGGCTGTCCCAGTTGTCTGGCTCCTGTCCCTGGGGCCACACAGATGGTTGGGGTCAGATGGGAAGGAGATGTTGACCGTGACCAGGAGGAGATAAACTTGCATGGAGGTGGCACTGTTGGGTGCCCATGTGAGCAGGAGCGCCCACTGCCAGCAGGGAGAGGGCAGGTTGATGCCAAAAGTAGGGTCAGCTGCCCGCAGCGCAGACGGGGCCTCAGGTTGTGGCTCTTGTTCGCAGTTCACTACGCAAGGCCAGTGATCATCCTGGGGCCGACAAAGGACCGAATTAATGACGATCTCATCTCCGAATTCCCACACAAGTTTGGTTCCTGTGTGCCACGTAAGTCCCCACCTGGCACTCGGTGCCCTTGGTGGAGGTGGGGGGGAGTGGTGACTGCTGCTCACAGGGGTCTAGCCTGTGGAGTGGGGAGGGGGCTGGGAGCACGGGTGGGTTTGCTCCCTCCCAGGAGGTTTGGTGTGCATCAGTCCAGGTTTGCTCATGATGCCCACTCTCCTCCAGACACTACCAGGCCTCGGCGTGACAATGAGGTGGACGGACAAGACTACCACTTTGTTGTGTCCCGCGAACAGATGGAGAAAGACATCCAGGACAACAAGTTCATAGAGGCTGGGCAGTTCAACGACAATCTCTATGGGACCAGCATTCAGTCAGTGCGGGCAGTGGCAGAGAGGGTGAGTGTCAGGTGGCATTCCTGGGACGGGGACATGTCCAGCCTGAGCCCAGATGCTTTCGGCAGTTCCCCTCTGCTCCCCGTGTTGTTAACGAAGGGCTGTAACCACATTATGCAAGCGTGGCTTGAGCCTCTCCTCCCTCCGGAGCCCTGCCAAGCCACATGGCTGTTTTTCTCAGCCGCGTTACTCCACCTCGGTGTCGTACCTCTGTCATCCAAATTCCACCCGGCAGGCTGGCGCTGGTGGCACCAGCCTCGTGCTGAGGAGCTTGGAGGGCAAAAGTGCCCAGCTGCCCTCCTCCAAGCAGCAGCATTTCCTTCACAGGAGTACTGGAGCGTACCACTGGCTCTTCACTCGTTTCACGTGTTCAGAGAAAGATTCAGTCCCTTTGCATTGCTGCTGTCCTGCCCTAAGCAGGCAGGAACGTAAGGCCACTGGGGGTTTGGCTTGTGTCTCGGGAATGGTGCTTTGTCTCTGTGGCTCCTCTCTTTTGTAAGCACATGTGTGAGCAAGCTGTTTTCTGCACAAAGTAGACTGTGTGGGTAGGTCTGATCCTCATAGTCTCCTTTCCAGGGGAAACACTGCATCCTGGATGTGTCTGGCAATGCTATCAAGAGGTTGCAACAAGCACAACTTTATCCCATTGCCATTTTCATCAAACCAAAATCCATTGAAGCTCTCATGTAAGTGCAAAGTGTTCTGTGCCTCTCCAGGGTAAGCAGCTCTGTCGTGTTGGGGGTTCGTCTGTCTGCAGCCTCTGCTTTTTAGAAAGCAGCAGAGCTTGCTGCTGTTGCTGAACTTGTCCCTTGTTAAGAGGACCTGGGCCCATTGCTGTCTCTGTGGTGTCCCTCCACATCTACTGCCATGGTGCATCCAGGCTCCACGGATTTCTCTGGCTTAAAGCCCTTTGTTCACCCCAAAGAGGATTATCCATGGGAAATCTAAAAATGCTCCCAAATGTGCCTGATGTCACCTGGGCCCTGAGTCCAGCCAGGCTTGCTGCCAACAGCCCGTCATGGTGGATGGCAGCTGGATGGTGCCTGAGCCAGGCCAGCCTTGGGGAGCAGAGAGGAGATGTTTCCTGTGTGCCTAAGGGGGACCTTCTGCTAGTCCTGCTGCTCCTGGCCCTGGGCAGCGCAGGACAGAAAGGACATTAAAGCTGAGGTTGCAGCTCTTCCAAGCAGCAGCAGAGAATATTATCTGTGAGGAGACTGGGTAGCTAGAGATGGACTCTCAGATCAGAAGAGACTCTGCTGGCACCGAGGAGACCGGGAAAACCCCTTCTCAGGCCAGAAGGGGTGGAATTGCTTATTTGGGTGTTGTATGAAGATGAGGGAACCTAGGCAAGGAGGGTGGTGAGAGGATCTTGAGAAGCAGGGAGAATTCTGCAGTGGTCTTGCAAATTCGGAGGATTGTCCAGATGCGAGTCCCCTTCTGTGCTGTGGTGAAAGGCAGGAGGTGGCGAGGGGTAGAACTGTTGGAAGTTGAGATGAAATCCCAAGGCAGGAAAGAGCATGTGGGGAAGGGTCCTGCCTTCGAGAGCTGGGTCCTGCACAGCTTCCATTCCTGGTGTGCAGAGGCTTCCCAGGCAGCCTGGCACCACGGGCTACTTTTGCTTCCGTTTGTTGCTAAGAAAAAGAGCAAAGTTCCTATTTTTTGTACGTGGCAGGGAGATGAACCGGAGACAGACGTACGAACAGGCCAACAAGGTCTTTGACAAAGCCATGAAACTCGAGCAAGAGTTTGGAGAGTATTTTACAGGTGAGTGTCCTGAGCAAGCTTGTATCTGATTTATTTTATTTTTCTGGCTGGCAGCTGTGACCTCTCTACCAGCCCTGTCTTACCGCAGGGTCATGGGAAAATGTCCAGCTTCATCAAAGCAAAAAAGAAACGGCACTTTGCCAGCAGGGCTCTGCAAAGGGACGGCTCCAAGATCAGTGGATAAGAGTAAACCAGCTCTAGAGAAGGAGACAAGTTGTCAGGCAGGATTTTCCGAGTTTGTGAAAGCTGATCGCCAACCTTAATAATCATAAAAAAGAAAAAAAAAAAAATCCCCAGGCAGGGCAAGCGCAGCATAGATTCAGGATGCTACAAGCTACAGGGAATAAAACTGCCTGCACAGGGGAAAAGGTGAGCGTTTTCAAAAAGAAAAGAGTAATTTTAAAGAGGGAAGGTAAAAAATTAGTGACCTAAATGGTGGAGCCTCTCCTGAGTTATTACAAAACATCTCCCATAAAAAAGACTGGAAGTTTGGCTGGCTTCCTAAGTAGTCTTTGCTGACGAGCCAGTCAGGGGCTGCCTGGCACTTTGTGCCTGCAGAAATGAGCTGCTCATGACACAGGTATCCTTGTGCATCAAGGAGCTAATGTTTGTAACGTGATTAATTCTGGGAAAGCACAGGCAGGTGAAGAGGCAGAGAAACTGGTCTTCCATCTTTCCTCCAGTGCAATAACTCTTCTAAAGTTGAGGAGTGATAATCCTGCCAAACGCTGTATTAACCACCTAACAGCTACCAGGAAAAATCCCGAGCAGAACGTTTTCCAAAAACAGGTCTCAGCTGAGCAATTGTATGGGCACAAACAGGGTAAAAGCTTTCCCCAGAGCTCCTGTCCCGGACAGCAGGTCCAGAGCTGTCGGATGCTCTTCCAGGAAGAGCACAAATGAAGTACGCCGCAGTTTTGCCAGATCCTTGGCACGCCACTGTGCGCTTGGATGACGAGCTTGAAGTCGACCTGGGGAAGGACTGCTCTTGGCTGAAACTCGTTGTTGAAAGAAAGGGGTAATGAGCAAAGAGATGGTTGCTGTAGCAAGTTCTGTGCTGGGAGCTTATGGTGAGGGAACAGGATGGTCCTGGCTGAGCTACAGAGGCAGGCTGAATTACCGGAAAGCTTTGGCCCTCTATGTGCATCATCCCCCCTCTGATGTAGGATGTGCAGTGAAGTGCTTCGTGTTGTGTCCGTACTGAGCAGTAAGGCTGTTGCTGGTCCTTGGGCAAGAGTTGCTGCTGGGAGTGCTGGCCGTAAGCTGGTCTTTTCCAGCCTGACAGTGCTGCGATTCCCACCCCACAGCAGAGGAAGCACCAAACTCAAGGAGCCCTCGGCAGCTGACTAGAGGGGACGGACAAATCCGGCACCTCAAGGCACACGCTTGGTGCACACCGGCTAATCCGCATGCGGCCCTCCCATTCACCATGGCGGAGTAGCTGCAGGGCTGGGGCCAGCTGCCCCCAGCCACGGTGCTGTGGCATGACACACTTTGCAAAGCTGATTAGTAGCCCATCATGGAGAACCCGACCGGCACTTCACATGCCCGAGGAGCTCTGCCAGCTCTCCCTAATCCCCTTGGCCACGCTGGGTTAACCCTCTGTGTCATCGTGCACCTGCTACAGCTCCTTTGACACGGGCTGTCTCATTCATTAATTGTCGGCTGCACCACACCGGCCCCTTTGGTGTGGAGTGAAGGCCTTTCCCGTAGCTCGTGGTGGGGAAGGCACAGCGCTGCCCAACGCTCAAGGTCTTGCTTGTTCTCTCCTTTTCCAGCGATCGTACAAGGAGACTCCCTTGAAGAAATTTACAGCAAAATCAAACAGATCATTGAGGACCAGTCCGGGCACTACATCTGGGTCCCATCCCCAGAGAAACTCTGAAGATTGTCCCCTACCTGCTTCCCTGTGAGCAGAAGATCTCCGAAGTCCCACCCCACCCGAGCCCTCTGCCCCAAGGAGGGGGAATATGAAAACTATTCCTGCCCCCTTTTTTTAGATCATCGCAAAATTGAGTTTTCTAGTCCTGTTTCTTTTGTTGGGATGAACTCATTCATCACGTGACTGTTCCCACCGTTCCTGCATGGACCTTCCCACTGCTCCATTAGAGACAGATGAGAACCCATTCAAGGTCGGTTTTTATTATTATTATTAACTAAACCAAGAATCAAGATGGGAGGAGGCGGCTAAGGACTAACGTAAGAAACAAGTGAAACAATGGACTCTGAGCACATGAGCTACTATCAGAGCTCCAGGGGCATTTTTCCAAGTGTGGCTGTCTAGCAGCTCTGAACATTGCGACAGAAAGGCAGCAGAAAGCTTTTTATTTATCTGTATATGTAATTTATATATAATATATAGAGAGATATTATATATATATTATATATATATATGTATGTGGACTAGGAAACTTGAGGGACCTCTCTTAAAAGGTATTGTATTATTGCAAGGATCTTTCAGTTTCTTTGTCCCAACCACTGGGCATAGGGAGTCCACTTGGGCATGAAGAGCTCAAAACGGTACCAGGTTCTTCGGAAACATCTCCCATCAGGGCCAGCCTCCTGCCAGCCGTCCCGGGTCTGTGAGGCAGAGCAGAGACTGGTACGCTGCCTCTGCAGAAGGGACCAGAAGTCCAGAGTAACACAGAGAGGAGCAGCAGCTGATCTGAGGGAGGCTGGGAGACAGAGACTGAGCAGGAGGCTGCAGAGCAAGAGAATGGATGATACTACATATTAAATTGCACATTGTTTTACACACCACCTTATGTGTTTGCATGAGAGGTTTCCTTTTGGTTCTATTTTTTTAAGCTGATTTTAAACCAAAACCATATTGTGTTGCTGTGTTATTTTCCCCCCACCCCCCATTATTCCATTTTTCTCTTGTTAATAATGAACTGAATAGGTATAAAATCCAGTTTTTTAACTTATTTTTTAAGCTGGGTCTATTGTAAATAGAATTTAGATCCGCGGTGTTTAGTTAGGAAATACTCTACTGGCCACACAGAACAAATGTACTTGCTGTCCTGTGCCGCTTGTGGAAAACCTGGGATGTTGGGCTGGCCCTGTGCCTATGGGCGCAGGTGAAATGACCCATTCTAGCCTGCGGCAACACGCTGACATTCCCTTCCGCGTCAGCCGCTGGCAGGAAGAGTCTCCAGCTATGCCTTGGATGGACACTCACACTTTTCCAAATCAGTAACAGAATTGAAAAAACTTCCTACTCCACACCAGATTCCTGGCTCTGCTGCGTGCAGGTGGTGGTGGTGGCGGCACAGCGGGGACCTTGCCTGCTGCTCTGGGAGCTGGGGCTTGGCAGGCGAATGTGCGGCTGCCTCACCTGGTTCTGTCTCTGACATCTCTGTGTCAGTCCTCTTTCTGAAACTGGGCTCTGCTCCCTCCCTCAAGGTCACCTTAAAAAAACCACACCGGGTGCCCTGTGGGGCAGGGGGATGCAGAGCTGCACCCATCTGCTGTGCACTGGGATTTTTCAAGGGAGGTGACTGTTGGTGCTGAGACAATTGGTCCTAAGCCGAGACATGTCTGTCTTTGAGGACACTTTGGCTTCCACACTTGCATGGGGCTCCTTCATGGGAACAGAGCCTTGTGTGAAGCTGGGGGGGAAACTGTGCAGCCTTTGAGAAGGAGCCACGTTGCTGGGTGCTCGCAGTACAAGTGGAGGAGCACTCCTGCCTTACAAGGACCCGGCCAGTGCTGTTTGTCAGACACAGTGCCAAGCACCAGAACAAAGGAGGTCACCGTGCAAGCAGGTAAGTCTTGGCCTATTGTCCCTCACCCTACTTTGTAGGGATAAGTGAAGGCGTGGGGCGCCGGTCCCCTTTCCTGAATGTAACAGTTACCAGCATGTCAGTTGGTGCACAGGCCACGGTTTTCAGTGCGAAGGACAACTGCTGTAAGACTGTACAAGTACTGGCTGGTGAGAAGCTGTCTTCACTTGTCCTGCATCACAAGGAGCCCTGCAGGGACCGACCAGCTCCCTGGAACAGAAAGCAGTGCCACCGAAGAGGATGCGGCCACTAGTGTAGTGGAGGGCAGGAAGGATTCTGCTGCCGGGGGACCCAACCCTAAAGGAGCGAACTTTGGCAATGCGTTTTGTTGGGCAGCTAGCCCCCTGCCCTGCTGGTCCAGCTCCGGCTGCTAAAAACGTCAGTTCCTGGAGAAGTGGAGTAAGTGAAACAAAAATCCTTAAGATGCTAGTCATATCATTCCTGTCTTTTTTTTTTTTTTTTTTTTTTTTTTTTCCTTTTTTTTTTTTTTTTTTTCTTTCTCCCCCTAATAGCCTGTCTCCTTATCAAGTCACATGGAGAAAGAGATGATGTACTCCATGGCATAGCTGACAGTATCAAATCGATCATGACAACACTAGTTGGTTACCAGTGTTTCTTCCAAGGAGACATATATTTTTAATAAACAGAGAGTTGCAAAGAACGCTGTCTTTGAGACCTTCTTGTAGAGTCCTTCATTGTGTGACAAGTTTTTTGGTGCTGGTCTTAGCAGCTACTGATGTGGTATCTCCAGGGCAAACTTAAGTGTTGACAGTGGTTTTAAAAACAAACAAACAAACAAAAAAATTGCTTTTTTTAGTATAAGATGGTCACTGAAAACTTGCATAAAATAAAAAGGAAATTAAAAAAAAAAAAGAACAGAAAGGAAGTGGGCTTATTTATAGCTGTAACCAGGCCACTGAAAAGCTCTTTTGGTTGGGTTGTGTTGACACTGGTCTGATTTGACACCATAAATGGATTCTGGGTCATGGCTTGAACTGTGGGGGAGTTTGCTTTACAATTGCAGATCAAATAATAGGGTTTATATGCTGCTACATAATTGGTCCTGTATTGGATATAAAGACAGCAAAGTAAATATATATTCCAGCTAATACAGAGCATCTTTTTACAGTTCAACGTGCTGTTTACAAATCAGAGAGAAGAAGAAAGAAGTTGCAAAGACAAGTAGTATCTTTTTTTAGAACCTTTAAGTGCAGAGAACAGAAGCGTTCACTGGAAGACAAATGTGGTTAATGGGGTCTCATTATACATTCCTGTCTGAATTTGCTTTGTCATTTAGCTGAGCTAATTGAAAGGTGAAAGGTTGGTGGTTTTTTTTAAATTCCTCAGTGTCTTTTGGCTTTCAAACTGCACACAAGAGAAGTAAAGTGAGATTTCAGGGGAACAGGGGTTGTACCAAGTGCAGGGCAATTCAGTTTATGAAGCTCACTGGACAAATAAAATAGTTAAGAAACTCCTTTAACTGACCAGATCAACAGTCTTGTGGTGGTGGTTGTCCATAAAACACTGGAATATTAAACAAGCAACTCTGATGCTAGCATTACCACTCCCAAAAATCAAACCGTTTCCTTATGTAGTGATGGATTTGGAATGATGAAGTTGTTGATGTAAAGTGTCACAGGAACATTGTCCGTTAACAGCTGCCATGGTGGCTGCCAAGCTTCCCTGTCCAGTCTGCACAGTTAGTTCCAGTAACTCTGAGTTGCAGTGTGTGGATCTGCAGTCACTGCTCCCAAGAAAATCCATGATGTGTCATCTTTATCTGCTCCAATAGGGAAACATTAATGTTCCACTGGGGAGAGGAACGTGGGGTTATGTTCTCCAATAAATCACACTGCTCCTGTAAGGTGGAGACAACCACTGGAAGAGTAACCCACATGCTAAGAGAATGAGGGTAGCATGAAGGGAAAGAAGAACTTGCTAAGGACAAATTGCTCTGCCTCCCAGGAGCTTAGCATCATCCTTCTGGACTGTACAATTGCAGAGCATGGTCCTGTTAATGGTCCTGTCTCACTGTGAAATGCGGGGGGGGGGTGGGTCTTTTCTCTCCCAAGATGTCCTGCTACAGATGACTGCAACAAGCATGAAACTAATCTCCCCTAAGACACTTCTAGAAAATTAGACCATAAGCTGCTTGTGCTACAGAGAAACATGTCTATGCATGCAGCTCTGCCTAATTGACTGTCTTGGCCCTTGTGAAGCAGAGGAGCACAGATCTGTGAGGCTACTGGAAGAGGGGTTTTAAAGGAATTTAGTAATAGTTTTCTCAAAAATTTTCTCCCTGTTGGTGCCTGAGATGCAGGCACCTGGACAGCTATCTTAGATACGGCTTTTCTTGCTAATGATGCTTGGCAGCATAACCTTCAAGGACTGCTCTTCTCTGCTTTCCTCAAGCTGTAACAGCAGAATTCATGGCACTAAAGCATCTGCTGTGAAGCAGGTAAAGTTATCATCATGTTAAAGGTGTCTCTTTCCTTGGAGAATCCTTAGGTATCCCCTGACCTTTGGTGTTTATTTACATCCCTTGCCTCCAAAATGGGAGTCACGGTGTTTGACTTTAGGTTCTTTTAGCCCTAAGGAAAAACATTAAGTTGTTTGGGTCAGTCAGTGCGGCAACTGTTACTGGTGCAGGCACACAGGAGCACTGTGGGACGAGCAGTACCTTGTTGGGGTCACGCTTGGCTCACCCCAGGGGTGATGGTGGTATTTCCTCCCTTAGTTCCAGTGCAGTACTTCACAGAATCACAGAATCATGGAATGGTTTGGGTTGGAAAGGACCATAAAGATCACCTAGTTCCAAGCCCCCTGCCATGGGCAGGGACACCTCCCACTAGACCAGGTTGCTCAAAGCCCTGTCCAGCCTGGCCTTGAACACCTCCAGAGATGGACATCCACAGCTTCTCTAGGCAACCTGGGCCAGGGTCTCACCACCCTCACAGTCAAGAATTTCTTCCTAATATCTCACCTAAATCTCCCCTCTTCCAGTTTGAAGCCATCACCCCTCATCCTGTGGCTCCACTCCCTGATCAACAGTCCCTCCCTAGCTTTCCTGAAGCCCCTTTAGGGACTGGAAGGGGCTCTAAGGTCTCCCCAGAGCCTTCTCTGCTCCAGGTTGAACAACCTCAACTCTCTCAGCCTGTCCTCACAGCAGAGGTGCTCCAGCCCTCGCATCATCTTTGTGGCCTCCTCTGGACCCACTCCAACAGGTCCATGTCCTTCTTATGTGGGGGGCCCCAGAGCTGGAGGCAGCACTGCAGGGGCGGAAGTCTCACCAGAGCAGAGGGGCAGAATCCCCTCCCTCGACCTGCTGGCCAGGTCAACTGCTGGCCACTTGACAAAAGCTTTTGCCCAATCCTCTAATGAGCTTCAGCCCTCTTTCAATTACCTTGATTTCTGATTACAGTGATCACTTCAATTCTAAGTGCTAGTGGCCAGCCCAGCCCCTCTTCCTTCCTGCCCCTCCAAAGCGCTCAACTCAGCCACAACATTAACAGCGAAGCTCTTCTCAAACCGTATGGTGGGAGATAGCCCGAGGTGCACCCCAAGAGGAAAGCTGCTGGAGAGCCAGTGCTCCAACTGCAGGTGCCTCTGGGTGAGAGGTGGTAGAAGGGGCTCCAGGGCCCAGCAGCTATGGCTCTATCATCTCTGCCCTGCCCCACTCCCAGACTCTTCTCAGCAAGGACTTTTTTTCCTGGGCAGGTTCCCTGCAGCCGCATTCCTCCTGGCTCAGTGGTAAAAACACCCTCTCCCTGGACCCATTCTCCAAGTCACACTGCATTTCCTTTCTGCCTCTAGACTGGTGCTGCTTCCCAAACAGTTCAGAAATTATCTGATTAGGCAAAAAGACAGGGCATAAAGTACAGGTTAGGGAAAGGGGGGAAATTTGTGAACTACTGCCCTAGAGGATACGTTTGTGTTCTCAGAAGCGAGGAGGAACTCTGCAGTTACAGAGCGAGCGTCCAGCACACCCTGTAGCTTCCACCGTGATGCGTACATCAGAAACTACTGCTGCAATGCCACCCTCTGGAGCAATCTGTTAACGTCTCAGGGTGGGCACCCAGACTCCCCTGAAACGATGCTTCAACAAAAGAGCGATCAGTAAAAAGAGAAGACAAGGGGAGGAATGATCAGCACTGATTTTCTTTCTTTTTTTTTTTTCCCCAGGTCGGCTGTTGCTGGCTTAAGAAGATTTATATCCCACAGTCATTCTTAGCTGGGCTACTGAACTATAAGGCAACATTTAGCCTAGTAAAATAAGCACTGGACCAGCATGCATCTACACTAGCAAACTCAGTGTACAAACACTTGCAAAGCAGAGTGATTGCACGCAAACTATCTATTGGGAATAGTCACTGGGAATCCAGCTAATTATGGTCTGATTCAACTAGGAGAGGAATTCTTGCCCCGCTTAAAACCTATGGTCAATACTAAGCCTGGAATAAAATGTACAATGCAAAAATGTGCAAAGAAGAGGCAAGAAGTACTATCAGCAGAGTCTGTAACTGATCTGATCTGGACTCCTTAGTAAAGTCTGCAGTGTAAAAGAAATCAAACTGAGTATCTCCAAGGAAAAAATTCAAACAATTCCAGCTGTAGGCAAAAACACATTTAATGCTTGCTGCCTTCTATGCTGGTATGTAATTACCTGCTACACTGGGCAAACATGACCTTCTCATCTGGTACAGTGTGACACCTTTACCTGTTCCTGTTTGTGCAAGTCAGAACTGAGAACAATAAAAAGGCAGCCCAGCAGGCACCAAGGAGGTACCACAGGCAGCAATGGATACCTTCGACTCCGTGGCATCGTTTACAGTCCCTGCAGTAACATGATGCAGCATACATCTCCAAAACTGTGACTCCAAAAGAATTTTATGTGGCATTTGAGGCCTGGCTTTTTAGGGGTTCAAAGGTATTTCTTAGTTAAACAGACAGCACAGCATGCATTAAAGAGCTGAAAGCAGCAGCTCACAGAGATCCAAATTAGACCTGAGCACACTAAGTGGATAATTTACTCTAAACAGATCCATCCTCCTCCTATGTGTGTCTCACCGGAGCCCTCTGCATCAAGCAGCCTGGGTGACTTGTCTGGGTGCCATAAACAGAACACCACCGAAGTTCAGTGGAAGTAGCTAACGCTGCTTATACTACGTCAGCCTGAAGAATAAAGGCCCTGTGGTAGACCTCAGGAATAAGAACATGTACATAACCTCCAGCTGAACATCTTTATTTCTGCTTTCATCTTTGCATGCTGCTTATTTCCACAAAGGTACCTTCCTGTTCCTACCAAGACATAGTCCTAGCTAGCTGAGCCTGAAGAGCAACAAGACACTCACAACAAACCAGGGCACAGCTCAGGCAGCACCAGTCTCAGCTACAGCATCCAGCATCATGCTGTCACAGGCACCAGAGCCTATAAACTTCCCAACACGAGGATGTGGCAGCTCTGCTAAGGGCTGGTTTCTAGCTTTAGCCGTAGGACGCAAAGTGGGGCCTGGTGCATACAATAAAGGAGAAATCACTAATATTTGGTTTACTCAGACTATGAAAAAAGACAGACACTGACCATTGATAGAGATTGCACTGCAGCTGACTTTTTTAACTACTTCTTGGCCCTACCACTGCATTAAGCACACTACTAAGTTCTTCCAGAGCATGTCAGGCTTTCAGAATGGACTAGGACTAATGCAATTTCTTCTTTCCTATAGCCACAATCCTGCTGTTAGTGGCCCCGTCCTCTGTCTGAATAGGCTTTAATAACGTGTTTTTAAGTAAAATATGTATTTTTAGATTTTAAAAACAAAATTAAATAAGTCTCAAATCAGATGATCTTATAGCTGATACTGCTGTCCATCAGCCCTGCCTTTGTGTAACATTTGTAAAGAATAAGAAGCAGAACACTTTTAGCTCTCCAGTAAGCAAACCAGAAGACCTGAAATGACTGTTACAGTGTTCCTCAGCGTGCTTGAATATCCTCTTAAAGAAACAGCAAAAGAATCCACTTATAGGATGTATGCCCAGTTATGGATCATGCAAACATATACGTGGACTGTCACACAAAAGACAACATACCATCTTTACTTTGACCTGCCTTGTGCCTGCTTACTATAATGCAGCAGCCCTAACCAAAAAGCAATCAGTGTACATCTACCAGCCATGATACCTACCGCATCTGCTAAGGAGGCAACTAATAGCCTGAATCTGTGCTTTTTGCTCAAGCACCCTATCAGCCTATTATTTTTTTTTTAAAAAGAAACTCCTGTACTAAGTATAGGCTCTGCTAGAACCTGCAGTACTAGTCCCCAAGCACTCGAAGGGCTTTATCAGAGTGCACTGTTGCTCCCTGCCACTCCAGTCACCTCTACTTGCTTCCAGAGGAGGGCTGGGCATATTGGAAAATGCATGGCCTTGTGCTCATATGCAGGTAGAATGCAACCACAATTTGTCACCTAGAGGTAGGACACCAAAAGGTGTCACAGAGCACATCTGTGCTACAGTACAGAAGACAACACTCAGGCCATGTTTTTTCTGACTTCCGAACCTGCCGGTGAAACAGTAACAGTTGTACAGAACTAATTAACCCTGCTCCACCTCTCCACACACCTCACTATCCACATTGAATTTCAGGTGGGAGATAATCTCTTCAATCCAGCTGCAGTAAGATCCATCCATTTACCAGCCTGTGTTTTTATGTGGATCTGGGGGGACTTCATGCTGAACTGTGACTGGCGCGTTACAGTTAGGAGTCTATAAACAGCAGTACCTAGTCAAAGCTTTAGCTTTTTCCGTGAGCTAAATAGTACCTAAACTATGAAACTGGCAAACAGCTCTGAATTCTTGTCCATACTGAAATGGACTGAAAACTAAACAATCTGATAAATATTTATGTAGCAAGGCAGCTATGACATGCAGAGGAGATGCCTGGTCTTGGAATACTTTTATTGTTCTCATTGACACTTACTACTAAAAAATCAGGTTTTTAAACCAACCTGTTACACAACAGCAGACACATCTCATGAAAAAGTTAAGTATTTATTTCTAACTGTTATACAGCTCCAGAGAATGAAAGGAGAAACAATTACATTTATTCAATAAACACTTCCTAAAAAGTACGTAACTTAATTGCCAACAAGAAGGAGACCCTGGTTTCTTTTCCACTGCTCCCATGACCCTATGTCTTTGCAGAATTAATGGCCTCTTTCTTTCAGGAGAACACTTCCAAGAGAGACTGCTATCCTCCTTTTTTGCAGATGTGGCTGTCATTATTCTTCTTCATTTGGAAGAAACCCTTTTGCTCTGTCCAATTTGTCCAGAACCTCACTATAAAGACCAATCATCTGGAGAATATAAGCACCATAGTTGTCAACAAGGATGGATGAAGTTGTATCATTCATCTAGATAATACAACAAAGTGACAGATAACAGAAGCAAGGGAATAGGTCGGAGACTACCACCAGCTTCTAAACCTAAAATTTCAGATTGATGTAAAGATTTTGGCACAGATTTAAATACAGTGGTTTAAGAAAAAAATAGTTAAATCAGTGCAACCTAACAAAGGTGGGTTTATTTACACTGACATAAAGCATAGTTTACAGCTGAGTCTTACATCAGCGAATAAATCTATTCACAGAATCACAGAATGGTTGAGGTTGGAAGGTAGTGATCTCAATTCTTATTGTCTTAACTGATGTACTTAAAATGGTATAAACCAGCTCTTGACTGTCCTGCTCACGCATAAGAGAATGCATGATGACTGCGTACACCAGCCAGGCTGCACCATGTTGCAGTCAGGGTAGGAGCACTGCAGAGAGAAGCTGGCTTGTGATAGAGTAAGAAAAAGTGTTGTTGCTTTCTACAAGGGTACTAGCCCTGAAATTTCTCCCTCACAGGAAATGACTAAGCTACACCTGAAAATGATTTTATTCATATCAGCTTAAACCCTATTTATAAGACTTCATGTTACACTAGAAACCAAGCTTGAAAGTATTCATATGACAGCTGATTTAAGTAAACTGGTACAGCACCTTGACTTCAGTGAAAGCAGGCAAGGTACAAGGGTTCTCCCATGCCCACAAATAGCAGTCTATTTCCAGTCAGCCATCTACATGATCCTTCCAGTAAAAGGACACTACATTACTCTTTCTAATGGCTATCAAAATTTTTCTGGCCTCAGTTTGAAAGAATCTTTTAGCATCAAGCTCCCCCAAAATATTTAGGTACCATACTTCTCCTGAAACTCTTTGAAGATCATCTGTAGCAGTTTCTTCACCCAGATCCATATCTCAAATTCAGACCAGACATCCAATCCCACATCCTCAAATCCATCTGCTTCCACTTACATGGCCTTCATAGCTTTTCTTCAGAGATCCTAAGTGATTGAGGAAACGCATTCCTAATCCACACCACTGCTCAGCTTCCTTATATTTACCAATGGTATACTGAAATATTCCTGTATTCCAGGCTCTTGTCATTAACCAAAGGATCTCCATCTCTGGGTAAGTATCCTGGGGTAGCAAACAAGAAGCAGCATCTCATCAGAAAATAGACTCTTCACTTTAAACCTGACAAGTAAAGAGTGCATTAGAGTTTAGAGTGGGAAAGGAGTTGGATTTCTTTTTTCCTCCTAAGCAAAGGGCAATCCCTTCAGAGCCATCCTGTACCTCACAGTTCATCTGCACTACTGTCAAACAGCTTGTTTCCAACGTGGGTAAGCCATGCTCCAATTACCTATTGGTAGGTCAGAAAATACCATTCTGTGGGACTGGGAATGATGCTAGAATGGAAGTATGCTTTCCAACAGTCTACCCACAGACAGGCTGAACTTGCTGCCATGGTACTTTCCAGTTTATCCAAACAGTACTGCTCACTACAGATTAGAAGAACAGTTCTTACGTCTTCAGAATTTCCCTATGCACTGTGGCAATGGCTTGCCAGAGTGAAAGCTGCCCTTATAACTGCAGAACAGAAGCCAGAGTACCCAACAATACTTTGAACCTGGTGGGGAACTCATTCAGTTGGGGAAGCAATTATTTATTTGCCATGCAAAACCTTAAGGGGAGGCTGGAACGACTTCTTTTCCCTCTTTGATAGATACTTCTCATCCTAAGTAAGAGGCCTCAGAGTGAATTTCTGAACTGCAGCATCCATTTCTGAAAAGCATGTATAAATCATGAGTGGTGTACCAGCTTTCTAACTGATAATGTACTGATGTGATGCCCCAATGTCCTTCTCCAAGTATAGTACCAATTAGTACCTGCTGCCACGAGCAAGACTGCAAAAGAAGGCCTTATCTAGCACTGTGAAACTTTGCTGTTACAAGTATCAGTCCACATTAACATCTCATTCACATCCCTCAACAAGAACGTTAACAAAGTTATAGATCACAACCTCGGTGAAAGACAGGCACGAATGTGGACACATTCTTCTTTGGGGGGGGAAGTCAGAAACCGCGTATCTTTATGCCACTTTTATAAAAAAAGATACATTTAAACCTGACTAAAGAAATAGCCATCCAATGGAATGAACCTATGAAACACAGTATTGGTTTCTTTAGTCTTCAGGAGGAATACTCCTTAACTGATTTTTACCTGTGAAATTCTGATTCTGTACAGTGAACCGCCTTCACTGTACAGCATTATGCTTCAGGCCTAAAAGCAGCAGCAGAAATGCTTACTAAAAAAAAGATTTTACTCTCCATATACCTGTCCTCACAGAAACAAGGCACATGGTGCCACAAGTACAAACAGCACAGGAATTTAGTTCTAGGTCATTTGGAAAAAATAGTGACTAGTAAGTTCTCAAATGCATTTAACAAAACAGAGCTAAGAAAAAAGCAAGACTGGTATCCAAATTTTAGCCAGCATTAAACTGATCTGGAAAAGTAAACTGCATTTAAAAAACCATATTCAGCATAAGAATTTAGAAAGCAGGAGGAGCAAAGATGGATGATCTAGCTCAAGATGTTTCTAAAATAGGCAATGAAAACTTGGCCTTAAATGTGTCTAAAAAAACTCTTACAAAATCCAGGGAAATTCGTAATTCAGTCATAAATATCTTTTATGTATCTTTTACTGAAGAATTCTTAGGTGCTCCACATATAACACTATATAAGGTTCAGTCTACTAATCATTCTCAGTCTGATGAGAATTTTTTTAAAATGTGCTCAGGATCATTTCTCAAACTCTTGTTTTCCTGTTCAACTTACTGTGCTGCTGACTACGCTCAGAGCATCTTCAAAGTAGTCCCACACCTCCTGCAGTACACAGGCATCCAAGTCTGTTAATCCAGTCGGCAAAGAAAGATTAATCAAACTATGTAAGCATTTGCTGAGAATTGAAACAGAACAAAAGAGAAAACATTGAATACCATTATGCACAAACAACTACTTTTTAGTATCAGCAGCACACTAACTTATGTCTCTATGATTGTCAGACAGACATGTCCACCTTGGTGCTTACTACACTCATATTCTTAGAGCAGAAACATAAATTTCGCTAGTATTAGATCTTGTTCATACAAACCATGAAAAAAGAGAGCCAAGAGCAGCAAGTACTTCATTATTCTCATTGCTGGGCTCTAAAGTAACACAGAAGAAAAGATTGTATTTTCTAGGGTGCTACACATGACAGCGAGGAAAAAGTATCTTTTCTAACTTCACCAACAAGAACTAAGTAGTCAGCACCCTCAGCAAATCAGTAACAAATACATGGCTTCTGAAAATAGCTCGCTCTTTCTCAGTGTGAAGTGAGAAAGGCAATATTAACAGTTGCCTTTGCCCAGTGGTTACTGCAAGGAACTCAGGAGGAAAAAAATCCTTTGTGGGATACAAGTGTGAGAGGAGGACACACACCAGGTTGTTTTTCAGATTCCATAAGGTACAGCCGTTACAGCGCCAGTTACCTAGCAAAAATAAATCACGTAGGTACTATGGCATCATATCACTAACTTACAACTCATGGCTTTCTTCTCAGCCCTTAATTTCTCTTCACTTCATTGTCTTTGAAATACCTAGTTCACTACTGCAGGGTAACATTTGAAATGAACACCTTCCTCGCAAGGAACAGCCAGAGACCTCTTCTGCATCCCACTTTCATTTTTCTTCCTCAATAGATTCATTTATTGGAAATACAACTGTTTCAGAAAATATGCCAAGTAAACAAATTGCAGTTAACACATCCATTAGACAGTCATACTTGAGAGGTGCATTGGCTGGCCAGCAAGAAGTGGAACCTTGAACATAAGCTAAAATCCACTTTTTTCAAATTGCGGGCTTTATTCCCTGGCAGTATTTCCAGTCACAGGCTCATAGCAAAGCTATGTGATAATACTAACCTAAATTTCACAGCATCAATGACAGTCTGCTTCCTGTGAAGGTTTAGTGCACTCTTGAGAGCTTTCTTACACAGTACAGGATACCGAGCTGGAGATTCCATTGCTAATGCTTAAAAGCAAAAGAAAAAAGAGAAGAAGAAAGGAATGACTGGAGCTAGACTTTAATCTCATTGATCACTAAAATAAACTACAGCATGTTGTCAGATCACTTGTGATAAACAACTGAAAAGAGATTTGCTTAACGGCTGGATGCCTGGGCTGGTCACAAGCTAGTGCTTCTCTACTACTTTCTTACTTACATCAGTGAGGACTACAAGGCAGAAGCATAGTAAATTTCATAATTTACAAGTACTCTCACTGCTGTTTACTTCTGGTGCAGTAACCCAAAAATACTGGGGGGGGCCCGCAGTCTAAAGTAAAGAGTATTGTTTTGTTTGTCTCCTTAAACATGAAAATTTGGATAGAAAAATTAAGCATGAGTGGGATGTCAGTATGGTGTTTCCAAGCTCAGGTGTGTACTCCTTCAAGACAAGGGAGATAAGTAGGTGTTTATGCAATCTTACAGAATCCCCTCCAAAGATTTGCCACTGTAGTTCTAAATTTTACTCATCTTCCTTGGATCCTGCTCTAGATTCTCAAGGAGGCATAACTAGAACTTTGTGATGAAAGTATAGTACAGTATAGAGAAGTGCTATTTAAAAATTAATAACACTAACTTTAAGTTGAAACTGCGTACCTATCCAAAGTACACATCCTAAAACTTCTGTATTGGGGCATGAATCAGCTAGGGTCATTCTCTGGCCTTTGGTAGTTTGGAGTTTGTAAAAGTTTATCTGAATAATCTTTTCCAGACTCACAACCAAAACAAACGTCTCAGGGTCTAGACATGGAATAATGTAGGAAATTTCTGGTTCATCATCCATGTAACACGGGATTTCAAAATACAGATCTCCTGATGTTGCCGAGATCCTAAGCATCTTTGCTTCAGGACAAAATATATACGGTTAGACCTATTTTCTGCGTGCTGCACAATACATGATAATCCTGGTCACCCCAAATGAACAGGAAAGAGCAATAAAAGCTGTTTTTCATGACTTGAAGAACTATGAAAGTACAAAAGCAGTCCTTACATGCAATGATTTCTAGTGTCTTGACCTCTATTTGTGGTTGCTCCCACACTGACTCCATAAGGTTGTAGAGTGTTGGATCATTCAGCTTGGATCTTGCTTCAAATTCATAAAGCAGCAACAATGTGTCTGTTGGGTCTTTAGCAAAATCTCCTACAGAAGAGGCAGAATTGCCTGTGTGTAATGATTCATTTTCTTAAAGCCACATGGTGTACCATAAGGTATAAATTTGGCTTCCAACAGGCAGGAAAACCACTAAGGTACTCAGATTTAACAGTAGAGCAAATGGAACTATGAAGCAGTCTTGGACAGAAACCTCAGATGTCCAAAGCACAAGCACACCAACCATCATGCCTCCTCACCACAAAAAAAAAAATCTGGATTGTCTGTAATTGTCTAAATTCATGCAACCCTCCTAGGCAAGGTAGGGATGCCATTTTCATAGACAGGTAAAAGAGGTAACAGAAGGCCACAGCTGAGAAGGTCAGCATATGAAAGAAGTTACCATCAGCTTCAAATTTTTTCGATAGGGCTTGTCCCCTTTCTAGCTGAAAAGCGCTGAGGAAATCCTTAAATGCAGAAGGGTGGGAGAACAGCAGAACTGCTAGGAAGGTGTAAACCTGATAAAAATGCCAAACAATCCCTTACTGAACTATCACAAAGACCTTTGTTTTCACATCTAAAAGACATTCTCAGCTTCCTCCACACAATGTGTCCACACATTGGCCAAGGTCTAGCGAAGAACTAAAGGAAGCACCAGGCTTCCATTCCACAAACCTCTGCAGGAGAAACTCCAAAATGTCCCTGTCCTGAGATAATCAACCCTTTGGGATTTTAAGGATGGAAAATTAAAAGGGAAGAAGTCTTTCTGAGTTATCTTGCCTTCAGTGCAAAAAGAGCAAAGAGAATCCCAAATCCAGGCCATATAATGAAACTTGCATTCTGAAATTTTAAGGGGGGAAAAAAACAGCAAGTAAATTTCTTGACAAAAGTTAAATACTAATGCATCTTGCAATGGAAACTCCACAGTGTCCCAAACCTACAACTGAAAAAGAAATCAGACCACAGGCCAGACAAGGAACACCTAATGGAATTTTTCTACCAATATACTACCAAAAAGTGAAGCATGCATCTTCTAGGCTAAAAGTCACTCAGCATCTCAGCTGGCAGCTGAAAGCACACCAGTCTCCAGTAATATCTGATCTAATTGACATGGAATAGTCAGGGAACAGAGGATGGGGTTTGGCACTTCAAAGTACGGTAGCAGGACTTTCTGTATTCTGAAATGCCTTTATATGGGAAGAGGCTAGTAAAACTATTAAAACAGTGCAAGAGCAACTCCACTCCAGAGCAAAAAGCTTAGAGTTTCTTAACATTTACGACAGAAGTCAACCCAACTTCACTCTGAAACATTCTATACCTTACAGCACCTATACAATAAAAAGCCTGCAATGACATACAAAAAACAGTAGTTGGCTTTGCCAACTCTTTTATCATGTTGCCATATATCTGCTTCAACACTCTTTAGCTGAGACAGCAATTCCATATGCCCTGTATTTTTCATGAATACAGTGACTAAGTCTAAGAGTTACATGTACTGAACAGACGTACTTTGTAGCTTACCTGTTAATTTCAGAACTTTCCATATCTCCTTGCATGCCTGGAGATGTTGAAGGGCCTGAGTCAAAAGCTCTGTCTATTTTACAAAATTTAAGAAGTTATTTTTGTCATAGATTAGATTATCATAGATTTAGATATCAGGAAGAAATTCTTGACTGCGAGGGTGGTGAGACACTGGCCCAGGTTGCCCAGAGAAGCTGTGGCTGCCCCATCCCTGGAGGTGTTCAAGGACAGGTTGGATGGGGCTTTGAGCAACCAGGTCTAGTGGGAGGTGTCCCTGCCCATGGCAGGGGGTTGGAAGTAGATGATCTTTAAGGTCGCTTCCAACCCAATCCATTCTATGATTCTATAGTTTTAAGAGCAAAAGGAATATACATGTCACAACAGGATCTTTATACCTAGCTATAAAATAAATTAAGAATCAGCCTAATTAGTACATCATCTACACTAGTTACTGGGTTTTGGGGTTGGTTTTTTTGTCTCTCTCTTTTTCAGACCTCCGCATCTCAGGCAAAGCCTCTTCACACTGAACGTTCCATTGGTCCAGAAAGAACCATATGGGTTCCTCTGGGAGACCCTTTATTTTAGCTCCCAAGCATAAAACAGTGCTATTGAGGCTGACAAACCACTAAATCCCACAACACAAATTGCTGTGCATAGCTCTCCACAAAAGTAAGTTGCTACAACAATCACTGTACAGCAGACTTCCGTACTTCCTTCATAACCACTGTACATTTTCCTTAATCTGCTTCCACAGTAAGTACAACACACCCAAAAAAGGATGTATGCATAAAGAACAAAAAAAACCTGTGAGCTTTATCACAACCATACTGGTAACTACTTTCAGCAACGGCATAATCCTAAAGATGCAGTAATTATCTGCCTGACCAACCAATGTTTAGCAGCAGACTCCTTACATAATATATAAGGTAGACTGAAATTTCTCTAAGGAAAGTACTGCCATGACCCTTTGCTGATATCAATCTGTTAAAATCCACTAAAGTCAACAGAACTAATTTACAGAAATCCAACATTTACAATTGTCTGGAAAGTGCTAGATGCATTGATTCTCATTAACTATGAAAGGTTCCCATACTTACATTCTCAATATCCCGTTCCGAGTGAAACAACTAAGACTCCAAAATCAAAAGAAAAAAATGCTGCACTGATACATACAGAATCAGTTAACAGAGCAATGCCCTACCTGTTTAGAAGGTGTTACTTGTTGTCTCCCCATTTCCAGATCAACTGCAGTTGCCATTAACAGGCACGTCTTCTGAGCAATTAGAACCACTTTATCAGAAGGACAAAACTGGGACAACTGACACCAAAAACAGGAAAAGGTAATGAGAATTCTGCCCATATAAAGCAATGTGCTCATGAACAGATGATTGCTGAGTCTCCTCTATGACACTTCTAGTAATCAGTCATGAATAGTATATATGCATATTGCAATTTTACTTGTACAATTACACAAGAAGATTACTTAAATATAATGTGTAAAGCAGTGTTGGACTCCCCTCTCTACAAACTGTCAGTGTTGTATGGAGATTAGGACTCGAGTACTTAACATGTTTGTATTAATGATACAGTTTCCAAACATCAGAATTCATTTATTTTAGAAAGTTCTCATTGAAGTCTAAGTCTCTTACGACATTTTTAAGCAATAGAATGTAAAGTATGACAATAATGCTCGTATTTTGTATTACAAGTCAGTCTCCTCCTGACAAAAGTGCTCCATCTTCAGAGCATACAAGCATGTTTCCACAGAGATACCTGAAACTTGGATGTAACTTCTAACAGAACTAGACAGATGACAATATTCCTCAACCAGAGGTACTATTAGCAAGTGTACGTACCTTGAAAGACAGTAGAAAAAAATCCCTTGTCTTTTCAGGGTAGCCCCTGAACTGTATAGCTAAGTTCCAAGCTGACAAAGACATAAAAAAATGGAGATTAGAATAAAAATCTTCAACTTTACGGGTATGCCCATCTAATCTCTAGTAATAGGCAGTTCACATTCCACAATTCAATTTCTTCATCCAAATATCATCAACAGCTCGTTTAACAACAGCAAGAAATACCGTTATTAGTGTTTTGTTAAAATAGCTTATTTATGCTTTCAAATTTTGTCTTAATAATTTCACCATAACCAAGTATCCATTCTACCCTACCCACAAGGGCATAAATTGGAAGAAGCATTTTCTTATGTTAGTAAACAAAACCAGTATCTGAATAAAATTGTTGAACAATATTGGTACGACAAATGAAAAAAAAAAAAAGGAAAAAAACCAACAACATTTTGAAACATTCTCCATTTTACCCCAGCAGGGTGAAGTACACGGCAATTAAACACACAATTCTGATTAGTAAATGGATGAGCTGTCTAAAGACAATCAAATGATTTATGTATGAGAATCTGACTCAATTAAATGTTTACATTCTACAGTGACTTTGCAGATTCTAACTTTCATGTTAATTTATTCCCTGGGACATGTTTTTGTAGTCTCCAAGTTGTTTATTCTGTGAGTGAGAATGCTGCTCTGGAAAGGTCACAGTCACCACAGATTCCATTCCCACTCGTGTTACTATATTTGACCTCTGCTGCTTCTTCCCCTCCTCTGCTACTCTTTATTAGAGCATGGCTACATTGTGAGGATTTTGCAAAAGCCTCTCATGGCAGATGTCTTCTGTTGTTGATTTCAACTATTTTCTCTTCTGTATGCTCTGGCAGAAGCAAGAATTTGAAAAATTGCTTCAACCTGTTACACTATACTTACATTTTTATTTATAGACAGCAAATGCACTGACTTCTTTAACAAAACAGTGTAACAAAGACAAATAAATGAGGATCCAGAGACACGCTGCGGATAGTGCTTAGGACAGCTCCATAGGAGCTGCGTTTCCCACTAGGAAACACTTTATCTACAATAATGTTTGCTGTTTAGATTTCATATCCTGTAGTTCAAGGCAAACTCCAGGACTGCTGATTCAAGGGACTAATGAAGACAATCTATCTGGATGGCAGAGATAAGCTCATCCTGCACCAATCAAACCAGTGCACTCATCTGAACTTCCTAATTCTCATTCTGGCTACACGAGAATATACATATGCAGGATCAGCATTAAGGGTTTTTTATTGCTCTTAGCAGCAGTTTTTTCAGACATTGAATTGACCATTATTCTTTCTATTTGCCTGATCTTAAATTTTACTTCCATAACAGAGTCTTGGTAGTGAAGGGCTAAGAGAAAAATGAACTCTGGACACATACAACAATCCCTGTGGTCATGGGAATACTGTATCAGCTACCCCATCAGTCAAATAGACCTTGTGTGATTATTTGCCTTGATAACTGACTTAAAATATGAGCCGTATCAGATAGTTTCAGAAGACAGAAAGTGCAGCAGGAGAACTATAATACTAGTTAAGGCAGTGACTGCCAAAGGTGCCAAGTTTTATACATCTACTACATCTTTAAACACTTCTTTCTTCCTTAAGGTCCAGCTAAGTGGAGGTTGGAGGGGATTCAGTTTAGATTTTGAGAGTGCAACCTACCAACTTTTCTAAACCAGTGAGCGTCGAGGATCCTCATGTCCCCTGTAAATTTCTCTTCTGTGAAAGACTCGGCAAGTCTCTTGTGAGCTGCATAAAATGTGTTGTTCAATACATAAGTAACACTTTCTGAGCAGAATAAAAACATTCCCAAGTCTAATAACTACACTACAAAACAGAGGTTTCCAAAACTCCCATATAATTCCTGATGAAGAGTATTCTCACAATTTAAATCTAACATGCTTGACCAGAGAGGCTTATAAAAAACATCAAAAGGTGCCTCAAACAGCATGTTAGATAAGATATACAAGGCTGCCAACAAGTACTGCCTCTTCAAACTTTACTGACACTGAAGTCTAACACAGAGGAGTTTTACTTAATTTCACAAAAAGTTAGGGGTTTTTACATCTAATAACAGGTTTAAGGCCTTTCTTCAAGGAACCTTTAATTAATTTAATTCTAGTCCCCATTCCTGTCTCCTTGTGGCAGTAACAATGGCTAGTGTAAAGTTCTACAATCTCATTAACCTTCTTGTCCAAGACAGGAAGAGAGGGGTAAAAAACATTTAGCAAAAATAAGTATTTCTTCAGAGGGGGAAAAGGCCTCTGTAAAACTCCTTCTTTTTCAAAGGACAGCACAACTTAAAAATTTGCTGTTACTCCTTGCAGTTTTCTAAGCCTTCCGGCAGGGGAGGCGGAACCATTAACGTTATTTTAAACATGCTCCCTTTTAAACAGCTAGAACAGCAAAGACCATCGTTGGCATTTAATTAAGTAGAAAGTTACGCTGTTAATTCAGTTTACAAAACCAAAATTCTTCCTTCTGTGGCAGCCCTGCTACTAAAGATACTAACTTTTTTCCTGCCAATGCAGTCAGAGTAGGAGACTGTCACTTGAGGCCACCCAGGCTGTGGCTTGTACCCAAATATCTGTTGTTTGCATGCATGGCCCCATGAAAGATTAAAGGGAAACTCCCTAGAAGAAACCGCCCCTTTGTCTGAGAAAAGCTCCCAAGTACAGGCTTTACTAGAGACAGTTTTTCCAACACTAGCATGCAAGCTTTCCATAGCAAAAACCTGTAGCATTGAGATCCAACTTCATAACACTGTTGAATCTCCAGTTTTAATTTTCACTTTTTCAGGAAGTTGGAAACCTGGACTGAAGTAAGGAGTTTACCCATTTGGTTGGTATGGACCTAATCAAATCATAAAAAGTTCACAGATGGAAGAACTACAGAAAATGTAAATAGAACAAAAGCATACCCAATGTCAAGTAAGTCAGCATTGAGTTGATATCTTCATCTCTAGAATGGAGGAAAAATTAAGTTTTAGAAAATGTTTGCTTAACTTCCTTACAACAGAACATATTATTTATGTTGGAATACAACATCTCTGTAATTACGGATATAATCATTCTTCCCCTGACAAACATCTCAGGCACTAGAAACTTCTAGCATTTGAAGATGCAGGAGTATTGAAGGCCTGCAAAAAGTTTTATTTATCTGCAGCAGTGAGGGTCATTGTAAAAGTGCAACACGAGTTTTTCGCAGTTGTTGAGGCTGCAGGTCAAACTTCAAACCCCACTGACACTACACTGTTTTCTCGACAGTCAAAATCCAGCAGTACAGTTCTCCTACTTCTAAGCCAACACACTATTTGCAAAGTTGCTAGTCTTCAGCAAGGGAGGCTCCACTCTGAAGTTCTCACTCAGAACTTCTGAAAGATATCACGTCCTAGTGTCAAAGTTAAAAGATTGCTTAGCTCACATTCCCCATCAAAAATACCTGCCAGTCTTATGCATTAATAAAAGAGGAAGGCAAAGAGCAAATATTTAAAGGAAATGTCATTCAAGTATAGAAGATGTTCCTATGTGATGTCAACAGGTTAAGTTGGGAAGTCACATGGGTGGACTTCTTGCTAGCATAAAAACTAATCTCTTGATTACTCTGCAAGAAAATAAGCCCAGCAAGAAAATACTACACCATTTGTACAACATATCCACCATAAGGAAACAGTTTTGCAAATGGACTCACCTCTTCTCTTCATTTTCTTCTATAACTTTTGACAACATAAGACGAACCAAACATCTAAATATGAAAAAAACAAGCAATGAAGAAACAAGAATTTTTTTTCCAGGTTTACTTTGTCCTAATTTTCCAGAAAGGATCCCACTTTTCTTCCTTACACTATCAGCCTGTGGAACTCACAGAAGAATTCAAAGTGTCAAACTAAGAATAAGATTATACCACTTCCCACCCTATCGCCTTATTTTGTGTATCACTTTGTTAAATCATGCCACAGTAAGTAAATAAATGTAATTTAACACAGTAACTTTAAGTAAATATTGGAATAAATACATTTGTCTCACAATATTTGTTTTTATAAACATGAGGGAATATTTCAATAGGAAGATACCGCTTCATCAGAGGATACAAATGAAACCGTATTTTCATCAAATACATTGTTGCAATCTCCTTAGAGTCACTGTTGGTCATCTGTTCAAATGACAACATAATCATAAAATTGAGAGCAACTAATACTATTTGCTTGGGAGAGACTTGGAACATCTGTGGGTATTAAGAGTTCAGGCCTGAGGCACATGTGCAGCATCAAAAAGACTGATAACTAATCTTTCATCTGCTGTATTCCACCTTCCTCAATATAATAAATTCTTTTTGAAAAAGAAACCAGAAAAATTTCTCTTTCCTTGTGAATATATTGAATACTCACTTTAAAGCCGCAAATAATTGTCGGTAGTCTTGTAAATGTTCAGACAAATACTCCAAAGCTTTGATAGCCACAACTTGTTGTTCATTCTGACAATAAATTAAGACATATTTTGTCCAAAATGCACTACCTCAATTACCACCAAAAAAAAAACCCCAAAGCAACAGCATATTCCAGAAGTCTGTGCAGTCTATTAGCAGGAAAAAGAGCAAAGGACTCTGCACCCAAGAGCCTCAGAGTCAAGAGAAAACCGTAAGGAGGGATCATACGATGCCATGCACAAAGAGACTATGGCAAGAACAGGATCAGTACAGGTTGGCAAGGCTTTCATGCTTTAGAGTGCTATGAACAAAGCCCTAAAAGGCAACCAAAAGCCTCTTCTAATTATGCCAGTGTAATCAGACAGTTCAGACATCACTCAAGTCACCAATCAAGAGCCAAACAGGAGGGACAAGTGTCTTTTCAGTCTTTCACCGCTGACCTATGTGTATCACGTACACAGGTTCCCCCTATCACATCAAAGATCAAATCCCAGAGGCACAAAAAGACGTAACATTTTGATAAGGAGAATTTTACAGAAATACACCATGTCATTTCCAGATAGCAACACTCATAACTCAGAATCCTTTCTTTTCCTGAAGAAATATTAAAAAATACAATTTCTTTGTATTTAATCAATTTCTACTTTACATTACACAACACATTTGAGTGAGACCTTGGTCATGGAAGCACGAAATACTTAGAAATGCATGAAATATATAGAAATATTAAAAGTAGGCCAGGTTACAAAGGTTACAGCTGTCCTACTTATATCAATAAAGCAAAGTAAAGACAATGTTATCTGTTCTACCTCTAAAGCAATTTGGGCAGCTAAACTCAGGAGGTTAGTGCCTGTATTTTCATCCACTCTCAGCTTGTCTTCATATTGAGATGGCTTTTCTGCCAGCTTCCCCATTTCAATAACGGCTTCCACAGCTGAAATATACATAGGGAAAAAATTAAATTTTTTTATAGAAGCAATTGGAAGATGGAATTTAATGTTTTAATGAGGTTTTAGAAACGACTTATGAAAGGCTATAGGGTTTTTTTTAATATGAAAAACTAAGACAAGAAAACCTTACCATACCAGCACTTCTCCACAATTATGCATTTCTTCCTAGAGAGTGCCAAAAGGCTTTCCAAGCTAAGGAAACAAGGATGCCATACAAAGGAAATCTATCTCACATCCTTAATTTTGTTCTGCTAAATAACTGTTTGTCACTGAAGACAGAAGACTTTCTCTAATGCATTGTCTGGGCGTGATTCCAAGCTCCCACATCTTGGCATATGCTAAGGATGCTGCTGCTTTTATGTTCACGCTGTTCTGTGGTTCCCACTCTACATTATATGAACAAATTATGCTGCCATTAAAAAGATGTATAGAGAAAAATTAATTGGCACAGAACTCATCGGAAAATAAGCTCTGCATGGTACTCTGTATTCTAAGTTAAGTATAGACTATATTTCTCAATTTCCATTACTTGAGCTAAGATTCTCATTAAAATATGAAATGGCAGAATTCATAAAGAAGAAAGAGTCTACAGAGATACGTGATTCTGTAAGTCATCTCAGTAATTCATGTATTTTCTGGTAACTTCAGGCTCTACTTGTCCAGAGAAATTAATAGCAGCAATAAGAGTTCCATTAAGGTTCATTTAGCTCAGCATCCTTTTTTTATATTGTATATGCATACAAAAGAATATTAGAAACAGTAAGTATACAATGATTATTGGGATGCTACTATAGCTTCTTCCCATAAGAAGATTAGAGACTTCCTAGCCAGAGGCTCCATCCAGACAATATCAGATATGGCAACAGACTCCACACCTTATATATTGTGTGCAAAAATCATCCTGCTCTGACAGTTTAAATCTACAGCCTGACAGTTTCAATGATTTTATAGACCCTTCTTCTACCTTCCCTCTATTGCCTTTCTCAAGATGTACAATCCAAATCTGCTTAGTATTTTTTAATATATTCGGCACTTCTGCTCTGTGTAGTGGACCTTTTATCCTTTAAGTTCTACCTTTATCAGTATCTTTCTCCATCACTGCAATCTTATAGACACTGAATTTAGTAAAGATGCTGTTTGGGTCACACCTCTCGGCTTCTTTAACTGCCTCTTTAGCCTATTCACAGAAGAGATTAAAAGAAATCAGTACAATGACATTCTGAAATCAGTAATATGATTTGCAATAGAAGAGAGTTAAAAAGATACACAAAATGTTAATGGTTATATTGTTATATTTCTTATAATTACTCGAGGTATAATACTATAATTACTCAAGAAGTTTAGTTTGACAACATCTTCCCTGGAAGGAAAATTAAAATGATGAGAGCGTAAGATGGCACCAAAGGCTGACGATAACCAGATTGAGGAAAAGGCCAATGCCTCAACATTAGAGGTATAGAATCAGAAAATAATAGAAGCCCTCTGAATGCTAAAAAATTAAATTCCCTTCTGTCATTTTGAACTGTGAAGTTTAACACCCTCAAACCAGAAGGCCTAGACAGGTAAAGCAGGTGCATTTCTCTGCAGAGGTGAGTGCTAACACACTGTTGTGGGAAGTTCTAGTGAGACATATCAAACATTTTTCCTGCCAGGGCCCATCTGTCTTGAAGACAGGAGGACCTCTAATGTGAGAAGAAACCCAATATACTAAGGCATTGTCACACAACTTGTGGACTGTTTCCCCCATTACAATGATAGGTGATACAAGAGGCCCCCATAGCAGGTGAGATGATGAATAACATCCCTCTGCCAGATGATGCAAGATAGACAAAGACAGTTCCATCTCTCAAACCAAAAAAGGTATAGTAACAAAGATGTAAATTAAATTCCAATGACATAGCTAAAAAAATAAAAACAACGCAAATAAATAAGTGTGTATACATATGTATTATATATACCTTGTCAATTTGTTTCAGATGAAGATAGCAAGAAGACATGTTCCTCTGCAGCTTAGCCAAATTCTGATCTATCTGCCCAGGTGTGTAGAAGCTGACGGAATAATTGTACCAGTGAAGAGCTTCAGAGTAGCTTTTTGCCTAGGAAATTTAATAAACAAAAAAACAAAACAAACCCAAAAAACAAACACACCCTTATTTGGGTGATTAAACTGCCTATGTTATCCCAAATTTAAAATAAAGGTCATAGGAAATTAAAGATTTAGATAATCAAGTAAATTCTAGGGTAACCTTTCCCCCAGAAGAGCAATCATTGGTCCCACAACACAGGTAATATTCATTAGGAGAATTGAGGCTTTATCTGTTCCTACTCTTCCCTTATTCTTATGGCCACTATCAAAGACAGGACATTGGACTACATGGATCATTTGTCTGACCCAGAAAGGACATCCTTACAATGAAATACAAACCAGAAATATTATTTCCAAAAAATCTCTCTCTTCATGATACAAAGCAACTGAAACTAAGAGAAAAAGACAAAAGCATTTATCCCATTTAGACTGTGAACCTTGATGATACTACACTGAAGATGATACTCTCAACTATAGTTCCAATTTGGACAGAGAATTTATTTTAAAATGAGGAGGAGGAAAGCTGTATCATTAGCAAAATTCCTTCTTGACTGCACAGATGAGAGGTAATAAAACCGTACATGTGTTTTTCTTTATATATTCAAGAAATGAGCATATGACAGAAATACAAGAGTAGAACATAAGCTCATCTTCTCCAAATACTGAAAGAATAAAAAGGCATCTGGTTTAGAGTAATAGAACTTATATATATTCACAGTACAAATGTATATGAACTAAGATACAATCTAAGCATCCAAAGCTACTTTATATGTTAGCTAAAAAGAAAATCAATTTAAATGATAACACTTCATGCTCCTTAAAGCAACAACTGATCGTCTGACAGTAGGAACTGTAAAATAAACAGCTCAATGTAAAGAATATTTTCAGGTTTTTTGTACCCTTTCCAGGACAGAACCAGAATGACGGGCTGCACAGGTTTCTTGGCTGATCAATTCTGGCTATAACTGTTCCCATGTACAAATCCTAGATGAGGCTACCTGAAGCTTGATGTTGTAATGGAAAACAGCACCCAGCTGGATGAAAGCAAAACTAGTCCCAACTGGAACTGCGATCTTAGTAACAGCTTGGATTCTGACCAAAAATAGACATACCAAAGAGGTCAGAACAAGCAGATCTTCATTTTCACTGATAGAAATAACACTACTGTTTGGTCCCAAACCTCATAAAGTTTGGCAGCTCTGTCCCACAAGATGATGTGCAGCCGGTTCAAGGCTTCAGGCAACAGCTGTTTTCCAGTATAGTGACCTGAAAAGATATTTCAAATCATCACTTTACAGGAACTTTAAGATGCATGCTGAGAAACACTTAGGAACTATCTGAGAAAGACTGTCCCATAGCCCAGAATAAAAAGCACTGACATAGCAGTAGTTTCAGCCAGGACCCAGTGTTTCATAGCCTGCTTCTGAAAAAACAAACAAAACACACACCCCCCAAAACAGTGGGTAAGAGAGTAAATATTTTCATGCTTGAACAATGTAAATGTGGCTCTTGCACCTAGCTTGATGCTACATAAAATATGGTCTGATTTCCAACAGATCTGACAGTCAAAAAATACTACAGTGTATCAGTCACACACAGTCTACACTAAGGCAGTGGAATTGTTCTAGCAAGTGAATTTAACCCTGAGCTTTACCATGATTGTCATTCTTTATGGAAGCTGAGAGTTGCCATGCAAAAGAAACATAGAAAGAAAGATGAGAATAAGCAAAAAAGTGAAAATCAGAATTCAAGACTTTAGCCAACTAAATCCAGCTTTCAGTAAACATAAGCAAAAAATGGATACAAACCTATAATAATTTCTTCAACTTTTTTCTTAGCAAGTAGCTCCCTCTTATTCTGCAACAGGAACTCGATGTGGAACAGTGTAATTTTTCCAAGGTCAGGTGAAGATTCAAATCGTTCAGCAACAGATTTCAGAAAATCAAACCCAACTGATTCCCTATTCACACAGATGCATTTTTAAGAGGCTGCACAAGAAGAGCTCTTAATTTTCCATTCTAAAAAGTAACATATTCACACCATACAGCATGTTTCTCATCTATACTACTGGCACACAATCACACTGACAGAGTGAGTCAAGGTATGAATTTACTGCACTTCTTCTATTCAGTAGTAGCTCCCTATTAACACATGCTTGTTCTACGGTATTCATAAGAGCACTTACTCCTCACACTGAAAGAGTAAGAATTTACTGCAAGATAGAAGCACATACATAGGTAATCATGATGGAGCATTCAACAGTGTGAAATTCCATGCCTCGATTTATTTTGCAGTAACTTGTTCATCCTTATACTGTTTTTCACAAAAATTATTCTAGGACTCCAAACTTTCATTCTGAGGGTTGGTTGGTTAATATGGAAGAAAGATTTCAGTCAGATAATTCCAGACTCATGTGTATATTATTCCACATATATATTAAAACTACATATGGAAAATCTCATCATTCCAAAGTAAGGCTACAGCACCGCAAATTGCCACTCAACATTATTTCACATCCTGTTCTGCTGCTGCCATAATCTGTATCAGCTTGCTATAGAAACAACAGGCTCCCTCTCAAAACTGTTCACCTACCTCTGTGAGTTTTTATTTAAAATAAAGCATCACTGTATAATAGATGTTCTTTGCTTATAAAAAAGCAAAGCCCAAATACTGTGTTCACCCCACTGAGTGATGTTTTCATACCTTCCATGCTCCAGCAGCAGTTTGGCAGTATTCAAACAAAAGTCTAAAGACATCTCGTGGTGCAGGAATTCTGCAACAGCTAGACAGAACACAAAGCAGTTGAGATTATTTAATCAATTTAGACGCTCAACTGCTCAATTTGCCATTTACATCTTATAGCTTCTTTGAAAAAAACAAAAACCAACCAAACAAAAAAACCCTACCCCCCCAATATAATAATTCTAAAACAAAAGAACAAAAGGAAGAATAAAACATGTCTGCTGTGCTTTGACTTTCCTTTCACTGTACCATTAATGTAGTACTACAGAAATGTGACAGACTGATAGCCCTGGAGTTCTAGCCCTCTGTCTCTTTAAACAGGAACAGCACAGGCATTAGTAGCACAAATTTTTGCCTCGAGCTGCTTTCCATCAAAATGTCTCATCCTTATCTAGCAGGAACCACTTAAGCCTGAAGTCAGTGTTCAGGCTCTGCGGTGGTATCACATGGCAACGGGAACTACTTAAGCCTAATGCTTTTAGCATCAGCTGTTGAATTGACTGGTGCTGATAAACAGGTATCAGTTTTAGACCACTCAGGTAAAGTTTAAAAATTGCTAGACTGTGCTGGATGATTAATAAGAAGATTTATACATTTGTAGCTTGGATGAGATCAGAGAAAGAACACATAGTGACATGACTGTAACAGTTGTTAAAGGAAGCATTTCTAAGGCACCTGTGTACAAGCGCACAATGCAAGATTTTAGTAAAATGCCTACAACTTAGCAGGAACCTTCACTCAAAAGAAAAAGAAGTTGCAATGCATGGACATAACACTCTCTTCTGCCAGCCATAAAAGAAAAGACAGACATCCACTGATCAATAAACTTGCTTGAAAAATTGACTGGAGTCTTAGTGCTACTAAATATAAGCAGGCTGTGTTTTGATAGGCAACACTATGGCTTCACAATACAAACTGCAGAACAGAAGCCAACTATTCCAATGGTCAGTTTTGAATAACTGTCCACTTGAAAGCTGGCTGAAAATCCCCAGCAGCAATCTGGAGTTTTCATTCCTGCTAGTCTGACAGCACTCGGATCATTCAGCGCTCTGCAAGAAAATCCTCATCTCATCCTACATTTATTTCTCAGAATATACATTACACATCCAATGCTTTCCAACCATGAAGAGTACAAAACCTCTCTTCCATAAGATTTCACTATTTATTGAAATAAATTTCTCCTGATACATTACCCTTTCTATATTAACATTCCTCCGAAAACTTTCTTCTCCTCTCATGCCAATAGAAAAATCAGTTCTCTTCAAAAGACAAATTCCTCTTTGAGGAATAAGGCGAAAGAGTTTATATGTCCTAGATAAACTAAATAAACTCTGGTAACATATGTTTATAACAAGCTATAACAACCCACTGCTCAGCACTTGATGTCTCTTGGCCAAAATCTGCAAAAATCACATACAGAGAATAGCAATGTTCACAAGCCTTTCTTCTATGCTGACTGCATAAGAGACAATCCACCTTCACCCTTTTTGAATAACCTTAGGCATATGTCTAAAATAAACCATACCTTCATGTTGCTATCTAACAGGCTTCAGAGTCTTCCCCCTTCCCTACTTCCAGCAACTCTATTTAATTTCTCAACAAAAATAAAATCATGCTTAATTCAAACTTACATTAGCACCTGGATAACTCCTCTGTGAACTACTATGTCTCACAGACAAAAACCAGAACAACTTTCAGCTAATGAAGATTCCTCTAAAGCACACGAGAAAGGGATTTATATTTTTTCTTTTCTATCTACAACTCTGGCCCTCTTCTTGGACATGCGAGTAGTATGACCTTGCTATGAAACCTATTCAGAGCTGTGATACCTGAGTTGATATCTTCATCTGATGCTCCACTTTTCAGAAGAATTTTAATTTTCAAAAAACACCCTGCTGGATGCAAATTCTCCTGCACAATGGAAAACAATACATTACTTGGACAGCTGTTTGTAGAATACAGATTCTATGAGAGCCCAGCACATTTATAACACAGACAACTATCAGGAAATCACATACACTCCGCTGTATTCTTCAGTTCCATTTTAATGACTGAAACAATAGGTAGGCAACAGGTAATATTTTCTTCTTAAATGAAATGTGCATCTTTATTATTTATTCTTATAGTGCCAAAAGACCATGAGGACAATGAACGCAAGAGACACATGATTCTTATGTTGCTGTGGCCCAATACTTTTAAATAGAAGCTGAACAATACTGAATGATAGAAACATTTCCTGCTTTTCTATGTGTGAACCGGCTGGATTAGCCTAGAATTAATATGAGCAGAATTCAAAGTAGCTTATAATGATACGAAATTTAGGAGAGAACAATGGGAGCAAATGGAACTAATGACTACTGTATACTACAGCTCTCACAAAAACACTGCACATTTCAGACTCTAGAATAAAAATCTTCTAGTTTTCCATACCCTCATACAATATTAAAACATATATTATCAGAAATTATGATGAAAACACTTTCCACCTCAAAAGGTTTTGCAAAAGTAAATACAATAAAAACTGCAAATGGCTTAGATACTGTAGTAGCATGTTACTTGAATTATTAAAATACACTGCCTTTTATCCTGATCTCACAAGCACGTGCATCATCTGTCTGAAAGTTTTAACAGCATGTAGAAAACTGAATTTGAGCTTTCATTTAAAACAGGATTTTATACTTAAAACTTTTTTTGTATGAAACAGATAATGGAAATTTAAAAATAGTCAAAGATAGATATAAATTTTTCAAATTTAAGTTCCTCTAACTAACCTGAAAAGATAGAAGCACAAAATTAATTCAAGTCTATATGGCAAACAGAATTTGTACAAGAGCAAGGGACTTCACTGTAGTGACTGCTTAGAGATATATGAACTTTCTTCGGGGTAACTGGTATGTTTCTACAGCTCATTTTTCAGGTTGCAGAAGACATACAGTCATGTTAGTAAAGTGCAATAGCTAAATTAATTGTTTGAAATAAGACTGATGTAGCATGGCTACACAGCTTTCAAAGCTGAACTCTGTTTGGCGCTTGCTCAGGTATTTGTACAGATAATGAGATGAGGACTCAAAATGTAGTACAGACATATCCGTTATAACCCAAAGCAAGACAAAAGGTCTGGTGCATAAAAAGCCAGCTGCTATAAATCTCAAGTGGACCACACTGTAGTTTATCCTGTTTGTACAGTTTTTGTGAACATGTGCCAGAGAAATTTTAGTCGTATCATTATCAAAGGATGTCAATATTACTAGATATGAGGCAGCAAGACAGCTCCACATCTACATGCAAAGAAGTATTTCTCTATAAAAAAGCTTGGAACACCAAAACATACTTATGAATATGAAAACCAAACCAAAGCAAACACACCTCTCTCTGATGTCAAGGAGGGCACACAAGTGATTAATGTGGTCCATGTTATTACGTTAATAAATGTTTGCATTTCAACTGTTGTGCACCATAAATAGAGTAACACACTACTACCTGATTTGCCAAGCTTATAGCTTTTAATGCCTTGTCAAGATACAGATTGGAGTCCCACTCAAAATAGGCTGTAGCCAACAATCGCAGCACTTTAGCCTGAAAAGAAAAACAAACTGGAAGTTCAAATGCCATCTGAAGAGCAGAAAAAAAACCAGCCAGACACTAACATATGAATACAAAAGACTTAAAATTTAAGGGAATGAAAAATAATAGTGCTTGGAGTCAAAAGAATGCCTGCCTAGTATTGTTGAGGGATACTAATTGTTTAGCGTAAATAAGTTTTAATTAGAATAAATTACTTAGGATTATAATATGGTGTGATTTGTGCTGTCTGTCTAGCTTTACTTAGCATGAGTAGCTAGATTTGCTGAAGCCTTTAAGCCATGTTATTTTTCTTAGTAATTTTCCTAGCAGCTGGTACAGTGCTGTGTTTAGTCTTTTAGTATGGGAAAGATGTTGATATCACACTGATGTTTTAGTAGTGTTTTTCCCAAGTCTGGGACTCTTCAGTTCTCCATGTTCTGCTAGCAAGAGCAGGTGCACAAGGAGTGCAAACCAGAACATAAGGAGGCTCCAACCCTCGGCAGATCAACAAGATAAGAGCCTGCCTGCCTGGACACAGAAGAAGAATCCAATAAGATGTTAGAAGACCCCAGACTAAAAGTCACCATTGGACCAAAAGACATGTGGACAGTGTGTGAAGGGTGGGTGTATAGATCACAAGGGTGTAATTGCCCAGAGATTTCTTTGTTCGGGGTCATTGGAGGCACCCAGACTGGGCTGTCCTTGCTGCTGTACCTTTCAATTGAATCAACTATTTTATAAAATCCGACGCCTGAGACTCAGCTGCAGAAAACCTAGGGTCAAGCCTGAAGAAGGAAGAAGTGTGCCCAAAAGTAAGTGTGTGTGTGTGCGCGCAACACCATGAATGGTGTATGAATGCTCGGGCAGCAGCTTCTCCTTTAACATAAACTAGAGTTCAGAGGAGAACAGAAGGGTAGACAGGAAAATCAGAGAATAAAAAGAATGAAAGAAGAAATTGAAGAAACAGGAGGTACAAACTTCACTGAGAGAAAAAGACAACACATAAGATGATAATGGCCTTCAAATATATAAATAATTTATATAAAGAGGAAGAGATTAAAATCTTCTCCATATACACTGTGGGTGTAGGCTTATGAATGAGACAGACGAACATCTAGAGAAATGACACAGATGTAACTGATGATGCCTTGAAAGAAGAGGAGGAAGGGAAAAAGAGATGGCCTTTCAGGGTCTACTTCAGCCTTACTTTCTACAATTTAATTTCTGTGAAATACTAGATTCAAATGTGATTTAAGGGCACCCACCAGTGACTGAACTCTCAGACTGACACTCATTGTGACTAAACTTGCAACTTTGCCAAACTTCATAGCACATAGTACTAAAGAGGAGGCCAAAGAATCACTGGCCAGGTTTGACACCGCAAAGGCAGATAATACGTGGAGTCAGGTTAACAAAATCCTCCTATTTGTAAACAGCAATTTCTCTATTTCTTACCTGCATTGCTTTGCCAACAGAGTATTTCATGTCCATCTTCCCAATGTCATAACTCTGGCTATCAATGATAAGTGAAAGTTAGAATTAAATGGGATGACAGGGATGAATTCAGCCAATCTTCTGATGTGTGCAACATTCCTATCCTTTCCCACTTTTAACCAGTTAGAAACCACATAAATTACACAAACTAATCTCAGTATTCACCCTTACTAGAGAACAGAAAATTTTGTTTTCTTTCTAAATCTTCACATTAAAAATTGTACTCAATCACTTTCTTCAACCTGTTGCACCACCTTCTGTAACATCTTCTATTCAAACATTTCAGTACACTTTATCAGTTTTAACCATAGGAGTTTTGAAGAAGCAAGTATTCTCATTCTCACCTAACATATAATATAGTCATACACAAAAGTTATACATGACCTGGTCTCAAGATCACAGCAAATCAATAGCAGAGACAGAAACAGAAACTGGGAGTCATGATTCCCCACTCTTTTTCTAAAAGTTAAATGACAGTACAAAGGACCACCCAGGAAAAAAATGCAGTAGTAATTCCACAAAACCAGATTTGATTGCAAATGCTGCGAATGAAGAACTGTTAGAAAGAAAAACAATAACTGGGCATTTGTTTCCTAATTAATATATTCTCAATACAGCGAAATCTTAACCCGCTAGATGGAGCTACATCTCTTTCTTTAGGTAATTATTTACACTTTGCAAAGGTTTATTTCCTCCTCAAATTTTATTATCAGGACTCCATATTTAATTTTCCCCAAGAATAAAATATAAAATAATCTCCAAAGCACCAGCTGTAATGAATTCTAAGCATTTCTACAAATCCTCTTTGACAACATATGTGACCACAAGTATTTTGAATTTGTTATGTTGCCATTCATTTTCTTCTGGCTATTTAAAAGAACAAGAAGAAATAAAAACAAATTTTCTGAGCCAAGGCTGTGACCTTGGCACAAAGATATTCTTCCTGATAGCTTGCATGTTTTCTTCCTTAGTAGTACCACGGTACTTATTTGGATCCTACCCAAACCATCTCTAACTATTCCTTTTTCACCTTGATGTCTGTGTCTCTCATCAGTCAATGATTTGCTTTCAATGAAGGACCTCCTTTATGAGAAATTCAAATACTCTTTAAAACAAATCCATTTAAAACCGGTCAGAGGAATTCATCAGCTCTTTTCCAAAGTTGGCACAAGAACTGGGAACAGCCTCTTCATAACAATAATCTCTTTGGAAGAATTGTTAGGGAGAGAATTGACAAGAACCATGGAAAGAAGACTTTCATTCTAATGACATGAAAATCGATGTGGAAAGCAGACATAAATGTTAGGCCACAGAGTATGACAGTCGCTCAGTATCTGCTCAGCTAATTTGGTTCAGTTAAAATCTTGTATTCTCACATTTTTAATTAAACCTCTACTTTCCCTTGCTCCCCCCTCACCTTCACACATATTTTTACATCTCAAAAGCAGGATTTTACTTTGTTTGTCTTTGCACATTACCTGAGCCAGAAGGAGCTCTGTTCATACCTCTTCCATTCATAGGTTTCCACTCCAAAATTGTAACAGAGGATTGACAGGTAACAAGTCTGCAAAAAAAGACTGCTGTTTCTATAATGTTCTTGTAGAAACATCATTAGATCTATGGCACTCCAGTCTCAGGTTCTTTAAAATGCATTTTACTTTAAAGATATATCCACTGTTATCACTTCTGACCTTATACATGGTGATATTGAACATGACTAAAATGGAATCATAATTGTGGGGGAAGGTGAAGCATCATTAACCAGTCCAGGACATGCAAAACAGCAGGATTCTTGAGGTAGAATAGTTCCTCAAGAAATCATGCTGAAAGCACTAGGACTGTATGAAGTAAACAATAAAAACTAAAACTTGAGAGGAAAAACTGGAATATAACAACTTCATTTTTAAAAATGACAAAAAATTTTATATAGTTAAGTGAAGAGGATTGCCTCTTCCATGGTCAGTTTCTTCCAAGCATGTCTCTTTGGGGTTAAAAAAGAATGATCCACATTGCAAGTTTTAGGAGAAAACTGGTTTTGAATGCTTGGTTATTGAGAGCACTGTCGCCTTCTGCTTTATCAGTCAGTCCTGACAATGTCTGTTCATAACAACTTGTCTTTCCTTTGAAATGATTTGCAGCTGTCACATGTCATCCAAAGAAGAGACAGAAAAGTCATTTTATATGCTAAAAGGCTGCCAGTATTTACAGCCATTTTGCCTCTGCAGTAACTTTCTTTTCCAAGTATAAATGATGTTTCTTGCAAGTGACTACAGATTTCAAATCCTCAAGCAAGGATGAGAGAGGTAGTACAATGTCTTGCTTCAAATTTATTGTTTATCTCATTGCAATCCAGAGACAAAAGCACAGATTCAGTATGCATGAACAAAAAAACCAATTACGCTCAGGTGTGAAACCCTTACTTTTGATAAGCTCATTTGTGAATGTTTTCTTTCCAGAACAGAAAGTTTACTGTATTGAGAGGGATTCACGCAAAGTGTTTAGCATAACGCTGCAGGCATACTGTGGCATACCCCATTCATTTACTTGCATGCTTGGAAAAGAAGTATTTCAAAGGATAATTAAAATACTATTTCAGAGAATGACTGTGTTCCAGGTGTCGAGTGTTGCAGGTGTCAAGTGTAACACTAAATATGCCCATAAACCTGGCACCTCTCTGAACAAGTGTTTGGAACAATTCTGGCATTTCACCTTGTAGGGCAAGAGTTCCCAGTTATGGGTCATAGACCACTGATGATCCACAAGCTGCGAATCCCCTCCAGCTGATCTGTGGTACCGTACATTACCATAACGCAACAATCTCCTTGTGATACTCTGCAAGTGCTCTCTGGTACAATAGGAGCCTGGAATAGTTAAGGACTGACAGCTACCTAGTGGTCCAAAAGTTTTGAGGTCACTCAGCAACCACTAGCTCTTTCCTTTTTTCCTCATTGTTTAAACACCACTCTTTAAACCAGAAGTAAATTGTATCTCTCATGACCAGAAACCTTCTCCTTGTTTGCATCAGTGCTCCCCGTTTGTGAAGAGTTTAATATTTTTTAATGGAGGATTTAAAGCAGAAAACATGAAATTCATTTAAAATTAAATGAGGAAGAGTAATGCAAAGACTCCAGTGAGCATTTTCAACAATTCACAGTGAGAAGCTCTGCTTTTATGATTCAGATCAAAGCTAGACCCCTGCAACTGACCACAACAGTGAACTCAGATGCACTGAACTAGGCCTGCAGATCACAAAAAACAATTTTAAATGGTTGGAGTTTAATTGGTTAAAAACCCAGTCAAACTCCAACCATATTTCCCATATTTCCCTTTCAGAATTCACATCTACCTCTTTGAATTTTATTACCTGTACCACAGAGGCAGGAACAAAATGTTTCCTAAATACTGGGAAAACATTAAAGTAAATGAAAATAAATGTGGGGAAACATATTCCGATATAAACAAATTAGACTTTTATCTTTGCAAACAAAGAACTAGTCTGCATATGCTAGAGTTTGTTTTCTCTGGACATTGTTCTGTGACACAAGAACTACAAAAACCAGTTTAGTGCAATGGGAAGCCTCCATTCATAGCTCTACAGCTTCATTAAGATGAAGATTAATACTGAGGGTAGTGATAAGACCTGCATATCAAAAACTTAGTAACTCAGCTCTTCTCTTGTCCTATCTGTCTCCAGGCAAAACTTCACATGGGTACAAGTTAAGAAGCAATATACAAGATCAAGATGTAAAATGCATCTGGTTCTGTAGAAGAGTAGGTGGCATGTTCAATTTACAAATCTTTTTGCCTTGCTTGCTGATCTGTCTTCTCTCATTCTTTAGGAAGAATTTATCGTTCTATTTTGCATGATAAACTATGAGAAACAAGAACAAAAAGGAACTTTGAAGAAAAAACCTCTTGTTTTAATGCAAAATTTTTAGTAAGAATATCTCTAAGAAGCAACCAACCACAGAAGATATACACAGTTGAGAGTACTTTCCAAAATTTTATAAGGCATATGTCATTCTTTAACATATAGAGAGGAAAGCAGATTTTCAGAGTTTGGAATGATAAAGAAGGGATGATTTCACTTACCTCTTTTGGCAATTTCACCAACATATCTTTGCAGCGCTGCACACACATTACTGCTTTCTGAAAATCCCCTTGAGCAACTGCCTAAGAAAGCAGTAGAGCATGCCAACGAACTGTTAGTGAGCAACTTGTCTTTAAAATTCATTAAAAGACTGATTCTCTGAAATAGGACTTGGGTTTTTCACATTCAGTAAAGCTAGGTTTGGGATTAGATATCTGTCCTTACAGTGCTGCAGTAATTCTGTATATTTCTATATATTGTCAGATGATAAAGACATCCACAAAAACAATGCAGTCCTTAGGTAGTGTGAAAAGGGCAGATGCATGGGACAAATTCATTCAGATGTTAAGATAATACAACAGTCCAGCAACTCTTAAACCACCTCTCCAACAACTTAAGGTCATCTTTTGTCTCCACGACCAAACTAAAAATCTTGGCCACTGCTTCGGCCTATTTAGGGAAGCTCTTGAGAATTTTGGAGATAGTATTCCCCTTCTAGATACTGAGGTCAGTGGTGTTATCAACAAATGCAGGCAATTACATTTTCTCATATTCACACTCGTATGTCTGTAAAACTCTACAGCATTGATAAAGTACTCAGAAACTTCAGTCAAGCACAACAATGCCTCACAAAACTTAGAATTTCTAAATTACATACTTTGAATTATTGTAATTTGTGTTGTTGATCCCCTAGAAAACCTTTAGCACTTTTTCAAACTTCTCTTATATTGCACTAGGCTTTTTTTTTTTATAATTACCACCATGATTCTTACCTCATTGTATGATGCCAGAGGTTGAGACTTTAAAGAAAATATCAAATGTCATGGAATCCACTGTTTCCAGATCTTATAGTTTTATACTGATCCTCCCACTATTTAAAGCCTTTATATGTGGAAAGCAGCATGCACGAGGTCATGGAACAGAGGGTATTCGTGTATCGAAAGATATAATATGAATAGCTTTGATGATGTTCATGAGTTTGCAGAGTCATGACATTTGTAAGCTACAGAAGACTTTGCACATGTGGCTTATAATATTTACTTGTTAGATAGGAACCTTGGCTATCTGCAGCCATGATGAATAATACTACCTTCATATACTTTCAATCAGCCTAGCTGCAAATACTAGCACAGCATGGTGAGCATTCCAAAGTGACAAGTCTTGCTGTGTACATGTTACACGAATGCAGCCTGGAGGACCCAGCCAGGCTCTACACCTGTCCTATCCCACTTCTTCAGTCAAGCACAGGACACCTCTGGAACTGACACATTTATGATTCAGAAAGGTGGCTGTTCGTATTATAAACAGCCATGCTAGCCAAATCATAGAGCAACAAATCTCAACTAGAAGATATAAACACCACAGCAGAAATGACTGCGATAAATTAGGCAAATTAAAAATCATTAAATGATTGCAACACTGAATGCAAACACAAGATCTTGCATCTAAGTGAAGGAAATATATCCCTCAGCAAGTCGAACGCCAAGCATTCGTACATGTAATAACGGGGTCAGAGTTTCCCTCTATACCCCTAATGACTTATAAGGAAAACTGGGAAGAACACGTACTGATTCAGCCTGATAAGACAGTACTTTGAAGAGGTTCTTCTCCACATCAGCTTTGTGCACATGAATATCTGCTTCACCATCGCTCTCCTTAAGTAACTTCGCATACAGTTTTTCTATACTCTGGAAAACAAAGCATTGGCGTCACCCATGGAACTTACAAATAGGTGTGTTTATAAGAAATTAAAACTGGAAAAGGACTTACACTCATTGCAATCTCTAGAAGTCCATCAGCAAGATCAGCTTTTCCAATATCTATCCATCCTTTCCCAGTTTTCATACACATCTGAAAATCGTAAGTGCTTTGTGAAAATACAGTCACTTTCAAGAAAGGCAATGTTAGATCTCAGCTTGTTGATGCACATCTAACATAGGAGAGGGGTATTTCAGCTCTTCCATTTCTGACAAGCACCTCTCACATCTGAGCAAAGTCCTTAACACTTAGATGCAGCATAAGACTTATGGTGCCCTACTACACAATATTATAAGATACTGAAATAAACGCATATGCTGCTCATATAACATTTTACCATATGACAAAGATGTGATGCTAACCGCACTGTCCAGAAATTCCTTACTGCTCTGGCTCAGCAAGGTAACCCTGTGATAATACAAGTCCCCCTTCAGGGTGTATAGTCCTCAGAACTACAGGTATATTTCACTCCCTTTCCAAAGCAACCGTAAGAGGGTTTGAAGGTTTCCCGTGGTGATCAACTGTACTTCTTTGCTCACCCACCATTAGCCTTACCAAAATCTGTCTTCGAATAGTTCCCTCCGGAAGATCACTGCCTTCACAGAGGCACACCAGTCTGCAAGCAACAAACCGTACTGCAAGAAAACAGTGCAGACATTCCTAAATTTCCTTTTCTTTTTTTTTTTTTTTTTTTTTTTTTTTTTAGAAAGTCAGACCCTGCCATATCTGAAAGACTGCTTGCCATTTTAAATTACAAGAGAGAAAAATCCGAAAGCTTCAGGAGTCAAAGCAGTCTGAATTCTAGCCAAGCGGTTTAAAAATGCCTTTTAGGCAGTAAGAAAAAAAAAAAAAATTCTCATCAAAATACCTATTAAACACTTTAGAGAGAGTTTAAGTTAAATACATGGTATTCAAACACTTAATTACATTGCAGGTGCTTACCGTAACATGTCTTGAGAGCTTCAAAATAGCCTTCAGCAAAACAGGGAAGTTTAATAATCTTTACATTTTCAAAGTAGAAAGCAAAAATACTTTCAGGCCTTCCTTATACATCAGGGATGGAAAAGACACCACTTAATGTATTTAAAACAGCCTCTCCCTGGCCCTTCAGCTGTGATACAAGATCTGAGAACATTATGCTTTACAATTACTACTTATTTTGTATAAACTTACCCTTTTCCCTTTACCCAATATAATTTATATGATGCAGATTATACATAATTTTTACTACAATCCCTCAAGACAAAAATGTAGGCCGGATACTGCAATCCTGCAGAACCACATAAAGAACAGATCGAGGGAAAAGACCAAAAGCTCACTTCTGCTTTCCCCCAGCCCTGCTCGTGGCTCCAAGCAAACCCACCAGCTGTGTACCTGGCTAAAGCAGGGAAGTAAAAAGAGCATTTAGTTTTTCTGTATGTAAATATTGATGAGATACTTACAGTAAAGAAATAATCTCACTTGATACAAATTAGGCAACCAACAGTCTAAAATTTACATCTGTGTTATTTCCATACATTTCTTAAATTAAAACCATAGCATTAGAAGGCAAATTACAGCTTCCTTTGGTCACATCACCTCCTTACTGATGCTCTGGCACACAAAGGGCGAGTGATAAGAATGCCTACACTCACCCTGTGTCACGAGGAGATTGCTAATACACCAGGATGCTCCTTCCTGAACTGTTTATGCAAGCCCAGCTGTGTATTTTCCTCTGTCTACACCCTATCTGCAAAGATCCAAATCTACAGCACTACGTATATGCCTGTCAGCAGCGAGTTTTTCCTCTACAGCACACAAAACACATGTAGGAAGGTACAGAACACATACGTACGTTTAGCTCTTTGCTCATCATTGACAACAGAACCCGTGTGTTTGGTCACAGCCCAGTTCCACAGGCTTATTGCACTCTCTTCAACCTGAGTAGGAGAATTCCATTAGGTTTAATTTTGTCCTGGATTTGGGTCACGTTGAAATTTATTACTGGAAAAGGAACCATCTTTCCTGTGTATCACAGTAATGACATGTCCACGTGTTTGCACAACTTCCTTTTACGTTGGAGTCAAAGCTGTCAGTTTTCCATGAAACTGTTACATGATCCCACAGGCAGATTTAGGATAGTGACCTGAAAACAGGCACAATGATGGCCAACATAGCATTTCTTCAGCTAAAAGTATGGATCATTCCTTCTACAGATCCATCATTTCAGAAGAATTATAAGCAGCTGGCAGGAAGCACATACTCTTTTCATATTTCATAAGATATAGTCAGTCTTATAAAAGATTTTCACGCATTCTAAAAACATGAGAGCATTCCTAAGATGAAGCAAGGTAAGAAAGAATATGACTGTAATTCCAAAGCTGACAAGACCTGAAACTAAAACGAACTAAGTAATCATCTGACCAATAGCACATATACATCACATCATCCATCAGTGCCTTCAGCTCCAACTTGAAATTATGCATAATGGCGAATTCTGTAAGTGAAGTGATGGACTTCAGAAACATTCAAGTATGTTCCTAAAAAAATCCCATTGATCTATCAGATTACTGAAATGTCCTAACCTATGATTCTACCAAGTCCTTTTCCAAACTTGGCAAAACATAACCTTACTTAGCCTATCCATCTGGGATAAAGTTTTCTCACAAACACCTACAGATACAAAATTTCTGCAATAGCACATCACCATGTCCAAAATACAACTGATTCACTGGTAGCTTTCAGAATATATTATGTACATTTTAAACAGATGCTGAAAAATTTGAAGGAATTGGAAAAGAGCTGTAAGAATCATAACAGGTTTGAAAACTTATCTATAGTACAGCTTCACCTCTTTTGTCTATCAAAAAGAAAACTAAGTAGTTTAATTATTTCAAATACCTATACCAGGAAACTTCTGATATTAGCAAACAAAGAACAAAGGCTACTGACTATATACTTTTGTTAAAAAGGTGATGCAGTCCAACATAAAGGCAATAAGCTCCTTTAACAGCCCACCTTGAAGGGCTGCCCTTTCCATCACTTCACACCCTAGTTTCCATGGCAAATCTTGCCAACAAATATGCTCTTGCCTAACTAGGAGACATTTCATGGCCCCTTTTATTGATGAGATCAGATTACAAATTAATGATTTCTCCTTTCTATAAAAATAATTTAGTCCAACTGATTCAGGAAGAACTGAAGGACATCGGTTTTATGCTGTATTTCTGGACAGACTACACTAAGCATACTTTCTGTTGTGACATTTGCCAAGCTATCTTGCTCCTTGTCACAAGTTTAGGACTTTCAAAAATCAATCTTTCTTAGATGATAATCTTTATGAGTTAAATCTCTCTTCAAAATATAATTTTGGAGGAAAAGGATGGAAAAGATCTCAGCTGGTCTTGTTTTTATTCTAGATTCATGGACAAAAAAAACCAAAAAAAGAATCATTTACTCATCAGACTTCTTTTTGAAAAAGGCCTTTTAAAGTAGATGTTTACTACTTTATAAGTACTCCTCTAGAAGAAATATACAGGTAAAAATATACAGGGAAAATACACATGGGAAAAAAACCTAAAATTAAAAATATTATAAACAACAACCCAATTCACTTTTATAATGTGTGAAAATGAGTAATTCCCACTCTAATAGTACGTACTGGGTTTACCACGCAGTTAAAATGACACGCTTGCTTGTTTTCTTCTTTCTCAAGTACCTGCTATCATTATCGGAATCTGTGTTCAGGAGGAGAAGGACCTCTCCTCTGACCCAGTACCAAACTCCCAATGCATCAGCACTCCATCTTTGCATTTTTATTTGAAATTACCATTAGACACTACCAGAAAATTGAAATAATAAAAACCTTAGCATCACTAAGATACCAGTAACTTTTCCCATTACGATGCATGCTTTTACACTCGGGATCGGCATTTTGCGTTGACTTTTTAAAACGTATTCTGGACTTTCACGCCATTGGGTTAAAAGATGAAAAAATAAACCGTTTCGTTTACATTGCGACGCGCCTGCCGGCAGAGGAAGGAAGCAGGAGGTCGTGCCGCCAGAGCTGCAGGACCCGCAGCCACCCACCTGGGCGAGCGCTGCTGCACGCCATGACGCGCACGGAACCCCCATTTCCCCGGGCGGGCTGGGGAGGGGCACCTCGGCCGCGCTCCTGTCCTCCTCAGAGACGCTCCCCGCCACCTGGAAGAGCTCCTCGGTGAGCGCGGCGATGCGGGACGGCGCCTCCTCGCTCAGCAGCTCCCGCACCAGCCCTGTAAGACAGGACGAGAAGGGGGAGTGAGATACGGCCCAACAACAGGCGGCGGCTCCCAGCCGCTTACGAGGAAGGGAGCCCTCGCCCCGCGGCGGGCGGTACCCTCCACCGCCTCCAGCCGCGCCCCCGCCATGGCCGGGGCCGCCCCTCAGCACCGCCCTCCCGCCGTGACAGGACACCGGACGGGCGGCGGAGGCGCCTCTGCGCATGCGCGTCGCCGCGGAGCATGCCGGGCGCGGCGCCACGGCCGCGCCAAGCCCGGTGGCTTCGCGCGCCAATTGGCTGTCCGGCGCTACCACTTCGCCTCCCCGACCCGAGCGACAGGCGCCGGGGCCAATCGGACGGCGCGACGGATCGGCTCCCTCGCTTGCCGTCCGGTGGGCGCCGCGGCGGTTTTGGAAGGATTCCGGGATCAGGGCCCGGCCGGCCGCGGGCGAGATGTCGGGGCTGCTCCACACCACCCTGAGCGGGCTCAACAGCGACTCCTACTGCGAGATCAGCCAGTACCGCGACCAGCACTTCCGGGTGCGCCCCGCGGCCCGGCCTGGGGCGCGGGGGTGGGG
>VFFE01007256.1:1132129-1155986 GCA_008921705.1 Burhinus oedicnemus
GGCCTGGCCCGGCCGGGGCGGGGGGTGGAGCAGCGCCTGAGGGGACGGAGCGCTGTTGCCGGGGCATGGCCGTGCGGGGAGCCGGCCGACGGGAGGGCGGCGGGACGGCGGGAGGTGCCCGCCGGGGCCTGGCAGCGGGAGCGGGGCGGCAGGCGTGCTCACCCCGCTGTGTGCTCCCCTCTGCCCTCAGGGTAGCAGGCAGCTGCAGGAGAAATCCCTGAAAATTTCCTCTACGCTCTATGTTGGCAACTTGTCCTTCTACACCACCGAGGAGCAGATCCAGGAGCTCTTCTCCAAGTGCGGAGACGTCAAGAGGATTGTCATGGGGCTGGACAAGATCAAGAAAACCCCCTGTGGCTTCTGCTTTGTCGAGTATCTTTTCTGGTTTGCTACTGGTGTCAGCCCGTGTGTGGTTGCCCCCTCTAGTTCCTCTCTGCACAGCGAGCTTAGCTGTACTGCTATGGAAAACCTGAAAAGGAGTGACAGTCAGGTGCTTTCTACCAGGCGCTTCCCTTCCAACCTTGCTACTTTCCCACCACCACCTTAATTGGGAGACAGACTGTACAGCGGTGCCATAGCTGAAAAGTGCTACCACTGCTGTACTTTCTGGAGGTGGCAGAGAGCTCCTTTAATTTGTTAATTTCTTTAATGATTTTAGGGCCAAAATGAGAACTGTTACAATCGTCAGTCTGAGCTCTTGTGTGACCAGAGCACATACTCGCTTTCTCACCTTGACTTTACACCTGAATAAGCCATGGCAGTATTCCCAAGCACAGGGTACACGCTTGTACAAGTTGTATCATGAACTGTCTTAGCAAAGCACTGCTGTGAGGCCTGCCCCTCTTGTTCAAATTCAGTCAAGTTTCACATAATATAAAAAGGCATATTACAGATTTCTTGCCCTTAGCAAGTCTTTAACATGTTTGTTTCATCTGCTTGTGAAATAAGTGATCCAAAGCTACTTCTTGTCTATGCAGGTACTAACATTAAAGTTCAGAGTCCTTTCTTGAGTGGGAGCTGGTTTTAGCTCGGATTTATATGAGTGCAGTTTTTGATCCCATAGAGATAGCAGGAAGAGTAGAAAAGGCTGGAAGGCAGGGTTTTTCTGCTTCTCAAATAAAATAGTTCTCTTTTTTATTTTCCCTATAGCCAACAAAATAGCACACTTATTTCTCCTTATAGTACGCTTCAGGTACTACACCAGAGTAGATGCTGAACACGCAATGCGATTTATCAACGGCACACGACTAGATGACCGCATCATTCGAACTGACTGGGATGCAGGGTTTAAAGAGGGGCGACAGTATGGAAGAGGAAAGACTGGAGGACAGGTAAAGGCAATACCAGTTCATACCTTGAATTTGATCCCCCTAAGACTGTGTACTGGTTTGCTAGTTTTGTCTCATGCAGAAAAATGTGTAGACTGTAAAGACCTGATAATGAACTTGAGCCACTCCCAGGTTGTTTTGGTAGCTGATGCCTGGTGTTAAAAGCTAGAAATAGAACTTAAGGCCATTTCTGTCTAGGACTCCAAACTTCCTGCAATGCAAACAGAATGTTCCGTAATCCAAGCCAGTACTCTTAAAATGATGCAGAATTTGAATGGGGGGGGATAGCATAGCAGTTTGCCCTGGTGCAAAGGTGAGGTTCCTGTGCAGTTTTCCAGGGTGGAGGGGAGAAAACGTTCTGGAAGCCAATCCTGGCAATTCAGAAAGCTGGACTGCAAAGCTGAATGAAAATATTTTGGTGTCTTCTTTGCTTCTTGTCTAAGAAGACATCAGCCATCAGATATATCCTCATTTGTCATTTTCACCACCGTTACCACCTTTCTGATAGATTATTTGAAGAGATTTCAAATGAGTCAAAGTGCTTCTAACCTGAACTTTAGTTCCCCACCAATTGAGCAAGGAGGGGATGATGATTTTGAAGTCTAGCAGGAGACAGGCAGTGCAGGGTACTAATATCTGTGTTACTGCTGTGCCCCAGGTGCGAGATGAGTACCGGACAGACTACGATGTGGGAAGAGGTGGCTTTGGCAAGATCATTCAGATGCAGAAGGCAAATCATCAACCTGCAATCTATTAATTGCCTCGTGGCTCCTAGCTCATAGAGGGCTCTGTCCTTCCAGAGCTAGCTGTGTTCTCACATTCTGGATTGGGGTAGGGAGTGAGATCCAAGTTCCAGCAAAAGGTGACTCTCTTTAGACTGTGGATATACATGTATTCATTCCCCCTTCCTTCTGGGCTAGAGAGGATGTTCTGTGCTGTTACAGGGCAACGAGGGGAAAAAAAACGGACAGCTCTGCAGGATTCTGGGTAAGAAGAAATGCAGCATGTCACACACACCTTGTGCTATGGCATACTCTTCATGTTGCAGCTAAGCAGGTGGCTTCCTCCACGCTGCGACTGCAGCCATGGTTGCTCTCAAATGGAACTTCTTAAAAGCTTATCACCGTCGCAGCCCTGGGCACCTTGTGGGGATGCACAAGAGATTCAGGTTTCTAATTTACAATGTCATCTGCATATAAAGCAGTATTGCTGTTTGGATGAGAGAAGTGGAACAAACTCTTACTATCCACTTGGAGGTGCTTGTCTGCACATCTTGCCCTTGGGTTGATCAGGGCCTGCAGAGCATTTCTCTTTATGATGCCCCCAGTGCTGCCTGGCTTTTCAGATCCTCACTGTTTGGCATGATTTTGTTAAAAGTTTCTTTTAATTTTTTAAATAAATGGTTGTATTGGGTCTAGCTGAGATGGAGTTAATTTTCCCCCTAGCAGCCCTCATAGTGCTATGCTGTGTAGCGGTAGCTAGAAAGGTGTTGGTAACACACCAGTGTTCTGGCTGCTGCTGAGCAGCGCTCCCACAGCATCAAGGCTGTCTCTCCAACGTTTTCCCCCCTCAGCCCGTAGGCTGGGGGTGGGCAAGGTCTTGGGAAGGAACAGAGCCAGGACAGCTGACCCAAACCGACCAAAGGGATATTCCATACCATATGACATCTGCTTGGCAATAAAAGCTAAGAGAAGGGAGGCGGAGAGGGGAATTTGTTATTATGATGTTTCTCTTCTGGAGCAACTGCTATGCCTACTGAAGCCCTTCTTCCACGGAAGTGGCTGGACATCACTTGCTGATGGGAAACGGAGAATAAATCTTAACTTTCCCTTTGCTTCCGCGCGTGGCCTTTGCTTTTGCTTTATCAAACTGCCTTTATCTTGACCCACAAGTTCTTTTCCATCTTATTTTCTCCCCCTCTGTCCTGCTGAGGAAGGGAGTGATAGAGCAGCTTGGCAGGCACCTGGTGTCCAGCCAGGGTCAACCCACTGCAGTCTTTTCTGGTGCCCAACATGAGGCACGAGACAATGGCAGTTTTGTATTAAGCATGCTATAGCTATAGTAGTTATTAAGTGGCAAGCTTCTGTGTGGGTCACGGAGTTTGTTGGCTGCACTGCTTATCTCTTTATTTTGCTGAGCTTGGGAACATGCTAGTACAAACAATGGCTCCGTGCTTTGCCCTGGCATTGATGGTCATGCTGTGCTGCAGGAGCTATCTTGTGGAGAGAATGAGGGAATACACCTCCCTCTTCCTACCCAGGATTGATGTGGGTGGGTTTATTATGCAGACTTCTGAGGCCCTTGTTCACCATTACATAAGCTGTTTAATACTACTACTTAACACTGTTATGGGGTTTGTGGAATCTGGTGTCATCCTGGTGTAAAAGAAAACTTTTGGGTGAGGCAATACTGAAATGTGCCCTGAGGTGGCCAGTCCCAGGGTAGCAGGATGTGTGGAAGGATTTGGGCAGGTGCCTAGGGTGATTATCACCTCCCATAGCCTGAGACTTTACACCTGAACAGGCAAGTAACCCTGGCAAACTGATGTGCCACCTGATAGAAGGGTGCCCTGCCTACTCCAGTGAAAACCAGCAGTACTGGGGCCTGGCCTGTGCGTACCGAGCCACAGTTCACTACTATCAGAGGACTGTGGTTAAGGCAGGGAGCCAAACCACCTTTGAGAATACCTTGAGTGAGACCAGGTTGCAAACTACATCTGAGGACATGATAGTAGAGATAGGAACCCAAACAACAACTACAATTGCCCCAGTAGTGAAAAAGAAACAGTGTACAAGGTCAGTGACTCCATATCATCAATTAATAAGGGAGGAGGAAGAAGAGGAAGGGTTTGATCAAGAAGCTGGTCCTTCGGCAAAGAAATTGGAGGAAGGAGTGAGGGAATTCAGACAAGAAGTGGAAACTACCTGGTCTCTGACCTCATCAGAACTTCAAGACATACGGAAACACTACAGCCACCAGCCAGGTGAGTGGATCGCTGCCTGGCTGCTCCAATGCTGGGATAACAGAGCCGACAGTCAGCACCTGGAAGGTAGGGATCCCTTACAAGAAACTGGGGAATTGAGACAGGAATTGGAAAAGGGGCAGCAATTTGCAGTCTCTGGAGACAGCTCCTCTCAAGCCTGAGGGCAACATACCCATTCAGGGAAGATCTTGTGAATGGCCCAGGAAAATGGACTAACGCAGATGGAGGCATCCAGTACCTGAGAGAATTAGCGGTGCTGGAAGTCATCTACAGTGATCACAGAATCACAGGGGTTGGAAGGGACCTCTGGAGATCATCTAGTCCAATCCCCCTGCCAGAGCAGGGTCACTTAGAGCAGGTTGCACAGGACGGTGTCCAGGCGGGTTTGGAATGTCTCCAGAGTCGGAGACTCCACCACCTCTCTGGGCAGCCTGTTCCAGTGCTCTGCCACCCTCAAAGGAAAGAAGTTCCTCCTCCTGTTTAGGTGGAACTTCCTGCATTCAAGTTTGTGCCCGTTACCTCTTGTCCTATCACTGGGCACCACTGCAAAAAGACTGGTCCCATCCTCCGGCCACCCTCCCTTTAAGTATTTATAGGCATTGATGAGATCCCCCCCTCAGCCTTCTCCAGACTAAAAAGACCCAAGTGCCTCAACCTTTCCTCATAAGAAAGATGTTCCAGTCCCCTAATCATCTTCGTAGCCCTTTGCTGTACCCTCTCCAGCAGTTCCCTGTCCTTCGTGAACTGGGGAGCCCAGAACTGGACACAGTACTCCAGATGCAGCCTCACCAGTGCAGAGTAAAGGGGGAGGATAACCTCCCTCGACCTACTTGCCACACTCCTCTCGGTGCACCCCAGGATGCCATTGGCCTTCTTGGCCACAAGGCCACATTGCTGGCTCAGGGTCATCCTGTTGTCCACCAGGACTCCCAGGTCCCTTTCCACCAAGCTGCTTTCCAGCAGGTCAATCCCTATACTGGTGCATGGGATTATTCCTCCCCAAGTGCAGTACCTTACACTTGCCCTTGTTAAACTTCATGAGGTTTCTCTCTGCCCAACTCTCTAGCCTGTCCAGGTCATGCTGAATGGCAGTACAGCCTTCTGGTGTATCAGCCACCCCTCCCAGTTTTGTGCCATCAGCAAACTTGCTGATGGTACCCTCTACCGCTTCATCCAGGTCACTGATGAATAGATAGACCATGACTGGACCCAGCACTGACCCCTGGGCAACACCACTTGTCACAGACCTCCAACTACACTCTGTGCCACTAATCACAACCCTCTGAGCCCCATCTGCCAGCCAGTTTTCAATCCACCCCACCGTCCATTCATCCAACCCACACTTCCTAAGCTTGCCTATGAGGATGCTGTGGGAGTCAGTGCCAAAATGATCAAAGTGATCTAGATGATGAGGTCTCCAAAGATCCAGAGAATGTCCTGTGCACATGGGCCATGTGAGGAAAGTGCCCCACCATCATATTCTAACAGCTTGGCAGCAATGTATTGCCCAGAAATGGATACATCAACTGTGGAGAGTGTCTTCTTGGCTCCAAAACTTGAAAGAAAATCTCTATCCCTCCTCCTCCCTACGGGCCAGCAGCTTGGCTGTTGGGGGCACCCCAAGAAGTCAGTCCCCTCCTGCCCCAGTCAGAGGGAAAGGGAGCCCCAGGTGCATGCTTTGTGGCACACTGATTCTTCCTGCATGACCAGGGGGAGGACAATAGGGAGTGGGATGGTGAACCCGCCTTTAAGGTGGGAGCCCATGTACGCAAACTGAGAGGGAAGACAGCAGTTAAGAAGGGACCATCCAAGAAAGCTGTCAGCTTTGTTGCTGTAGAAACACAAGAATGCAATCAGCAATCTCCCAGACACAGAAGGACTGAGATCACCTCCCTTGATCCTGATGAGGGGACTTCTGGTCTGGCACTGAAAGGGTCAGACAGTGAATACTCTGCCTGGGAACAGGAATAGAGGTTTCCTGCCTTTGGCCAGGAGGAGGAAAGGGATGACTGGGTATACTGGACTGTGTGGATTCCATGACCTGGCACATCAGACCCGCAGAAGTATAAGGCTTTGGTAGACACTGGTGCACCATGTACGCTGGTGCCATCAGGATATAGAACCCATATGAATCTCTGGAGTGACAGGGGGATGCCAAGAATTGTCTGTATTGGAGGCTGAGGTGAGCTTAACGGGACAAATGGCAAAAGTCCCCCTTTGTGATCAGCCCAGAGGCCCCTTGTATCCTTGGCATAGACTGCCTCAGGAGAGGGTACTTTAAGGACCCAAAAGACTACTGATGGGCTTTTGGAGTAGCCACTGATGAACACAGAGAAGATCAAACAGCTATCCACCCTGCCTGGCCTCTCAAAAGACCCCTTCATTGTGGGTTGCTGCGAGTTGAAGAGCAGCAGGTGCCAATCGCTACCAGGACAGTGCACCAGCAGCAATATTGCACAAACCGAGACTCCCTGGTTGATGAGCTGATTCACCAATGGGAGAGATGAGTGATCATCAAGACTCACTCAGCCTTTAATAGTCCCATATGGCCAGTGCAAAATTCTAGCAGAGGGTAGAAGTTAACAGTAGACTATCATGGCCTGAACAAAGTCACGCCACCACTGAGTGCTGCTGTACCAGACATGTTAGAGCTCCAGTATGAACTGGAGTCAAAGATGGCCAAGTGGTATGCTACACTTGACATTGCCAATGCGTTTTTTTCAGTTCCTTTGGCAGCAGAGTGCAGACCACAGTTTGCTTTCACATGGGGAGGTGTCCAATACACGTGGAATCGACTGCCCCAGGGGTGGAAGCACAGCCCTACCATTTGTCATGGACTAATCAAAACTACATTAAAAAAGGGGTGATGCCCCTGAACATCTATATCGATGACATCGTTGTGTGGGGCAACAAGGCAGAAGTGTTTAAGAAGGGAAAAAGAGTAATTCAGATTCTTCTGAAAGTTGGTTTTACCATAAAAAGAAGCAAGGTCAAGGAACCTGTACAGGAGATTCCTTTCTTGGGAATAAAATGTCAGGATGGAAGCTATCATGTTCCTATGGATGTGATCAACAAGATAGCAAGTATGTCTTCACCAGCTTACAAGAAGGAAACACTAGCTTTCCTAGGCCTTGTGAGATTCTGGAGAATGCATATTCCAGGTTATAGTCAGCTTGTGAGCCCTCTCTATCAAGTAACCTGAAAGAAGAACTATTTTGAGTGGGGCCTTGAGCAGCAACAAGCCTTTGAGCATATCAAACAGGAGATAGCTCGTGCGGTAGTTCTTGGGCCTATCCGGACAGGACCAGCTGTGCAAAATGTACTCTACACTGCAGCTGGGGAGCATGGTCTCACCTGGAGCCTCTGCCAGAAAACATCAGGAGCAACCCGAGGTCGACCATTAGGGTTTTGGAGCCGACTGAAAAAGAGATACTAGCAGCATATGAGGGGGTTTGAGCCACTTCAGAAGTTGGTACAGAAATGTATCTCCTCTTGGCACCGCAATTGCCTGTGCTACACTGGATGTTCAAAGGAAACACCCCGTCTATACATCATGCAGCCAGTGCTACATGGAGTAAGTAGGTAGAGTTGATCACACAATGAGCTCGACTGGGGAAACCCAATCACCCAGGAATCATGGAAGAGATCATGGACTGGCCAGAAGGCAGAGATTTTGGAGCATTGCTTGAGGAGGTGGCTCGTGCCCAAGAGGCATCACCATATAATGAATTATCAGAAGATGATTATGCTTTGTTTACTGATGGATCCTGTTGTGTTGTAGGAAATCACCAGAAGTGGAAAGCTGCTGCATGGAGTCCCACATGACAAGTTATTGAAGCCACTGAAGGAGAAGGTGAGTCAAGTCAGTTTGCAGAAGTAAAAGCCATCCAACTAGCCCTAGAGATTGCTGAACAAGAAAAGTGGCCTGTACTCTGTCTCTATACTGACTCCTGGGTGGTAGCTAATGCCCTATGGGGGTGGCTATGGCAGTGCAAGAAGACCAATTGGCAGCGCAGGGGTAAACCCATCTAGGCTGCTGCATTGTGGCAGGACATCGCTGCCTGGGTAGAAAACACAGCTCTAAAGGCACATCATGTAGATGGTCACATGGCCAAAAGCCACACCACTGAAGAACATTGAAACAATGAGGAGGTAGACAGGGCTGTCAAAATTGAAGTAGCTCAGGTAGACCTGGACTGGGAGTGTAAGGGTGAGCTATTTGTAGTTGGATGGGCCCACAAAACATTGGGATGTCTAGGGAGAGATGCAACATATAGATGGGCTCATGATCGAGGGGTGGACCCGACCATGGAGGCCATCACACAGGTCACTCATGAATGTTAAACACGTGCCACAATGAAGCGAGCCACACAAGTGAAGTCTCCCTGGAATAGAAGGTGATGGCTGGGTTTTCAATATGGTGAGGCCTGGCAAATTGACTATATTAGACCACTGCCACAAACATGCCAAAGCAAGCACTACATACTCACCATGGTGGAAGCAACTACTGGTTCACTAGAAACATATCCTGTAAACCATGTCACTGCCTGAAACACCATCTTAAGCCCTGAAAGGCAAATATTGTGGTGACATGGTACCCCAGAAAGAACTGAACCAGGCAATGGGACTCCTTTCCGAAATAACCTCATAAATTCCTGGGCCAAGAAACATAGCATTGAGCGGGTGTATCACATCCCCTACCACCCACAAGCCTCTGGAAAGATTGAGAGACATAATGGACTGTTAAAGACTATGTTGAGAGCGTTGGGCAATGGGGCATGGAAGCACTGGGATATAAATCTCGCAGAAGCCCCTTGACTGGTTAACACCAGAGGATCTGCTAAGAGAAAGGAGGAGGAGAGGGGGTATTTGTTATTACAACGTTTGCCTTCTGGAGCAATCACTATGTGTACTGAAGCCCTGCTTCCCAGGAAGTGGCTGGACATCACCTGCTGATGGGAAACAGAGAATAAATCTTAACTTTCCCTTTGCTTCTGCACGTGGCCTTCGCTTTTGCTTTATTAAACTGCCTTTATCTTGACCCATGAGTTCTTTTGCATCTTATTTTCTCCCCCTGTCCTGCTGAGGAGGGGAGCGATAGAGTGGCTTGGTGGGCACCTGGTGTCCAGCCAAGGTCAACCCACTACAAGAGTGAGTCCTCTGTACCTGTTGCAGTTTGTGTCAAACCCACTCGCTCTATGACACAAACTAGGCGGGGGGGGGGGAGAATCCTGTTGATGTCTTAAAGCTGCTGTCACTTGCAAACACAAAGATGGACACTAAAAGGGGGCATGAGTCTCACCATGTTTCTCTTGGCTTCTGTCTTGGTGCTGGCTTTTCCTCCTCTTCTGTTTTGCAATAGCTGATGGCTGGTGTCAGAAGGAAGTTGCTTATAAAGTGGATAGCTACTCTGAATAACATAACTCCTTATGTTTTGCATCAGCAGGTTCTAGGACAACTTTCCCTATCCTGTCACTTGTTCCACAATCAGAGGAGTGTATAAAGCAGAACAAGGCCCAGTGTGCACTTCAGAGAGGAAGGAACCAGGAACTCCCCTCCTTGTGGTTATGACAGGCTTTCTTCCCATTTTAAGAGTACGGTTGACACTTTCTAACCTGTTCTCAGGGTCCAAACAAGGGATCAGAGGAGACAAAAACCGTTTCTGATCTGTCCCCAAGAACCTCTCAGATAGGGCAGGAAATTCCATTGAACAAGTTAAATTCTGTCAGTAAATTGGGTTTGTATTATGTAATAATAGCAGCTGATCCCTGCCCAGTAATGTGTAATCATGATTTTTCATGCGTTATCTCATATAAGATAATGGAAACTGTTGCACACCCATCTGTAGCCCAGGCATACCAATTAAATGAGTTCAACACTCACATTACCCTGAAGTCTTGCTAACCGAGCAGGAGGGGGCGTTACATTCAGTTTGTTGAAATGTCTCCTACCTGTTTGTTTTGCAAGTCAGGTTGCTGTGCCTGTACAACTGTCACAGGTCTTGAAAGAACTGCATGTTTAGTCTTCAGCAGGTTTAAGCAATGACAGCATTGAGATCCCTGCGATGCAGGCTGCCCCTGAGGTGCAGTGAAAAGGAGCAGGACATTGACTGAAGAGCAAAAAATACAAGCAGTCATCTGTCCAGCCTGGCAAAGCAGCATCAGCGTGAGGTCCCTTGTGGAGAATATGAATTACAGAGGGAATGATTGCCTGGGCAAACACAGCAGAGAAATGGGAAAACTTAAGGAAGATGGGGAGAGATATCAGCCATGAAACTCTAGGATTAGCAAAGGAATTTCTTGTGTGTGAGGTAGGGAAACCCAATGCAAGTTTTCAGTTTGCTCCTGGAAAAGCCTGGTGTGGCCTGTTGGACACACCAGTCCTATGTACGTGACAGAACATGCAGAAATCTGTTGAGTCAGGTGCATGGGCTGTTTTATGGCTGCAGAAGGCATCAGTCCCTATTTTTTCAAGATACTGTGATTTCAGCTCTACACAGGTCTCCCTGTCCCACTCACTTCAGTCTGGAGGAAGAGTGTCTCCTTCAGCAAGTCCCAAACCAGGGCTAGCAATCTATGCACCGCTTCTCTTTCAACATAACCTTTGCAAAGAGATTTGTGCTAACTTTTATTCAAATACATGTATTTGCCTAAAAGAATCCACCTCAAATACTACAGCTGCAATAAATGTTGGGATGCCTTCCTTCTACAGCAATCCCAGACAGAACCAGAGAGAGATGAGAAAGTTTACAAGTCAGTAGGTGCTCCCGGCTCTCGGCTCATGCTGCCACATGTAGGTACCCACGTGGCACCATGCCACATCAGTTAGAAGAGGTGTCCTTGCCAAGAGCATTCCCAAGCACGGTGACTGCCAGAGCCCTGGAGCAACCCTTCCTGCCCTGGTTGGGCTCCTGGCCATGGCACACTGTGCCCAGAAGACTCAGGCTCCAGGGCTGCCATTCAGACACCTTTCATCAGCACACAAAGGTCCTATTAGGACAGAAAACCCTTTGTCCTCACATTGCTGGGGCAGCGCCAAGCCGGGCAGCGCAGCCAGCAGACCGAGAGACCTGATGAGACCCAAGAGGAACCGTGTACAGCTTAACAGCAAGCATGTAGCTGCCTCTCCAAGTCATGAGCCACTAACATGCTGGAAGCAGAGGCCCTGGCCCACAGCCAAGCTCTTTCTGCAAAGAACCCTCATGCTGAGCTCATGCCAGCACCAACCAAAGAAGCTTAAACCACCCTTCAGGCTTCCTGAAGAATCAGGACTTGAACGCTGAATTTCCGCTGGATCCCTTGTGGTCTGTGGAGACCCTCTTCCTCCATGACAGAGAATAGAATAAAGTGGAGCAGTTTTGCCAGGAAACGCTGCTCCTCCTCAGGCTCCTCAGCCACCCTGTTGCTCAGGAACACCACACTCAAAGCCACCTGCACTGGGGAGGGGAAGAGGCAGGCTGCAGTTCTCATTCAGTGTGACAGCTTTTAGAGTCCCCTTTGATCCAGTAACAAATCTGAGCGAGCTTTAGAGCAGTCAAAGAGTAACATTATAGTCATGGTGCTCCACAGTCACTTCCAGCCACTGGTGTCCTGAGAAGACCCTGATCACCTTCCTCTCCCTTTTGTGTCACATGGGGTCCCACACTTCACCATACACCTCAGAGCCGGAGTCACCAGGCCTGGCATCACAGTGCTGGTAGATGAGGTGGACTGTCTCGTCCTCCACCCCACAGAAGCAATAGACCAGCTTGCCCAGCTGGTCACTGTCAAACCCCGAGAAATGAACTCTCTTCCCAGCCATCTCCTCCACTGCTGGAGCTGCCATCAGCTTCATGTCCATGTGCTGATGTGGTCTGCGCAGTTCCGAAAGGGTGTAATCGTAGTCCATGCTGACCGAGCTGTGGCCCCGGATCCAGCCCCTGGGCACCTGCATGGGCTGCACCCAAGCCCAGCACATCACCAGCCTCCCATCCCCACCCTGTTGCCAGCACCCTGCACCAGCATTAGGAACCCCACCTTGATCTTCTCAGACCCCTTCACATAGTCTTTGCTGTCATGAATGCAGTGGGCAGCGGGGAGGAATTGCCACTAGGACACCAGAGCGCCCGTGCAGCCCGTGGAGATCTCGACGGTGGCAGAGTAGGAGTAGTTCATCAGGAAGTGGCTCCCGCTGATGGAAAACCACCTGTCTGCACCATAAATCTGCCACTTGCATCGCACATGCTGCCTCCACCATCTCTTCTCTGCACCACTCGCCCAGGGGCTCACTTCCACCATGGTGAGGGTGTGGGTGCCGCTGGGATATACTGTCTCATAAGAGGGGTCCTCCTGGAGGTCCTGAGGGACCAGGGTGGCCTCCTGCCAGGTGCAGGCAGCGTCGCAGCTTGTTGTCAGCTCCGGGATGGGCTGTGACACCCTGTGGCTAGGTTGCAGCATGGACTGGGAACAAGAGTGGGAACCAGGTCACCAGCTGCAGCACTGGGAAGAAAGGAGAGCAAGAGAAGAGCAACCACCTGGCAGCAAGTCATTGTGCCAGACCTGCAAAGGCAAAGCAAGGAGAGCATTAAGCCTGGACGATTAGAGACCCGGCCACCTGCTGCGGCTCAGGGCTGGCAGGATTACCAGATGCACGCAGCCTCCTGCAGGCTAGCAGGTCGTGCATGCTTAAGCTGTTACCACAGAAAGCAGAAGGGTTGGGACCTGCCTGGAGCCGGGTGAGTAAAGAGCGATAGAAATCTCACCTGGCACCAGCTTTGATCTCCTGGTGCTCTTCTAGACGGTGAGGCCCTGCAGCACAACCCAGTGCTGCTGCAGAAATATCACGAGCTGATGAGTTTGCTCTGTTGCACCGGTAACTCTGTCTGCCCAGGGGTGGATTCCCTGGATTCCAGGGCTCGCGCCCCACTGATGGATGCGTCCCACCCAGCAGCCACTGCAGCTCTGTTCCACCAGCCGGTCACCTGTGGGCAGGAGGATCTGACAGCACCTGCTCGCTGGTCCCACAGGGGAGAAGGCAGCGCATTAACTCCTCAGGTTGAAGTATTTGGTGTCACAGAGCAGTGCAGACCAGCCAGCCTATTTTAACTCCCAAACAGATCATTATACCCAATTTCAAATTTAATCTGCTGCTGCATCTCCATGTGCCAGGGCCACCCCTGTTCTGGCAAGGGAACAGTGCAGGGGGCAGGCTCTGCAGTCCCAGCTCTCCCTCCAACGGCTCAATGGCACAGACCTCTGTCCCCATCCTGCCCCAAGCCTGTGTCCCCACAGGGGTTCCTCTCGGCAGCCCCCCCAGAGGCTCTTCCTTGGTGTGCAGACAGTGCTGCTCCGACGCCTGCACCAGGAAAGTCCTGTGTCCCCCAAAGGCAGTCGGGGTCTGTGCCGCACACGTGGGCGGTGCGTGGGGTTATGAAAGCCACAGGGGACTGGGTTGGAGCCAGGTGGGGAGGGAGGCTGAGAGCCACCAGCTCTCTGCACCATCGCACCCCAACCCGCAGCACTGCATCCCCAGCACAGACCATGGCCAGAGCATGTCACCATCAGCTGGTGGCCGCAGCCAGGCCTCCACTGCAGTACTGCCCCAACTGCCTGCCCCCTCAGCATGGCCTGGGCCAAACGCAGCCGGAGCCACCAACCCTCCAGCTCCCCTTTAAACCCACGGGGGATGGCAACACGGAGATCACAAACCAAGCCCTGGCTGTAGCTCCCGGGGGGGATGCCTGAGTGTCCCCCCCTCCCCAGCACTACAGCCACCAAGATAGCACTGAGACAGGAGCCGGCCCTGCCTCCCCTGCCCGTGCTCCTGCCCACGCTTGTGCCTGTGCAGCGGCAGCCGCACAGGCAGGGGAGCAGCTTCAGGCTTGTTTGGTTCCTTCCAGGGCACCGCCAGCCGCCACACAGGGCTGGAGCCGCCCCTGGGAGGCCCAGGGCCAGGCAGCGGGCAGGAACACAGCCTGTGCTGAGAATTGGGGTGGAAACTCCACGGCTGACGGGGCAAACCACAGGCAGCTGTGTGCAGGGCTGGGGACTGGGCCTCTCGGTGGCAAAGCCAGGTTCTGCTTTCCGCTGCATTGTCTTAAACCAGAAAATGGCCCCTTCCAGACCAGCACGGGAGGGGAAAGCCCCACCTTGCAGCCCCCAACACACCTGACAGCCTTCACCCAGGAACATGCTTCCCTTCCGGCCCCTCACTGTGCAGTGGAGGCCCGGGTTGCCTCAGAGCAGCACAGCAGGCCACACGCAGGCTGGCCTGGCAGCAGTTAAAGCTGTGCCGACAACATGCTGGGGCTCCTGTTGGGTGTTATTCACACTCTGACGGATGTGCTGAGATGTACAGTAATGGCAAAGGCAGAGGCACTGCCCAGCGGAGGATGCGGTGCCATCCCTGGCAGCTCTGCTAGCCCCAATGGGGCGGAAGGAGGCGGTGGGCAGAGGGAGGCAGGGTCCCCCCACTGTGGCCACCCAGGGCTGCAGTGGCCCCCCCCCAGGCAGGCAGCCAAGGGCATGGTGCCTGGCACGGGGCCCGGGGTGGACAGGGCTGCTGTGCTCCTGCCAGCACCTGTGTCCCTGGAGAGATGGCACCGACCCACTGCACAGCGCCGGCACGGACTGGCGGCTGCCAGACAGCTGCATCCCTGCCGGGCTGCCATGGTGGGAGCTGCCCAGGGCTTCCAGCACCCTGCTGCACATCTGGGGCTCTGCCAGTCCCAGTGGGAACCCAGGATGGGATACTGGTGCTCAGCAGGATGGCATGAAGCCAGGCATGGACATGGCCGTGGGCACAGACCATGTACAGCCATGGGCATGGACGTGCACACGTGCATGGGGACATGGGCACAAAGCCATGGGGGGTTGCAACAGTGCCGAGCCAGGGGGCGAGGGCTGCAGCCATATCACAGGCCCATTGCCCACTAGGCCAAACCCAGGTGTGTGGGTGCCAGGGGACTGTGGGCTCAGGGCTCAGCGGGGCCGCATGTGCTGCCCCTGGCCAGAAGATACCCACCAGGAGGGGTGGTGGGACCCAGCACAGCACACCATGGCACTGGCATGAGCAGGAGAGCTGGAAGCATCTGCAAGGAGCCAGTGCCAGGAGTGAGCTGCACCTGCAGGCTGTAGCCTGAGGCTTTGGCAGGGCACCCTGTCCCAGGGCAGTAGGGCAGGCAGTGCCCAGTGTGGGGCCAGAGGAGGTGCCGCAGCCCCTTTCAGCTCCAGGCACAGCCCCCAGGCAGGGCTCACAGCTCCAGCCCGGGGGCCAAGCAGAGTGTGGGGCCCTTGCCGCTGACCGTGCAGTGACCCTGCTCCACTGCCAGTAAACAGGGAGAGATCTTGCATGGTTCTGGCATCTATCTGCCCTAAATTAGTTTATTTTGCAAAATAATCAATCAGGGCTGATTTAGACCAGACCAGAATCTGGGAAATCATCATCTTTTCACATGGATGCAGCCCAGCTCCTGGCCACACTTCCTCTGCAGGCCATTGCTGGAGCCTCCAGGAGATATTTCCAAGGTCATTACCGCAGCTGCAGCCCTGGGACCTGGTGACACGCTCCCACGCAGCACAGGGCCTGCAGGGCAGGGTCATGGCGGGCTGGTGCCCTGCCCACAGCCAGCGCTGTGTTGAGCTGCCCTGGAGCACTGCTCCACGGTTCCTGGCTCACTGTCCCAGTGAGGGCTGGTGGCTCTAGCGGGGGTTTGGGGGCAGGGAGCACAGCTGGCTGTGGCCGAGCTCTGCTCTGCACTGGCACTAGCCTGGCACATGGCCTGGCAGCATGTGGGGTCCTGTCCAGGGGTCTGTGACCACAGGGCATTAACAGGAGATGGGGCAGGACCAACAGAGCCAAGCAGTTAAAAAACATTAAGTTTACTAGGTATAAAAGTCGACATTAAAACACCAATTATACAAAGGCATACGTGGTTGGACACTGGTACGACTATGCTGTGCACATCTTGACAGACACCCAAGCTAGATGCTCACACCAAGCAGCGTGGTCGGGGCAGCACAGGGCTCAGCGTGGGATGCAAACCCCAGGCACAGAGAGGGGTTTGGCCAGCTGAGCCCCATGCTGCCGGGGAGTACCAGACTGCTGGTGGTACCAGAACAAGCCGCCCCAAGCCTCGTGGCGCAGCTCCAGCCATGGCTGCCATGTACATGCCCAGCGCTTGGAAAGCACAGAGAGGAGGTGGTGACCACAGCCACATGGACAGACAGAACAAATACAGCTGCACCATCACGTGGGATGTCCTGTGCGCAAGGAAAGCAGCATTTCTGACAGCAGCTTTCATGGTGGGAGGGCTGTGCCAGTGTCACTGCCCCTCTGTGGGGCTGGGGGATGGCAGAGACCAGCCCCAGGCCAGCAGTGCTCCCACCCAGCCCGGGGACTCATCTCCGTGACCTCTGCTCTGTGAGGGGAAAGGGCAGCGCACGACCCGGCTCCTTGGTCCCGACTCTGGGACTCGCTCCCTGTGGGGAAGAGGATGGATGTACCATGCAGATCATTATCTTGAACCGGAGCAGGAATACTGGCAGAGGTCCACAGAGTGCCGGTGCCCGGTCCCTCAGACTGCAGCAGCCCCGGGGCTGAGGTCCAGTCCAGGGTGGTGCAGAGGCTTTTCTACTGTGGCACAGGGCTCCTCCACGTTTTTCCCTTCCACGCTGTTCCGAATCCCGTAGCCAAAGTAAATCATAAAACCTGCAGGACAGTTTCTGCAATGAAATGTGTGGCGGTGTGCTGCCAGCGTAACAGCCCCCCAGGGGAGACCCTGCGGGCACCGCGTTCTCCTCCACAGAACACCTACCCACAGCCATCCAGATGGCGAACCGCACCCAGGTGCCGGCACTCAGCTGTACCATCAGCAGGATATTAACGAAGATGCTGAAGACTGGCAGGAGCGGGAGGAAAGGTACCTGCGAGGGATAAGAGGTGCCATGTCAGCTGTGCCTTGAGAGAGCCCCGGCTGGGCTCGAGGATGCTCCTGGCCAGGGTGGGATCCCACCCCTGCCACAGCCCAGAGAACACCCAGGCACTTCCACGCTGGGGACTGCACCTCGGAGAGCCACATCTCAGGGCTCTGGACTCTCCTGGATGGTGACTGCCCAGCAGCGAGCCCTGGCAAACCCTGCAATGGCCCAGACCCTACCAGGGGTCCGTGGGGGTGCAGACGTCAAGCTGCTGGGGGCTGCACTCACTTTGAAGTTCAACCGTGCATTGCTCTGCGGCTGCCTCCAAACGATGATGGTGGGAATGAGCACAGCGATGAGGAGCAGCACCAGGACCACAATCCAGCTCACACTGGCGTCCTTCAGTGCGTTTACCTTGAGGGTCAGGACCACGCAGATGACTGTGATCAGTGTGGCTGCAAAAGAAGGGGCAGTCAGGGGGCTGCATGGCACAGGGCCTCCCTGGGACCCCGAGTCTCACCAAGAGCTGGGCTGAGGCACCCACTCCTCTCAGTCAGGTATGGTTCCAGCATGTGCCATCTCCAACACCCACTCCAAAGCCTCAGGAAAGCGCTTTGCCAGGGGAACTCATCAGCCCAGCAAGCCGAGGGGAATCTGCACCAGACCTGGCTGAGCCACCCCATCCTGGCTGCACAATGAGGCCATTGATGGATGGATCAAACCTCGCTGGCCGAGCCCAAGCGCTCTCAGGGGGCCGGAGACCATCCTCGCTAGGTGGCCAGCCTGGGCCAGGATTGTCACAGGGAGGTCCCGTGACTACCCACACACTCCTGGCTTAGCGCCCACGTCCTCCATCAGCCCCCATGCGCTCCAAACCCCAGCCATGCCCTGTGCTTGGCACCCTGCTCGGGACAGAGTGCCCACCATCCCTTCCCAGCTCTGCGGAGATGCATCAAAACGCTCTGGCCCCTGGCAGGAGGGAGACATCGGCAGCCAGCTCCCACTCACTCACCGATGACCGAGACACAGATGTAGACAATGCGCCCCGAGAGCGTGGTGGGGGTGTCTGCGGGTGGGTTGAAAAGCGTCACCAGGGACAGCGTCTCTTTCTGCTGGGTGCTGGCAGCGGTGATGGTTGGGTTCATGATCACCCTCTCCTCCTCGTTCCCGTTCAGCTCCAGCATTTCCATGGCTTTCGGGGAGTTCAGCTGCCCAGACTGGTATCTGAGCAGATGGGACAAGCTGCAGCACAGCCCGAGGAACTTCCCAGCCCAGGGGGACAGTGGGCAACACCCTCATAGCCCTCCCACCCCTCCAGCCCCACACACTGCTCCAACAGCAGCCCCACAGATGTGCCCAGAGACACTGCGCAGGCTCTTGTGAGCAGCCTCCATCTTGGGGGTTTGATGCTTCCCCAGGCTGTGTCCCCCTGGGAAAAAGCTGTGGCCACAAGCCCCAGGCATGTCGCAAGGCACATTCACCCCGGGCACTGTCACCGCGAGAGGAGGCACCCACCGGAGGATGAGCACGCACACCGCCACCAGGGAGTAGGCCAGCAATGTGCCGATTGACATGAGGTCCACCAGGTCCTTCAGGTCAAACAGGAAGGCCATCACCGCTGCAACGAGGACATGCAACATGAGCACAGCTCCAGACCGCCACAGGGCTGAGCGTGAGGCAGCAGCCGAGAGCCTTACCTGCGAGAAGCCCCGAGGTGATGGTGGCTGTCAGAGGGGTCTTTGTGCGGCTGTTGATGCTGGAGAGGAACTTGAAGAGCAGCCCATCCTCTGCCATGGCATAGATCACGCGAGGCATGGGGAACATGGAGCCCAGCAAGCTGCCGTGGGGAGAGGTGGCTCAGGGCCTGCCAGGCAAGCTGTGCACACCCACCACCCACACAGGGACGGGACCGGGTCTGTGCCAAGAGCAGGACATCAGCCAGATGGGGCAAACCCCCAGCCCAGGTGGGACACATGCTGCTAGTCCCCATGCCATGCCAGGCAGTGTCAGGGATGGAGCCAGTCCTACCTGGTGGAGAGGGCACAGAGTGAGCCGACGGCAACAGCGTAGCGGGCAGGCTCCCAGCCTACCGCCTTGAAAGCCTCAGGCAGGGGGCTCTTCTTGTTCAGGAGGAAGTAGGGCACCATGAGGGTCAGGGCCGCAGAGACCCCGAAATAAGCCACGAAGCAGATGAGGAGGGACACAATAATGCCAATGGGGATCGAGCGCTGTGGGTTCCGGGCTTCCTCCCCTGTGCGGAGATAAGAGGCAGCGTCCGTCCCCGCTCTGCGGCACAGCACAGGGCAGCTGGCCCCAGGGGACGAGCCACAGGAGGGACTTCCCATGGCAGCGTGGGGCTGGGCAGTAGCAGGCAGGAGCTGTTGGAGAGGAGGGGTCCCCAGCCATGCTGCTGCACTGGCAGAGGCTTTGGCACTGCCAAGAGCACAGGCGCGTGGCTGCAGCCCTGGCTTCCAGGCATGCAGCTGCCCGGCAGCTGGGCTTACAGACCCCTTGGCCATGCCGGCCCTCTGCCCCCACCAGCAGCTCCTGTTCCCCGCAGAGCCCGCTGAATGCGGATCCTCTGTGCACGTGGGCACAGTGACACAGCCACCGTGCCCTCTCCCCCAGCCTTGGCAAAGGCGTGCTCTCCTGCTGCACCACGCTCCCTGGTAAGGGGCTCGGTGGCCGGCATAGGAGGGAAGGAGGCGAGGAGGCACATGCAGGGAGGTCAGGCAGAACAGCCTGTACCAGCCACCCACTAAGTAGATTCCTGGGGGAATGAGAGGAAATTAAGAGGGCTCCCTGCGCTCCAGAGAGCGGCAGTTCTGCATGAACTCAGTCATTTAGAAAAACGTTGCTTGAGGCTGGGAAACAACCAGGGGGCGCCAGCAATTCCCAGCGCTGTCGCGGCAGCGGAAAGGCTCCCCGCTGCCCCGGGAGCTGCCTGCGCAGGCAGGGTGCAGCCCCGCTCCCACCGCCTGGTGCGGGGAGCCCTTTTTCCCGGGGCAGGGCATGCTGTGAGCCCTTTTGTGCTGGCCCAGCTGGGGACAGAGCCGCTGCCGGGAAACCTCCCAGGAGCGGTAGGACAGGCCGTTTCCCACGCCATGGAGCATCCTCCCTGGCGGGTCTCAGCCAGCTGCCGGCTGTGCTGGGGACTTGCCCACACCGCCCTCGCCCAAGGCGGTACCTGTGGTGGCGATGCAGTCAAAGCCCACGAAGGCATAGAAACAGGTGGCAGCACCGGTCAGGATCCCTTCCAGTCCAAAGGGGGCAAACCCACCAGAACCGAAGTCTTTTGTCCTGGAAAGGAGGGAGCTGCCATGGGGTGCAGGGACAGTGGGGCCAGTGCTGGCCCTGTGCCGGACCCTGGCCTCACACAGTTGCTCTCCTCACCTGACATCATCAGGCGGGTCCGGGTACGAGCGGTTGGTGTAGTCCTCCTCTGAGAGCTGCCAGTTCTTGATGTCTCCCTTCACGAAGCCAGCGATGATGACGAAGCCCAGCACCACCAGGTTCACCGCCGTGAAGATTTTGTTCACAAGAGCGGATTCGCTGACGCCGAAGGCCAGCAGCGCTGGGGGGCCAGAAGGGGTGAGTGGGGACCCACCGGGCTCCCATGCCACCACCCACAGTGCCCCAGAGCCGCTCCTACGCACTCACCAGTGAGCAGCCCAATCAGGATCAAGGCGAAGAAGTCCGGGCGCTCGGCCAGCACCCCTGGTAGGTGCACTGTGGTCTTGTTCGTGAAGAAGGTGGAGATGTGGTTGCCAATGATGTTGTCGAATGCTGCGCTCCAGGCTCGAGCCACACTGGCTGTGCCTGGTTGATGGCAAATCTGTGCATCAGTCCGAGCCCAGGGCAGTGGCACCAGCCATCCCCAGCACCCACCTCCCTGCTGATCTCACCCCCACACCCTGCTCCCACAGCACCACACACTGCCCCCATGAGCCCCCTAAGCTGCCAGTGCAGTGCCGGAAGGAGCACACATGCCAGCACCCTGCCCAGCCCCATACCTATCACGTAAGAGAGGATGAGGTTCCAGCCGGTTGTGAAAGCCCAGATCTCGCCAACGGTGACATAGCTGTAGAGGTAGGCAGAGCCAGTCTTGGGGACGCGGGCCCCAAACTCTGCGTAGCAGAGTCCAGCCAGTACCGATGACAGAGCAGCCACCAGGAAGCAGAGGACGATGGAGGGACCAGCTGTCTCCTTGGCCACCTCCCCAGCCAGCACATACACACCAGCTCCCAGCGTGCTGCCCACCCCCAGGGCTATGAGGTCCAGTGTGGAGAGGCAGCGAGCGAAACGTGTGTCCTCGGAGCTCAGATCCACCATGCGCCGGCGGATCAGCTTCTTCCCAACACTGGTCATTTTTCCCCCAAACATCTTGTCCTCTTGTGGGTGGTGCTCAGCTGCTCAAAACCCCTGCAAGAGAAGGGACCGTAGGAGCGTGAAGTCCAGTGTCCCTCAGGCAGCAGGACTCACACTGCGAGGAGCAGGGCAGGCAGCGATGCCCACAGGAGCTGTGCCTGCTACCAGCCGACCCGTTGGCACCAAGCCCCTGCTGCACTTGTGGGGCAGAGACCGTGGCGGCTCCCTTCAAGGCACCGTGGGGCTGCACATACCCCACCTGCACAGCCCCTGCGCCAGGAGAGCGAGCCAGGGATGAATTCAGCAAGTCCATGGTGGGAAATAGGCTCATTGCACAAGCTCTGTGTGGTCCCCACCACGGGGCCCCTGGGCACATCCCAGAGCTTGCCCACTGTCTCCCAGCAACTCCCCACTGATTTGGCAGCCTGGGGATCCCTCAGCCCAAACTTGACTGCTGGCACATCCCTCCGGCCTGGTGCGTGGGCGTGTACAGCAGCAGCAATGTAAGGGAGACAAAGCATTCTTCCAGCTGAGGATTTGGCAGGCTGGGCTGACTCACTGGGACGCAGCCATTCCGCCTTTACTCCCTGCATCTGCACTACGCCCTTGGCAGGGATGCGTGGCCAGACATATAGCGCGGGCCCCCGGCGCACATCCCTCATGTGCCAACGATGCTTGCCAAGCAGCCCGCACGCTCCGCAGGCTGCAGTCACCCTAAATGTGTGACACCCACCCTCCTCTTGCTCACAGCAGCCACCCATCCCCAAAAAGCTCTGGGAGATGAGAACAGGCAGACGGCACAGGGTGAGAGAAGCCACAAGGAAAGTGGCTCCCAATGCCCACGGCTGTGGCTGGCATCCTGTGCCCAGTGCTGGACCACCCGCCCACCAGTGCCTTCTCCCTGCCAGCTGCTCCCTTCATTGGGAAACAAAACACGCTCCGGCCAAGTGCCCAGAGCAGCACTGATGCCGTGCTGTATGGATCAGCATAACTACACACAAGCATAGCTTTGTGACCCTTTTCCACCAAGGGGGATTACCAGGGTCGAAGTGGCAGCCTCCAGCTCGGCTGCTTACCCATAACCAGCAAACCAGCCCGTTTCTGGGGAAACCTCCTCCTGAGCTGGCACGTGCCACATTCAGCCTCGGCCCAAGGAGCTGTCCCAGCCCAGGGCAGCCTCTGGGACAGGTTTCAAGGGAACAACAAGTGCCCCAGCTCTGGCACCCTCCCCAGCCACTGCCTGGACAACTCTGGCTGCCTTCCCCAACGCTGCTCGATTGCTCCAAGGAGTTCTGACGCTCGACGCGAGCTCTGCAAACTGCAAGCGCAGCTGGCAGCAGAAACGTGCTCAGCCTTTATTTCCAGAGCAGCGCAGAGAAAAAAGCGTGAGTGGTGCTGAGCAGGAAGATGTGGGACAGCCTCCCCGGCCCTAACCTCTGCCGGCTCTGCTGCTGCCCTGGGATTTGCCGTGCCCGCTGCGAGGAGCACGTTAAGCACCCAGACCCCCACCAGCACCCTTCAGAGCCGGCCTGGGAAGGCTGCTCAGGCGGGTGGGCTGGCTCCGGGGAGGCTCAGCCCATGACCGGAGAGGCATCCCGGAGAAAGCCACGCTGTCACCCGATACGGAGAACGCGCAGCAAGCTACGGGCGGGCAGAGGACAGGAGAAGCGGCGTGTCGGGCGACAGCTCCCGCCAGCAGGACCTTCCCGCTGCCCACCGCCTCCCGCTGCCCACCACATGCCGGTACCCGCCGCGGCTCGGGGCAGGTCCCGGGGGCCGTCAGCCCCCGCTCGAGACCCTCACCCCAGCTCCCGCGGGGGCATCTCCAGCGCCGGGGAGCTGCCAGCCCCGCTCCGTCCCGCCGGAGAGCCCGGCGCTGCCCCGGGGACGGCGGGACCGGGACTGGATGCCGCGGCAGGTCCCGCTCGCCGCCTGCACCGGCCCCACGTGCGGGCGGCGGCTGATGCAAGCGTGGCACCGGTTGCGCCAGGCCCCGCCCGGCCCAGCGGCGGCGCCCCCCACGACTCACCAGCGGCTCGGCTCGGCTCGGCTCGGCTCGGCTCGGCTCGGCTCGGCGCGGCGCGGCGCGGCGCGGCTCGGCTCACCCCGGCGCGGTCCCGTTCAGCTCCGCTCCGCTCCGCTCGCCCCGGGACTGCCGCCGGGGCCGCCGCCGCCGAGGGGGTTGAAGGGCGGACCGGCCCCGCCCGCCGGATACCCGAACGCACCGCCCCGAGCCGATCCCCGGAAACCGGCCCTCGCCCCCCCGCGGGCGCCCCCCCCTC
>VFFE01007256.1:1164718-1251060 GCA_008921705.1 Burhinus oedicnemus
CCCTTTCCCCAGAACCAGCCGAGACCGCGATGCTCTCTCCAGGGCAGCGGCTCCCCCCTCCCATGGCCCCAGACCCCCGGGGCCCTCTGCCCACGTTCACCCTTACCAAGGCACAAGCACTTGGGGGAAGAAGCCCCGTTTCCCAGCAGATGCAGTTGGAAGCCAGACGCCACAGTAGGAATTGCCGTAGAGAGCCCATGGGAGGGTGGTCTGCACCCCCCAGCCTCGACAGCAGCTACAGCCGACAAAGATTGGGCACAGAGGCTGCCATGCCAAGGCAGCTACACCGCACCTCTCCCGGGGCAGCTCGGGGCTCAGCCAGGCTGCCCATCCCAGGCCCGTGGGCGCCAGCACCCCTGTGACTCCACAAGCCCATGGCTGCTAGCCCACATCGGCAGAAGGCCAGATGAGCTAATTAATACAGCACTTGAGACAGGGGCACATTTCCTGGGCTCCCACCTGTGCCGCTTCCAGGGCCTGCCCTGCTGCCCACACTGTGTCCCTGTCCTGTGCTGCAGCCCAGGCCTTCCCCTTCCCCTTCTTCCTTCCTCCTTCCCGCTGCAGCATGGCTTCCCCCAAGCTTCCCGGCTTTGCGTGAGCCAACCGGCAGGTGCGGGATTACCTTCTGTCTCCCTGGCCCGGGAGGCGGCTTTCAGAACGGCGGAAGGTCGCGTCAGCTGCGAAGCCCCGCTGGGATGCTGAAGCCTGGACTTGGCAGCCGGCATCAGCTTCGGCTTGGCCCCTGGGGAAGAGAGAGGGGTGTGCAGCCCCGGGGAAGCGGTGGCTGCACCGGGGTTCTCTCCAGCGACCCGACTCACCTGAGGACCGGGGGGGTCTCGTGCCCGGGGCACCGAGCCCTTTGCCGGCCTTGGGGAGCTCCAGATTCCTCCCTCCGGCCCCTGCCCGGAGCAGAGAGCCCCTGCCGCCGCCGCGGGGGCCCGGGGACCGGCCTGAGGTGAGAAGGAGGCCGGCGGGTCCCGGCGCGCCGCAGGCCTGCTGGCCGGCCCAGCGCCGTGCCGCCTTACGGGGCAGGCGGGAGCCGGGCGGCGCCGCTCCGGGGCACCTGCCGGCCGCAGGCTCCGGGGGGCGCCGGGGCTCCTCGCGGGCCGGGGCCGGGGCGGCGACGGAGGCACCGCAGCCCCCTGCGGCGCGGCGGGCGGCGGGCGTGCCGCTGTCCGGGGCTCCACCGTCGAGGAGCGGCAGGGTGCGCAGCGGCGTGGAGGTGAGGAGCCCGATGGCGTCGGGCCATGGGTCGCTGCCCTCCCACGGGCCCGGCGAGGGCTCTTGCGGGGTACCGAGGCGGAGGCGGCCGATGATGGCGCGGCACTCCTCTTCGAAGAAGCTGCGATAGACCGGGGGGGGCAGGGACTCTTCGTACCGCAGCAGGTCGGGGCAGCCCGGCGAGCCGCAGCCTTCCGGCGGCTGCTCCGACCGCCGCATCCCGCCTCCCCGCCAACCGCTCCCGCCTCCGCGCCGCGGGGGACGGCTCCCCCCCGCCCCCCCTCCCCGGTCGCCCCCAGGACGAGGCAGAGACTTGGCTTCACAGTGGTTTAATGCGAACGGACCCGGGACGTTACACTGGAGAGGGCGGAGAGAGCGGGCTGGACGGCGGCCCCGAGGGACGGGCGGGAGCAAGGGACCGGCGGCGGAGGGGGTAGGACGGGGCTCAGCGCACGGCCGCCTCCACCGGCACCGGCCGCCGCGCTGCCCCACAGCCCTTCTCGGGCCGATCCGGTCCCCGCAAGCGTTCCCTGCCGGCTTTGGCGACTTCTCCTCCTCCTCGAGAGCCACCTCTCACCCAGCAGCGCCGGTTCCTCACCAGAACACCCAGGAGACCTTAGGGAGGCCGCGGGGGATGGGCTTGGTGGGGAATGGGAGGGCAGTCACTGCAGGCCTGTGCTCTAGGAAAGGCTCAACTGTGCCACCACAGAGTGACCAAGTGCTTACAAACCAGCCAGCCTTTACCTGAGGAGCCCCCAAGCCGAGGCCCAACCTCACTCATGGCAGCCGTAGCAGCTGGAGGAGCCTCTGCAGGACAGTTCTGCTGCAGCAAGTCACAGCATCGTGGTTCCCCCCACCAAGCTCTAAACACCTCCCTGACCAGTTTTGTGTCCTCACTTCCAGACAAGTAACTGCCTAGCTCACTGCAGAACAGGGGAGAACACACAAAAAACCATTGTTACTTCACCTGCTTCGCAAGCAAGCGTCTAACCCAGGACCGATGGAGCATTCATGGCTGTCCCTTTCTGGAGGTGGCTTCACCCCAGGCCTCCCTGCTGGGCTCCTCCTGTGGCAGCCATCATGACCATACAACACTACAACAGCCCCCGCCAGCCCTCTCCTGCTCCTCCTCAGCCAGACCAGTCTCCTCCCCTCTGCACCTGGGGCATAGGACAAGGTCACCACTGCTCAGCTGAGCGGGGTGCTGCTGGAAACACTACCACACCAGCCCACGGCAGAGCAAGCTGCGGCATTGTTTAAACCCTGGCCCAAGGCATCACAGCACACACTGCTACAGCCCAGGCTGTCCCAGCTTCCACATGCCAGACTGCCTGTGCAGAGCACCATGAGAGGACACATCATGGAAACCCCTCGAGCTGCCAGCAGCACGTTAGAAAGGAGGGGGATTAACACAAATGCACCAACCGGGTCTGCAATGAAGGAGGCCGAGAGCAGGGTTAGACTAGGTCTTGGGTCTCAGCACTTCCAGACAGTGAAGATTGGGGGTTTCATGCAGGGTGGGTGAATGGGGTGGACAAGAGACCAACGCACCCAGGCACCTACTCACTGTTTCAGATAAGCCTTACTAAAACTCTAATACCTGATGGGATCACTGACCAACATGACAACTGCTATTCTTCAGAGTCTCCTGCAGAGATGCTTGGGGCTGCACAGACAAGGGAGTGAAGGTCATCTCATACCTTCCTGTACAGGGAGGCAGGCAGCTCCTACACCATAATGCCATAAGCAAGTTCCTGCTCCACACCTATTCACATCTGCCCCTAGCTGCGGGACACCACACTCACTTGCATAAATCTTCATACTTTTAGGCCAAGAACACAGCCCAGTAGAACAAGCTGCTGCCAGTTACAAAAGAGGAAAATACTGAACAAACTGGGAGGTTCAAGAGAGGAAAAGCTGGTTCAGAGAAGACAGATTTAGTGTAAAAATAAATGTCATTTTTGCAGGAGGGAGGGTGGAATGGAGGAAGACAGTGCCAGGTGCTCCTACTGGCGCACTTTCCCTGGGACGTAATTCCTATCAATAGTCTCCTCTTGCAGGAACATATGTAAGCAGCGCTCGTTCTGTGCCAGTGGGTGTCCAGCAATTCTGGAAGAAAATCAGATATGGAGGTTAGCACAGCTGCCACCGAGACCCCCACACCTCTGCTCCCTGTAGGGAGCGAGTAATACAGACCTCCTCACTAACGTGCAGCCAGCTCCAAGCAGACCCGCACCGGGCTCAGGCCAAGGTTACTAGATCGGTGTGCAACAGAGCCAGCAAGAAACGCTTGAGCACAGGGTGTTCCCTCCCACACCATGCCCTGCAGCAGGGCATGAGCATCCTGAACCAACAGTACCCTGTCAGTGGGTCTCTGCAGCACAGCTATTCTGCTAATATTTGCTTCACTCTCAGAAGAGAGCACTGAACATAACCCACACTCAAGGCAGGACTTGCTTGACAACCATGGCTCCATTACCCAGCTGCAGGCACCATACTTTAGCACAGCACCTGCCTGCAGCAGATCGAGACTCCTTCCCCATCAACCCACAGCCCTCTTCTACCAGCAGCAGCTGGAAAGGCAGCAGACAGCAAACCCAGGACATCAAGCTTACTTGTTAATAAACTGTTCTAGTCCCTGTCTCCGCTCCTCAATGAAGGACTCCTCAAAGATGCCTTCATCTCCTCGGAAGGGAAGCTGTCGTTTCAAAGCTTTTCCAGGCAGCGGTGGCACTACAATCTGAAAGCACAGAATCACCCTGTCAGCAGAATGGCCACCTGCAAGCAGATATCCTTTGCCGTTTGACAGTCCTTTCCAGCCCCATTACGTGGGCAGAGATCAAGCCCCAAGAGCTGCCCACCACCACAGCCTCTCTTCTGGGCAGCTCAAGATTATCACTACGACTGTTCCCATATGTCCTCATGTCAGTAACAGGCAGGTCTGAGCCAGGCCCCACCTTACTGTCTCGCTCCAGCTCATTCTTCAGCCATTCAAAGTCGCTGTATCGTCTCCTCACACATGACTCCTTCAATTTGAAGATTGGGAGGTTTGTCTGTAATGAAGAGAAGTAGTTAATTTACAGGTTGCTTTGGAAGCCAGATAGTATTTCAACACGTAGTTGAAACCTGAAGCTGCGTTGAGAAAACCAAGCTCCCTGAGAAGGAGGCATCACAAGAACACCCAGCTTCTTTATTCAGGACAGAGCACAAGCACTGAAGCCCTTCAGAATCAAGCAAACACTTGCCAGGCTACTCAGAGCCCGCCATTCCTTCCCCCTCAAGTGACTATTTCAGGAACACACCCCCTCCCAGGGGCACGCACTGGAACCAGGGCTCACAACACAGAGAAGGCTGATTTTTTTCCCCCTGAGTTCACTCCATTTTGAAGTGATCTACAAGAGAGCTTCACAGCAGCCTGCAGGGCAAAAGAATCTCTGACCCAACACTGGCATTTCCACAGAAGAACTAAGGGAGGAAATCTTGTCCCAGCAACTGTTCAAGGCCAGATCTCGTGCTACAATCTTCTCTCCGAACAGATCACCTACCCTAGCAAGCGAGCAGCTTTTTCATATCTGCCTTGTGTCACTGGAGGAACGTGCAGCAACTCCCCACCCTTCTCCCCCACCACTAGACTCTAAAGATTGACAGCTCCAGTAATTTCTTTATCCTATCAACGCAACCTGAAACATTCAAGGAACTGAGGGAGCAAAACCTTCTGACAAGCAGCACCTAGATGAACACAGGTATTGCTGTACCACATTTAACTATATTCTTATGAGGTCTGTGAAATAAAACTAGCTGCTTTCAAAGCATCTTCCGCTAGAGCTAGTTTCAGTGGCACTAAGAGGTTCTCGTTGCCACCTGCCAGGCACTCTTTGGCAGGCTAATGGAAACGAAGCATCAGAACAGAAAAAAAGCAAACACCCAATTTGTCTGAAAGGTACTGGAGACTTAGCAGTTAAATCACACTACGAACAGAAGTCAATGCCAGCACCGTAAGATACGCTAAAGGTAGCTTGTTTCAGGGGAAGCTCAATTTTACTTCCTTCAGCTATCGGATGCAGAGCTGTGAAGAGGTCCCCAGTTCGCCTTGGTTAAGGCCCAGGGAAGAGAACCCTACAAGAAGCGCTCAACCTGCTACGCACGCTCCTGGATCACAGTACTGTGATCAAGCTGACTCAAAAGGGGCAGCTAGGCTGGACTGTGATCAGGTCCCAACATACTGCTGGCAAGCTTTCCTCCCTTGCTCGAGATAACCAGCTGCACGCAGCCATGCCCTGCTCAGCAACCACCCAGCAGTGCCAGGCCTCTAGAGAGGAGACAGCAGCCTGCTCCTGCTGAGGCAGCACCCTCCTTGTCCTTGCGCACACCAGCCCTCGCTGGATGCCGAAGGGCCCCGGCAAACCCACCGGCTGGGAGCGCTCTGACCTTGAGCCCTCCGGAAAGAGGCAGGCGGGCCGCCAGCCCCAGCCCAGCATTGCCCGGCTCCCAGGGCCGGGGCTCACCTCCTCACTCGCCCCCTTCCCCCGCCGCAGGCCCTACCCGGCTACCCCAAGCCCCAGGGGCTGCACCGGGCCGGGCTCCGCACTCACACACCGCCGCTCTCCCGTCCCCACGGCGCAGGCCGCGCTCGCCCACAGCAGCGAGACCACCCCGGCACCACCGCCCCTCCCCGGGCCGAACACCCGCCCACTGGGCAGCCCAGCCGCGCCCGGGCCCGCACGGCGGGCCCCGAGGCCTGCCCGCCCCCCCCGTCGCCGCCCCCACGGGGGCCGCACCCGCATCCGCAGCTCGTAGCTGGTGTATCTGGCGCGGCCCATGCCCACGGTCTGCGGGTTGAAGATGTCGATCTCGAGGAAGTTGCTGGGCGGCCCGTACGCGTCCGTCAGGTCCTGCGGCTTGGCGTTCAGGCGCCGGGTGTCCGCCACCGCCGCCTCCGACATGGTGCTGCCGCCGCCGCCGCCCCGCCCGCTACCGCAGCCTGCCCCACCCACGCACGCCGCGACGTTGTCCGCCCGCCGCCCGCATAACGCAGCGCGTATCCAGGGTTCCGGGCCCGTCAGTCGCCGCCCCGCCCGCGCACGCCAGCACCGCCGCCTGCATAAGCGGAGCGGATATTCAGGGCGCGGGGCACGGCAGGCCGCAGCCCCAGAACCGGCATGCCGGGCTCGCTCTCGACGCTGCCCGGCACCGCCTGGGCCACCCCAGCCGGGCCCCCGCGGATCAGTGCGGAGCCCGCGGCTGAGGCGGCCGCGCCGGGCGCCTGGGCCGGCAATTGGGGCGTAGCTCCGAAAAAGCTACATAGGGTCTGAGCCATACAGCGTCCTGGGCGGGGCCAGTCCCAGGCGCTGTACGGCTCGGGGAGTGCCGGGGCCCCGGAACCTGGTTGCCGCAGTTCTGACGTACGGACCGGAACCGGGACGCGGGCCTGTCACGCCTTGCGCTAGGGCGTGCCCCGGAAACGGGCTCCTGCCCGTGACGGGAGGGGGGCGCGAGGGAGCAGCGCTCCCGGGCCTGTACACCCCAGAGTGCAGCAGCTCGCGCTCTCACCCTTTCCCCCCCCCGCCCCCCGGGCTCCTGACGCGTCCCCGGGCGCGGTGACTGGGCCCACCAGCGTGGGGCAGGTTATGTAAGCGCAGCCGCCGCGGTGCCCGCTGGGAGCTGTAGTCGCCCGGGAGCACCGCCTGCCACGCTCACCCGCCGGGGCACCCCGGTCCCCGCCCCTCCGGCGCGGGGGACGATGGGTATTGTAGTCCGTCGGCCGGGCCGGACCGCCTGCCGCCACCCCTCCGGGACTACCGCTCCCGGCGTGCCCCGCGCGCGCAGGCGCAGGGCGCGGCACTGCTCCCTGGTAAACAGAGCGACGCGGCGGCGGGGCCCGGGTCTCACAAAGGGGCGGCAGGCTGGGCCGATGTGCCGCGGTGCAGCGGCTCGCACCCGGCGGCGGTGCTAAGGCGGGCGCCCATGGCGGAGGCGGGCGGCGCCGCGGTGGCGGCGCCGGACATCGACCCCGACTTCGAGCCGCAGAGCCGGCCGCGTTCCTGCACCTGGCCGCTGCCACGGCCTGAGCTGCCGGAGGCGGGCGGTGCGGCGGAGGAGGGCGCGGGCGGCGCGGCGGCGGGGCCCGGGCGGGCCGAGGGGGCGCGGGCGGGCGGCGCGGCGGCGCGGAAGGGTGGCTCCCGGCGCAACGCCTGGGGCAACCAGTCCTACGCCGAGCTCATCAGCCAGGCCATTGAAAGCGCCCCCGAGAAGCGGCTCACCTTGGCGCAGATCTACGAGTGGATGGTCCGCTCCGTCCCCTACTTCAAGGACAAGGGCGACAGCAACAGCTCCGCCGGCTGGAAGGTGCGCGACCGGCCGGGACGGGGTGGGAGGGACGGACCTGGCCTTCAGTGGGGTGCCCGGGGCGGGCCCGGCGGGGAGCGGCTGCCCGGGGCGCGTTCCCGCTGCCGCCCCCTGCCGCGCAGCCCCCGCCCCAGCTTACTGGCTGCGTCTCGCCCCTCGGCGGACTGGGGTTCGGCTCTGCCGTTTGCCCGCCCCTGAGTGCGGGGCGTGGTGTGTGTGTGTCCCCGAGCCAGCCGCGGCTCCGGCTATGTGCGGCTGGAGCAGAGAGGAGCGGGGTCTCTGGGTAGGCGGGTGGGCACAGCCCGGCCCACCGAGGCTGCGCCTTTTCCCCTACGTGTTTGGAAGGCTTTCCAGGAAAGGAGCGAGGGTCAGTTAAAAGGCTGTCACTAAGCTTCAGTACAAGACGAAGTGTTAGTTGGAGAGATTTTAAATACAAGGCCATGGTTCTTCGTCACCTGACTGTGCTAAAGCTCAGTATAAATAACTTTTTCGTAGCAGGTGTTCTTGGCTTTCAAGAGGCTCCCTTTAAAAAGGATGCTGTGTCCCAGAGCTGTGCCGGTGCTGCAGCTGTGCCCGGACGGGGGACCTCTGCTGAAGTTTGGAAGAGGGAAAGCAATATACCACTCCAGAGTCTCAGCACTGTCTTCTCCTCTTGCTCTGGAAGTAGGCACCTGCCAGGCTCTGTTTAAAAGAGCTAAACTCAGTTTCTGTCCTCTGCAGGTGGCAGCTTGGTGTCCCCGTTCTCTTTAGTCAAACGAACTCCAACAAAGAGAAAGGGAGACTGGAGACCTCGCTTGTGAAATAGTCCCTCAGGCTGTCCTGATATATCCATAGAGGCTGGAGTCTAAAGAGCGTGATCTATTGCTCTCACCGCCGACTGGAATTATGCTTAATGCCACGCTGGTTTGCAGTGTGCCTTCTCTGTTTGCGGGGTTCGTTAGCAGTTTGTCCATGTTGCAGTTCTGCAGCAGCTGGAGTCAGTGTGGTTTGGGGGTTCCGTGACTCCAGCCACGTGTTCGTCTGCCTGTGTGACTGAGTGGTAAGTCAGTACAGAGAGTTAATTTTGTTTAAAAAAAAAAAAAGACAAAAAAAAAAAAGCTTTTTCTGGTGGGTAAACTTTCAGCTGGCTCACCTCTCTGAAGTGGCACACCATGTGGCTGCATGAGTACGAATGTTTGCTCCAGAGAAGGTAGGAACGTGGTGAGAGGGGCACAAACTGTCATGGCTTAGGCTGGTACAGGTTGATACAAAACTTTTCACCTTTCCCATTTATCTGACTCACTGACAGTTCCCAGACAGTGCATGTAGTTTGGCTAAAATTGACTTTTTTTTTTTTCCTTTGTGCAGGTTGAATCTTCCTTATTAAGTTCTGATTTGCAACGGTGCTTGGGTGCATTTTCTTCTTTTCAGAAGATTTGGTGGTCTCACTGGACGATAGTTCTTGCTTGCTCAGGCTAGGTGTGCTGTCCTGGTCCTGCTGCTGCTGTGTGGAGTCACATTATTTTGGCAGACAATTTGTGGAACTGGTGCATTTTCTTTTCAGGAATGTGTCTGTATCTGGCTGTAGTGCCTGAGACTAAAGTTCAGTGTGGCTTCTGAAATACATCCCCAGATATGGTGGGGAAGGTGGAATATAGTGAAGTGTCCTGCTAGCCTGGATGCTGTATTTCAGGCTTGACTCAGTATGGCTGTTCTTTTGTTACATTCATTCAGGTCTAACGGGACCGTCAGTCTTTGGTTTTGCGCTGTGTTTTAATCTTATATCGCTTTTGGGAAACGTACAGTTGGATCTGACTTGCAGAAAGGCAGAGATGAGAATTTGTGCACATATGAGGCTTGAGGTCCCTGCTCAGCTGCTGTTGCTGTTCTGTGATGACTTTTCAGTGTGAAATTCGTTTGTAGTTTTTCAGCCTGGGAATGGACTAACTCAGGCTGGCTTTAGTAGGGGAAGAGAACAGAAACTTTTTGCCAGGAAAAATGAGGGAGGGCGGAATGACAGCAGCTGTGGTGGGAGTCAGCCTGCCTTATCATTAGGGCAGCTTAAAACTCTTGACTTTAACCAGCAAACAAAAAACCATGATAGAAATGCAGTTGAAACTGTTTAAATGCCAGGGGAAAGTCTCATAAAAACTTGTTTTCATCTTTAACAAATATTGTCAAAGTTTGGGTTGGTACGTGGTTCATCTTACATGCTCAGGAGAGGCAAAGGGCGCCGTGGTATATTCCCTCTGCACTGTTTTCTTCCCTGCTCACTCTCTCAAATCATCTTGGCAGGGCTTGGCAGGATACGTGCCACATCACGTGTGACCACAGAGCTCTGACTTCTTGTCTTGCTTTACGTGAACATACAGTTACATGGATTTGCAAGAGGTTTTGTTTGATGTGCTTACTTTAGTCTATTTGCATCAAGGTGCATTAGATGAAGGCAGTTTAGACATTTACAGTTTTAAAGATGTGGAATCAATCGAGCCAGTTCAGTTTGATTTTGTGGACATAGAGTAAATTTAATAGATGCGTGTTTTATATTTAAGACAAACTGAATAAACAAAAGATGTCTCTTCAGTTGAGGAATGAACCTGTCTGATTTTTTTGTTTTCACTGTTCCTTATTTTTAGAGCTGTGAAGCTCTACTTAGATCTTTTTTTTAATTTGTAAAGTAAAAGGAAAAACTTCTGGAGTTGTCGTAGCTTTGTTGATTTCTCAGCTTTGAACTGCATGAGTTTGGATAAAGGAAATTAATGTGGAGCTGCTGCTAAATGCTGATATAGCATTTTGATGCCTGTTAAGGTGGTACTACAGCTCGTAGAGTTCTGCTATTTCTGTGTTGTTTGGGCAGAGCCATAGTGATGATATGTCCTATTTGTATGTAGTGTAGTTCCAATACAGAATTTTAAGTGGGAGATTAAAAGAAATATGTCTTAAAAGCTTTTTTAAAAATCTACTTTAGTTAATATAAGCCCCATAAAGTCATTGTTGCTTTGTAATTACTTCACAGCTGTCCTACTCCACTATACAGTTGGGGGAAATACAGCTGTTACAGACTGCCAGGGTGTAACCTCTGTGGATTCCAGAATAATCCATGTTTTCAAGGAAGGTGGTGTTTGCTGTTCTTGAACCACTTCAGGTGCTTTGTAAAGGGCGGATTTGCTGGGTGTGCAGTCTGTCCTTTCCCTGTGGTAATTCAGCTGAAGCTAAGAATTAACCAGCCCGAAAGGCAGAAGTGTCCTTGCAGGGGTGTGCCACGGGGCTTCTCCCTAATCCTCCCCTCCATGCTCTGGATGCCCCTCTTGGGATAAGAGAGTAAGTCCTTCTGGCTTTGAGATTACTTTGGGAAGGATGGTTTTGAGGGTTTTGAATAAAGTAGAAGTGCGTAAGCCCTGCCGAAGCAGTTCATGTTGGTTGGTCTGTTTCTCGTGTCCATGAGTATGAGCAAGTTTGACGCAGTGAGGAGCAATGTTAAGGACTGGTCTTTCTCAGTGAAGCACTCTGTGTATCCTCCCAAAGCTTTTGTAGGAACAGAGTTAGCTTTAAAACAATCCTTTTCACCCACCCAAAGACACTTCACTGAAGCAAAAATCAGACATTTCCTATGCGTGTAACATAAAGGAAAGAACAAATGATTCTGCAGTATTGCATTAGTTATAGGAGGCTGAAGTCATACCTCTGCATTGTGGTACTGCTCATTCGCTTCGATTCAAATGTGTACATGTATATACACATACATATGTGCAACACCTCAAGTAGCTGTATTACGAATTAAAAATTACCAAGCATTCCATTTGTCTGAAACAGGCGGTGTCATCCATCTGGAAACTCAGCAAGCTCTTAATCTTTATTACAGTGGGCAGCATTTTACTTAAACCCTTTTGTTCTGTGCTTGTGTTATATGCATATTGCCCGTAGTTGATGTTAACTGATGGATTGGGACATCTGGCTGAGGGCTCTCAGATGCTTCCTTGCGTGTACCCTGCAGTTCAGTTCATGATGGTGGAGTGACTTTACTGGCTTCCAGTGCCATCGTGCTGGCTCTGAAGGTCCCCGGCCTCTCCCAGAGCTGACGGTGTCTGACCGCCTGGCAAAACTCCCTGAGGCAGCTGCTCATCCCGTGGCCCTCTGAAGCTCCTCCATGAAAGAGGAATAGGCCAGCAGACAAAAGCCTGTCCATCTTCTGGACTATTTCTGCTGTGGTACAGCTGGTGGGTTCTGCCAGATTATCCTTACACCCTGCAAATAAATTCCAGTTCGGTGGATACAAAATTATCTGAACACTTGGTTTGGTAAAGATGAAAAGTTTATCATTCATTGGTGCATTGACTGCTGCTCAGCCAGCTTTTGATTTTTTTCTGTAGTCAGATCTAAAAAAAAACAATGGTAAGTTCCTAAAACAGTCACATTAGCTGTTTGCTTATATCCATCTGGACGTGCTGGAGTGGCCCTGTATCCTTGAAGATATTTTGGCTCAGACTTGTCGTAACTGTAGATTCTTAACATGGACAGGTAAGGGCCCAAATCACTATTGGGAGAGCTTTCTTTAGTTTCACAAAGAAACCCTTTATCTAGAAAGGAACGTCTGGTGGGAATGCTTTACACAGCTTTGCTTTTGACTTTTGGTAATGATAATTTCAAGATGATGGTTTGGGAAGACATTCAAAATATTTCCCTGTCTTTGCTCACTGAGGCATAACTGACCTGATGCCATAAAGCAAAAGGAAACAAAACTTGAACTCAGCATCTTAGCTTGGAGCAAAGTATAGTTCTGCCTGACCGTCAGCCTGGTGCAGGTTTGTGCATAGGGGAGGTGCAGTCTGGAGTCTGGCATCTCTCTGCTGCAGAGCCGTCGACCTCAGTCTGTGAAGAAAGGAGACTACTTTCTGTTGGCCGTGCTGAGAAAGCTCATGGTGTTTACTCCGAAGTTCACATGCCTGAAATTATACGTTTCCCAGTTAAACCTTCTAACACTAAAAATGAAGAATTGCATGTTCTTAAATTGAATCAGAATAGTCATGTCATTGCTGTCATTGCTGGTACTTAAGTCCAGTTAATCTTTAGTGGTGTTGTAGGTGCTGCTTTCTATTATGTTGGGATTATTTTCGTTTCTTGGAAGTTGCTGCCCTGCAAGGGGAGGGAGGGTCTGGCTGTTGGAATCCAGAGTAGCTGGGGGTGGGTGGAAACTGTTGGACTCTTGCCATTACCTCGTATGCCCCTGAATGCATTCATGTGGTGTTAGCGATGTGCTTAGTCCTGGCAGTGGGAAGATGTTCTCAGTCCCAGCTGCAGACAACCTAGCTGGGTTTCCTTAAAGTAATGGGGAAAATAACAAACAGAAGCTGAATGACGGTTGTTCATAGGCTGTAGTGAAGAGTCTAGCATGGAAACCTGAGGAGCACAGGTGGCTTTTGTCCATCAGTCTGTCTTTTAACAGAATATTTTGCCTTTTAGTCCCATTAGTTCTTAAATGGTCTGGCCATAGCAAGTAGCCTGGCCTAGGGGAGGGCCTGGTGTGGAGGCAGCTGGGCATGGCTGGGTGTTGTGGACGGGAGGATGGTGAAGTGCAGGGTGCAGAAAACGAAGGCGGTGGCAATGCATAGGAGCAGGGTGATGGTGTGAGTGTGGGGTCACCAAGTGTCCTATTTTTCAAGTGGGATAAAACTTGCTGATGAGTGGTCAACTGTGGTGAGGGCCCACCATCGCAATGTAGTGGCATATACTTAGCCCTCATTAAAGTGACGTTAACAGCCCCTTCTCCCAAACAAGGTGTAATGCCCTGAATACCTATGGAAGTGCAAGATTGATTTGTTTCATTTGAAGCCTTATAGAGTGTGATTGTCCCCCTCAAAAGTGGGGGAGGGCTTGTCTTTTGGCAAAAGTCCTTCTGCCCTATGCAATGCCAGTCAAATTACCTGAAGATTTTGCTGCTGCTCTTTCCTGCTTCTTGCCAGTTTGTTCTGGAAAGCCGCTTTGCTGAAAGATTATTCCTTGCAGCATGGCTTAAATTTCCAGGCACTCCTCGGAGAAGTCTGTTCCTGGGCTGCTGGTATTACTTGTTCCAACAAGTTTCTTCTGCTCTATCTAATCCTGAATGGCTTTTGTTGTATATGCCTGCCTGTCTTGGTAAACTTGTAAATCGCCTCAGTCTTTGATTTTTAGAGAGCAAGGATTTTCTTCTTCTGGTTTCCCACTGAAAGACTATAGAAAGGAAAACATTATTCCTAAGATACAGCTCCCCCTGTGCTGAGCTTGACGTCTGTGCTCACATGTGCCTTCTGGAAGGGGTTTGCTGGGGAAGTGTTTTAGCTCCCTGGCTCTGGAGCAGTTGTTTACTTGCTGGAGCGTAACTTTGCAAAATCTCTGCAACAAAGACTTTTTTCCTGAAGGTTTTGGAGCCGAGTGGCTGGGGGAGTGCTGAGACAGGTACTGACAAATGCAGCAGGTGGGGTGTTCTCCCCTTGCAGCCTCCCAAGAATGCCATGGCAAATGATAATTCAGCACAATTATAGGCCTGACTTTGGAACATGGCCCTGCGCTGGGATGTGACCATGTTCTTTGTATGCCTCCGAGGCAGTGAAAGTGTACTGCAGGCAGCTGCAGTAATTGCATATCTTTTTTTTTTATGTCACTCATTCTTGAGAGAGACTTTTTGTTGAGAAATCCTGTGCCTCTGTGGTTTGTAATAGAAACTTGACATCTCCCGGGAGAATGGCCCTCGTGTTAGGGAGCAGTGATTGAAAATCCAGGCAAATGTGGGTGTTACAGTTTGAGAAACTCACAACAATTTATTGTAATTTAGACAATTATTCTATCACCCAATGACCCCTCCCCACCCACGAAGGGGAATTGGGGGAGGGGAGGGAAGAAACACAAGGGTTGAAATACAGATAGATTTAATAGACTAAGACTAAATAATTAACAATAATACTAAAGAACCAGTACTGATCCTGATACCAATATAAACTACACAAGGATTATTCTCAGCCCATTCTATCTGTAGGAAGCTGTGCGCTCCCAGCAGGGGACAGCAAATGTGGGATGCTGCAAGCACTACGGCTTCAGGAGGAAGGGAAGAGCGCAGGGCTCTGGCACATGGGCAAGGAGTTCTCAGGATCGCTGCCGTTAAGGGAGAGAGAGGGAACTCCTCAGCCAACTTTCTAATTTCTATTGAATGTGCCATTCATAGTATGAAATAACCCTGTTGGCCCTCTTGGGTCAAGTGCCCAAGTCTTGCTCCTCCTCATCCCTGCACCTGGTGAGCTCGAAAACACTGAGACTTTGAAACCTGCACACTATAGCTGGCTATAAAGTCAATATCTTCACAAATTCAGACATTAGAGTCTTCTGAAAGTGCAGTTTTCCCAAGCATTAGAAGAGAACTTAGTCCTGTGTTGCTCAAACCAGGACAGTGGGCAAGCACAAAATTTTCAAGGATAGCTGCCATGTCTTGTGTCTTTCTCAGCATAGCTCAGCTTGGCCCTGTGCATTGGGCTAGCACCATTTGTGCTCCACTGCTGCACGGATGAGCTCCTTCAGGCAGAGCACAAGAGCCGCCTGCTGCTCCTGTCACATTGGTGCTTCAAAGAAAGTACCTTGCAGGAGGGAGAGTTTAAGCCTGTTTTTACTGTGAGGAACCTTAAAGTCTGCATGAACCATCCTGAATGTTCTGGCGTGCTCTGAGTAAAACTTCAGTTTTATGTTAGATAACCTTGGCTTTACCTACAGAGCTGTGTAGTCCCCTGGAAAGGCTGTCACTGGCGGTCTGTCTTCTGTATGACCCACTTGTATGTTTTCCATAGTATCTCGGTGTCTATGGCAGTTGTCCAGGAGACTGATGGGGTGGGATAATGGCTTGGTTGTGCTGCCAGCTCCCATGGCTAATTCCCCATCTCCCCAGACCAAAGCAGTGTTTGGTGCTGGGCAGGGTCCACAGCAGCGCTGATGCTGGCGTGGGGGCAGGCCTGGTACGATGGCGAGGAGCATGCCTGCCCTTTAAATAGGGCTAGGAGATTTTATCAAAGGAGAAGACTTGATGTTGTGGTAACTGAGATTTAGGAAATAATTTGTGTATGCTGCTAGCCTCACTTCTATGGCTGGTCCATATATCCTAGCTTGTACACACAGTGGCTGGGACCTACTGAATGGTCCACCCTTCAGTGTACAATAAATGTCTCTAGCCAAACTTTAATTTTTTGCGTAATATCTGTCTTTAACTTCAGCATGGTTTTGTCTGAATATGGTTTACAGGAATCATCTTTGATCTGTGATGGATTAGAGACAGACTGGCATTTTTTTCACCACAATACTTAATGTACAGCCGTAAGAACCTCTATAAGATATTTGAATAAACAGCAGTAACCACCCCTAACTAATTGTTGAAGAGATCCCTAAGAATTTGAGGGATTCCTGCCTGTGCCTTTTCCTTCAGGTCATGCTTCCTTATGGTCAAAGATGTTGCAGAGCCAAGACTTTGTGTGGATTGCAGGTGCGCAGACCAACCGGGATCCTCCCGCACCCCTGAAGTTGAGCATCTAAAAAGTTAACATCGTCTGTATATTTCTGGTTTGAGTTGCTTAACATCAAGAGAGGAAGTACGTCAGGGTTGCCGGGGTGACTGAACTCTGTCATTTCCCCTCCTGTCAGGTTTGACCTGGAGTTCTGCGATTGTTTTAGCATAATCGATTTGTCCCTCACTTTCTCAATTAGATTTGAGGGTGCCCTCCATATTTTGGGTGTATTAAATCATTCTGGCAGATGCATTCCGCTGCTGGGGAGCGTGCGGTATGTAAGTGTGAATATCCTGCGCTCTCTCACAGCACCCAGGCTGGTAGGTGCATCAGTTCAGTTGTATTTTGGGACTCTCTGGACTTGAGTCTCCGGGGTGCAGGCGAGCTCTGTCACGCAGGTGGATTGTGGCTCTGGGTGCTGCAGTGCTGAGCTGCCTCGCAGAGTCTGCAGAAGAGGTGCCAAAGTGATCGTTTAGGCATTGCGGTTTTGACAGCAGTTGACCCTAGCATAAGAAGCGTTTGGGTTTTTTCCTCTGCCTCAAACCACACATTCTGTTCCTTAGTTTTTGGTGCCTGAGCCACAGTAGGGTAGTTAAAAAAACAGGCAGAGATAAAAGAGGCAGGAGAAGTAATTTTCAAGGAAGGATAGGGCTGCTTTTCAGTTGGGTTATAGCTCTCTGAACCAGCTCATAGGGTCACAGATGCTTGTGTTATGGGAGGAAGAGAGTTTGAAGACCAGGAAGGAAGGAGTGGTACAGCAATTACCCGTTTCTACAGTTATTAGCCGTTATGTCAGTTTAGCAGTAATATGTAAAAGCACTTTGCAACTGTTTCATAAAAGGTACCAGGCTTCGCATATCTGTGTTCATGTGAATCCTAGTCTTATTCCAAGATCTCTTACTTCAAGCTGCTTTTCAGCCAAAAAAACTAGAAAACTAGTTACTAAAATGGTCACTTACGGTACCCAAAGTGGTGCTAATTGTCTTGAGTTTTCAGTGTTACCAAAACGCTTGTGCCAACGCAGTGTGCTTTTGCTGACATGGGAATTAAAACCTGTCTATAGCCATGCATGAGGAATAAAACAGAATATGGTTAGTTGTGAAATTTTGAAATCCTAAACCTATTGGTTTCAAGTTCCATTTTACTAAATGGAGCTAAAAAATGGGTGGTTATGAGACTCCAAATGTATACTGTGTGTACAAGCTACTGAGTCATTCCTGACAGGACTGGGTGTCATCAGGAGTTCACAGATGACTTTCAGGAGAATTAGTGACAACCTAGTGGTTCTTATCGCTGCAGCACTGTACATTCAAAGTCATGCACATTTATCTGGGAAAAGGCAGGGGGATTCTTTGGAAACTAAAGCAGCAGCCACCTTCTAGGAGACAGGGTACGAGTCCCAGTTACTTCTTTGAGACTTGAAGGAAAGGAAAGCTTTATTTAGAGAAGGTGGCAGGCAGGAGCATTGTATAGCTATTACTGTGAACAACTCCAGTAATAAAAGTGTGCAAGAGCATTGACTGACACATGTTCCATCAGGCCCTGGCTCCGCAGTAGCCCTTGGGGCACTCACCAAGTAAGAGCGTATGTGTCCTTTGATACCAATCACAGCAAGTGGCCAGTCTTCTCCAAGTCCTCAACAGCCAAAGGTTAAAATGAAAGCTAACACAGAATGATTCTCACATCTCCTTCCCTCTCCATGAGAGCTTTTCACTTTGCCTGTATTGTTTACTGGTGTCTGCTTTGTTCTAGGATAGTACTTTTAGTGAGGTGGCCAAAATAGCATGATGTGGACTTGTCTGAGAGGAAGAGGGTGGGGAGAGGGAAAGCAGCAGGCAGGAAAGAACTGTGTTCAGAGGTGGTGGGAAAGGGTGACAAAAGCACAGTTAACTTGGTTCAGAATTAAGAGAGCATGCATGAAATGTGAAGGTGGCTATATACCTTTTAGTTTATATGAAAAAGATGTTGCTCTTGGACCACTGTTATGCTACTAGGGTAGCACCTTTTAATGATGTGTAATTTGACCATCTGAGCAAATTAAATGCAAATATCAAACAAATGGATGACACAGGCCTCAAGGGGAGTTTATGGGGAATCTGCTCAAACAATGAGATCATTGCTTGCTGATTATAAAACACCAGGGAGTTTATCAGTTGTAGGATGAAAATTCAGTTTGATGATGTACAGATATGCTAACTTGCAGTTTCCAGCAAAGCTAAACCAAAAGAAGGGAGTTGGGAGAGGCAAGGAACGTGTGCCTTGTCAAATGGAGAGATGGGAGAGGCTAAAACTGATGTGTACTGTGTGGGAGTGCACTGTCTGCTGAACATCTTACCCCATTAGAAACACACACAGAGGAGAGCGTACTGCCCCCTTGCAGAGTGAGGCTGGCAGGTTCCAGGGTTACTAGGACTCTTGTTCCATAAAGTTTCTCTCTTGTTTCTCTGTTTTTGGGATGAAGGTGGTAATGGGCATATTGAATTAGAAGTGTTTTGCCATTTCTCTTCACACAGTCTCTTTGATTCACTGCTGTGCTGTGCTCGAACCCATCTGAAAGCTAGCCATATAAAAATTAAAAATTTCAGCTGCCCATCCAGAGGGACCTGGACAGGCTTGAGAGGTGGGATCGTATCAACCTCATGAAATTCAACAAGGCCAAGTGTAGGGTCCTGCACCTGGGTCAGGACAATCCCATGCACAAATACAGGCTGGGTGGAGAATGGACCGAGAGCAGCCCTGAGAAGGAGGACCTGGGGGTGTTGGTGGATGAGAAGCTCAACATGAGCCAGCAATGTGCGTTCACAGCCCAGAAAGCCACCTGCATCCTGGGCTGCATCCCCAGCAGCATGGCCAGCAGGGTGAGGGAGGGGATTCTGCCCCTCTGCTCCGCTCTCGTAAGACCCCACCTGAAATACTGTGTCCAGCTCTGGAACCCTCAGCGTAAGAAGGACATGGACCTGTTGGAGTGGGTCCAGAGGAGGCTGCAAAGATGATGTGAGGGCTGAAGCACCTCTGCTGTGAGGACAGGCTGAGGGAGTTGGAGTTGTTCAGCCTGGAGAAGAGAAGGCTCTGGGGAGACCTTTATAGCAGCTTTCCAATATCTGAAGGGGGCCGACAAGAAAGCTGGAGAGGGACTTTTACAAGGTCATGTATTGATAGGATGAGGCGTAATGGCTTCAAAGCAGAAGAGGGGAGATTTAGATGAGATCTCAGGAAGAAATTTTTCACTCTGAGGGTGGTGAGACACTGGCCCAGGTTGCCCAGGGAAGTTGTGGCTGCCCCATCCCTGGAGGTGTTCAAGGCCAGGTTGAACGAGGCTTTGAGCAACCTGGTCTAGTGGGAGGTGTCCCTGCCCATGGCAGGGGGGTTGAAAGTAGATGATCTTTAAGGTCTCTTCAAACCCAAACCATTCTATGATTTATGTGGGCTCATGGGGTTGGCAGAAGGGTGGGAGCAGCATTAGCTCAAATTCAGTTAGGCTCGTGTTGAAGTTGCAAGCTGTATTTAGGAATTTGCTTACTTTCTCTGTGGTATGTTTAGTTTTTGCAGATTCTGTGTGGTCTTGAAAAGTTTTTCTGTGTTAGTATTTTGCTAGTTGGAAGCTCCTAGTTGTCATGGTAGTTTCACCCTTGGTGCTGCAGGGAGACATGGCACTGCTTGCTAGTGCTGTTAAGCATGTTCAAGCAGAAATAATTCGGGTTTATGGATAGGTCTTTGTTGTAACTTTCTTCTCTGGATACTGTCTGAATGTGTTTATGCTTGTGAGGTTTCTAGGTAGGAGGTGTGTCAACTGTCAGGTCCTCATATCTTGTATTTTTTTTTTTTTTCAGAACTCTATTAGACATAACCTGTCCCTGCACAGCAAGTTCATTAAAGTTCATAATGAAGCCACAGGGAAGAGCTCTTGGTGGATGCTCAATCCCGAGGGTGGTAAAAGTGGAAAAGCACCAAGAAGAAGAGCTGCCTCCATGGACAACAGCAGCAAACTTGCAAAAGTCAGAGGTAAAGCATCCAAAAAGAAGCCTTCTCTCCAGTCTGCTCCAGAATCCAGTGCTGATAGTCCTGGCTCCCAATTTCCTAAGTGGCCTGGGAGCCCATCCTCAAGAAGCAATGAAGACTCTGATGTGTGGAACACCTTTCGGCCTCGAACCAGTTCCAATGCAAGCACCATTAGTGCCAGGCTTTCTCCTATCCTGACAGAGCAGGATGACCTCCATGAAGAAGAGCTGCTTCCTTCTCTAGTGTACTCCAGTGCATCCAGCAATGTTCCACCAACTGTGACTGAGGAGCTTGAGCTCATCGATGGGTTGAATTTGATGTCTCCCAGCACATCTGTGTTATCTACCCAGCAATCTGCCTCAAGTGGTCAGATCCAGAGAGATTCCAGCTTTTCCTTGCAGAGCCCGAATGCAGCTGGTCAGGCCACTGCATTTGGCAATTCCCTGTTTAACCCTGTTGATATCTCGCTGCAAAGTTCTGTCAGCCATTTCTCTGCCCCTCAGACTTTGGAAGCTCTTCTGACACCCAGCTCTCCACCTCCAAGGGATGTTATGATGACTCAGGTGGATCCAGTTCTCCCGCAGACTGGTAACAGGATGAGCAGCCGAACTCTTCTGCTTCTAGGTGGACAAGCTGCCCAGAGTAAGATGAGCTCGGGCAATCCACGAGGAAAGCCTACAGAGCAGCAGGCAGAACCAGTGGGTGCCAATGTTTTGCCATCAACGCTTCCCCTAGTAACAACATCTCCTCAAAACACTGCTGGCATCACCAGTTTGAAGGCTCCAGTTTCTGCAATAACTACCCAGTCAGTCCAGCTGGGCAGTCCACTGCTTCTTTCTTCTGCTAGCCCTGCTCCCTTGGGATTGAACCAGGACAGGCTGCCCATTGACCTGGACATTGACATGTACATGGAGAACCTTGAATGTGATATGGATTACATAATCAACAGTGAACTGATGGATGGAGAAGGATTGGACTTTAATTTTGAACCCATGCTGTCTACTCCCAGCTATCCCAGCACCTCGCAGGCCTCCAACCATACCTGGGTACCAAGTTAACTTCAGGAGCACAAAAAGGTAGGTGTAGTTACGTAAATGCTCCAGCTCTATAATGGGAACAGCCCTGTCTGGCGTGGTTCCGGTGCCCAGCAGTTAAAGACGCCTCTTTGGAAGCGCAAGTGCTCTTTCAGTGAAAAGCTTGTGGGAGAGCTGCATTCCCTTTTAGAAGGAGAAAAAGCTGTGTACAGGTAGGTAGATCTAATTTACCAGGTAGTCAATTCCTTTATGGGGTGGAGCAGCAACCCGAAGGAAACTCCTGTTGTCTCTCGTTACCAAAGATGACTGCATCCTCCGGTCTCTGACATGCAGTACCTATAGCTCTGAAGCTGACAAGAGAGCATATGCTGATTCCATAAATAAAGACATGATCCTCTATATACAGAACGGTTGAACTGAGCCAAGCACATGCTGGGTTTCTATCTGGGTGGTTCTTATCCTTGCAAAATTTTCTTGTATGTGTAGTTGCAAAGCGTGTCTGTGTCATGACTGCCTGCTTTGCCCTGTGTGTAGGAGGAGACAATCACTCTCGGTTGTCAGGCCTTCTGCCCTTCCCTTATCTGGGATAGTGTCTGTAAAGTCTGGTAAGCTGGTCAATCAGAATTAACTACTGAATTGCTTGTGTACCCATTATTGGGATGGGAACCAGGAGTGTGCGGCGTGAATGGATATGGAAGGAGAAAGGATGCGTTAGTGCTATCCCGTGCACAGCAAAGCTGCCTCTTCAGCGATCTTTCGTATTTGCCCAAAAATTTCTAGAGTCAATTTGTCAAATAGTGTATATGAGGACAAGAGTTAAAAATGTCTTATTCTCTGAAGGTGTGACAGCCTGATTAGAAGCTGTTTAACTGCTGAGGCAGTTGAAGGCTTAGAGAAATGGAGCTGAAGGCATACTTCACGCTTGGAACTCAGCTAACAGAAAATGGACAGTTTCTTTTATGAACTGGAGTGTAGGCTGGATATTGGTTGGAAAGTGGAAGTCTTGCCAAGAATATTTCCTGGTTAGGAGGCAGATGTGGTATTTGTTAGTGTTCAACCCTTAATACTGGCCAGCTGAGCAGGCAGAAGTAAGGGCAAATTGCAGATACTGCTTCAGCTGTGGGAAGCCCTTGAGCTTCAAAATGATGGAGACTGAGTGAAATTATCATGTACCTGACCTTAATACTCTTTCCTAGACACCTGAATAACCTGGAGGTAGTTTGGACTATGTGACCTCTGGAGACTCATTTCAACCTAAATTTTCTGGTGATTTCTCCTGCTGTTCATGCTGGAGACCAGATACTAAGTTAAATATTTTTCTACTCTGCCCCAGCACAACCATTCTAGACAAGTGTCTTGGCTCTAGACAAAGTGAAATGCTGTCCTTTGAGCCTGTGATACTTAAACCCTGTGAACATTTTGATATGCCACTACATACTGACTTTTTAAGCACAATTTAACTCCCTCTTACTCCAAGTCCCACCACACTGCTTAGGATTTCATTTGTGAGTAACGTTCTTCTGTCAGTACTTAACAGATCTCTTTACTGTAGAGAGAGGGAGGATCAAGCAAGCTTTTCTGTTTCCTTACAGGGCTTTTTTTAGTCTTGTGCATTTGTTAACTGTGCTCTTGCTGAATTACGGAGTGGTTGTCTTAAATTGCATATCCTAAATTCAGGTGGAATATGGAAACTCACTTTTGATTTCAAAGACGGTTCTGGTTGGCAAAACATTGGCATCCTTCATCAGTGTTAGGACTGTTTGCAAGTTAGTAGCAGAGCTCTGACCTTTTGAGCAGCGTTTCCACTGGATATTGATCTGAGCTTTTGTGGTGTGGGGGGTTTTTTATGCCGTGCTAGGGCAGGCCATCATATTTGGGGAATATGTTGACCCGGCAGGAGTGTTTTCAACACATACGCAAGCTGTCCTGCAGTCCTGGGTGCATTAATTACCTGGGCTGGATAGACAAGACCTTTGTCTACAGAATACCAGGCATAGATTATTTTTTTTTAAGAGTGTAAAGCAGAGAAGCTGAGGGAATGTTTATCAGAAGGTTGTGTCTAGTACTGGTGAAGATATGGCTATGATCAAATGCTTAAGAGGGAGGACATGAGTTCTTAAAAGCATGGTTATGTTCTTGTTACATATTATTATTCCATACTTAGTATGTGAATTGCTTAATCAAAACAGAGGGGCTATCTGATGTTAAAAACCCTGGATTTGCTATGCTTACCAAGGAAGGAGTGAGATCTGGAAGACGTTCTAAACCAGTATGGTGTTTCAGCAGAAAGCTCCTACACGCCTCTCAGTGAATAGTGCTTAACAGCAGTACTGCACTTGGAGGAGCGGTGATGCCCTGCTCAGCTTGCTTTGTTTCAAGCCTTTTATTCTGTCCTTAGATTATGTTTGCTTTTTCTGAGCTTTGCAAAGCTTTTCAGTTTTGCCTGTATTCTGGAATCCATGGAGTGGGATGAAGGGGAGCTTTTTCCCCAAAGGAGAGCAAGTATCATGTAAAACAGAGGTGGGTCTGGTTTCTGAGAAAGGGGGAACAGGGTGCTCGTGGAGAGAAATAAGAGTGTTCCAGGAGGCCAGGAAGGACCCTGGGAAAAGCAGGCAGAGTGTTTTCTCAAATTTACAAGTTCCAAACCCAAGTGAGCTGTAGACATCAGTGTCTGTGAGGAGGTCAAGATTGTGTCTTCTCTCCCTTCTCTGAAGCTGTTGCTGCAGTGAGTTATTGGAGTTCCTCTTTGGAAATCCCTGTTCAGGGAAAGCATGGCTGCATATATTCTAGTGTGCCAGGCTTTTTTCCTTTCATATCCTTTCTATGAATGTGTTTTTTCCATGTTAAATTCACATTAGCAAAAGCCACTCTAAGTGATTGCTCATCTAAAGTTGTCCTTCTGAGTAGCTACTGTGGGCTTAACCTGTAGCCTTCTGGGTGTAACACCGGGCAAAAACTGTTCATCAATAAACGGCAGTGATCACACTCTGTGGTGTGAACAGCCAGAATGAAACTGGAGCAATAGTTCTCTTTGTAGGCAAGAGAACATCTTTAGGAATAAGTACGTCGTCTCTCTGCAGCACTTGGGAAGACACAAGCTAGTTGATGTTGCCCATGGTGCTCAAAGCTGACATGATTTTATCTCCTTCTGCAAGTTAAATGCTAAAGAGCTCATCCACAGTTTCACCAGGAGTCTGTTTGAACCCGCAGTCTCTTTACTTGGAGATTAGAGATCAAACATTGAAACTTTGCCTCTGCCCAGCAGTGATGCAACACCCACAAGGGCAGCTGTTAGCCACAAAGGAAGAAAGTCAGTGTGTGAATACTTCTCTTGACTAGGAAAAATACAAATTCTACACTTTCTGCTGCTGTTGTCTGGTAGCTGCAGCTGGCTTAGTTGCAAGCCTGCCATTCCCTGGTTACAGCACTGGGTGTGCAAGCTGTACAGAGTGGCTTACGGGAGCCTTAGTGAGCAAGGTCATGGAAAAAGGGTAGCCACAGCTGGAATTAGACAGTGGCATGCACGTGCTCAGTCATGGGCAACCACTCTTGCCTTCAGCACTTAATACTTAAGTGTCCTCCATTCTGGTTATAGGAAGTGTGGGTGGCCACCCAGCTGTCTCTGAGCAGCTCAGGGACTTTGGGCTTGCTCGTCTACCTCTGTTATGTATTTCTGCAAGCCAGTAGGAGGAGTACCTGGAAATAGAATTGTGTCTTCTGTACAGCGGTACAGTTTGTGCGTCACTGATGAGTGTAAAGTCCATCCACTCTTCTGGTGGACATTAGTTAATGATCTTTAGTTGATCAGTTAGTCTCCCTATAGCTTCATAGCTTGGAGAACTCTTTATCCCTTGCCTAGCTTGGTCTGCACTCATGTTTTTCTTGCTGTGCTCTAATTCCCTTTGGTCCAAAGACTGTATTTTTGTCTACCAGAACATTAATAAATAAAACCCTCATCAACTTGTAGTTTCCCAAAGTAGCCTGTTGCTCTGGCTTCTGTTTTAAGTCACTGTCTTTTCTTGTTCAGGGCTGATTCCGTCTTGTGGCTTCTTTCCCTTTCCACAAGTTTATTTCACGCTCACTATTACTGAATGCAACTCATTGGATGCCCTACACTTATCTTGCTATTCTGCCTTCCAAAGTGGATCATAGACCTATGGTGGAGGTTTTACATCGGTGTCTTCAGTCTGCTTAGACCTATTCCAAGGCTTGTTTTGAATGGGTTGTGACAAGTTCGTTGACGTGAGGCAGAAGACCTGAGAAGGGATCTGTAGACTTGTGGGGGAATGAGATATCTAGAAATGTTTAATTATCTGTAGGTAGATAGAGGATTTCTTTATGGGGGTGAGCGTAAAGAGTTTTAGTGTGTGATCTCTAAAAATTCCTTCTTTAGTCTTTTCCTCACCAATTGATATTTGTGGCAGCTTAAGGTGAAGAGTAATTTTGCTCTTCCTTGCTCCTTTCCTGCAATGCCTCTGGTGTTAGTCAAGTCCTTCTTTAAACCACCTTATCTTGCAGAGCTTTGTTGGTGCCATCAACTTACAGGAGGAGTGCTTACTTCTGACCTTTGTGCTTTTGTTTTGTCTTTGTCTCAATTGTACTCTGAAGCTTGGAGCTGAGCAGTTGCATCCTCCACTTGACTCTCCATCGATCAAGGTCTCTTGTGATCTGTGTTTGTTCCTTGCTGGAAGTTGGCATCCTTTGAGTAGCAGGGGCTGATTGATAGTAATTAACTCATTATCTATGCATCCAGGATTCCCACTGAAGCTGAGATCTAACCATTCGCTCTCTTTTTCTTCTTTCTAGTGTCCTTCAGGTTTTGAACATCGGGTTCTGACTTCACTTCCCACCCCCAGCAGAGAAAAGAATGGAGCATGTTGGATTGGGTTTCCCTGCACACCATGCCTTGGGCAGAAGGGGCTGCCCACCTGGGAAGAAGGGGCAACCTGTGTCTGGCTGCAACAGGAAGAGTTTAAAAGTAATAATCCTGTTACGTGCCACAGCTGTTCTGACAAACCTGACCCTGCCTTGGACCATCTGGAGAAACCCTGGGCTGGAGAAACCCAGAGGAGCCCTGGTAAAAACCTTGGCCAGAAGACTGTGCCAGGCAATAGCATTTTCCCATGTGAAGAGTTGGGTTTGCTGGAGGAATATCTCAATGGCTGTCCTCTCTCTGCTATGGCAGAAAGTCTCTCAGTGCCTCGGACTGGTGGAGGGCTGGCTCTGCTCTCATTTGGCTTGCCCTCTGTGGCAAAGTAGTTGAATGCTTTTGTAAAGCCACCAGATGTGCACTTGGTTTCCCACAGACTTGCAGAGGAATTGGAAGGAGCTTGTTGGTGGAAGCTGTATGGGAAAAGGGTGTGCAATTTCAGGTGTTGGTTTCAGTGTGCCCATCTCTGGAGTACCCATCATTGTTCTGCGGGGAAGGGTGGTGGTTGTGGTGTAGAAGGCTTCCTCTTGACCATCTGAGTGGAACAGGAGGACACTGAGTTTTTCACTTCGCCAACTGAGCCCCATTGAATCAGAAACATGTTTTGAGAAGTCCCTATGCTGTTCCTCAGCACTTTCCTGATACACCAGACTGCTCTAAAATAAGCACAGGTGCTAATAGCTGTTTCTGGTACATAAAAACATCATTTTGGGTTTGTTTCTGATCTGTCTTGCTGCAGCAGAGAAATGGAAAGCCTGGGTGTGGCCTTAACAAAGCCCTGGTTGCTTTTCAGAAGGGCATTTTCTATAGATGAAATATTTTTTTACTAATCTGAGAACTTTCTACAGTGAATATAAAGCCAATGTTGTGTCCCCATTAGGCGTATTAGGCATCTCTCCCTCTGAGAAGGTACCAGTGACAGACTTCTTTTTCAGAGCTGTATTAGGGACAAACACATGTGGTTTGATGATGTATATGACTGAGGGGGAAGAATTGGCAGGTCCCCGTGGTTTCAAATCACCTTGGGGAAGAGTTGTACATTATTGTAATCTATATGTAAAAGTAGCTGCAAATTACATAGAAGCTTTTCTGAACCTTTTTAAATATATATTATATATTTTAATTGAAAATGAGATTATTGGATAAAAAAACCCCAACCAAACATATTTGCTGCATCTGTCCCCTTGATACCAGATAACACTACCGTGTGGGAGAGGACAGGCCTAAGGCATTTTGGGCCAAAAAGCTGAAAATGTCATTGGAAGAGTGGGAAGGGCACCACAGTGTAACTGGGGAATGGCCACTCTCCCCAGAACAGGTGGAAGGTGCCTGCGTGGCATGGCATTCCGCCACAGCTACTTGGTCTCTTTCCATGACTGAGCACTCCTGCCAAGCCAAGAGCACAATATTAGGGAGTGCTAATCATTAACAGCACACTCGTTCCCAGCTAATCCCTTAAGTAGCTGGGCTGCAGCTGATACATAGGACGGATTCCCTAGTCTGCTAAGAAGATGGTGTGGACTGGATCGTGCTAGATCTGCTGACACTCTGGATAGCCCTTATGGAGGGCACGTATTTGGTAGCTCACTTTTTGGTTTCCGAAGGTTTTTGTTTTCTTGCTGAAGTTTCTGCTACTGCTGGGGAACTGGAAGCCTGTAGGCACACCCTTGGGGATGTGCCTGGGATCCTGCCCTGTCTCTTTGTTCTTGCAGGATGGAAGCTAGGAGTCAAGAGGCTAGTTCAGAGCATTAGCTGGCATGTTCCTGTCACCTTTTTGGTGTTTGCAGTGGCAAGATCTGTGGGAGACACGGTGCTTTCATGGTGTTCTGGTAGGTTTGGTCTGGCAGAAAGCCTCTCCAGTCCTTTCTGGAGGTGTCGGTGGCTTCTGTTCAGAAGGTTTTTATCATGCAGTGCAATGAGCCATACTGTTTTGTCACCTTGTCTGCTCTGTTTTCATGGGTTTCATTTCATTTCCATTTAAGTGGAGATTGGAACAGGAGTGGTTTGTCTGGTTACCTGCCACAAGGAGTCTTCAACAGCCTTATCTTTAGCATGCTCTGCCATCAGAGCCTTTGAGTAGTTTGATAACTTTTGCTTTGAAGGCTGCCTTCATGACAGACCTCATGGTGATATGTTTCAAATTTACCTGCAATCTGCATGTCTGGCCACATGTCATGGTCACAAAGAGACAAAAAGGCAGATCCTAAGCTGGGATCCCAGGTCTTGCAGATTTGAGTCCTGGATGTACCTTCTCACTGCAGTTACTTCATTACGCAAATGGATAGATACGCTTTCTACCAACACCTGATGGCATGTGCCGCATGTAAGAATTGACCATTCTGGGCTGTAGCTAATAGATGTGGCAGGATTTGTGTTGTTTGGCACATAATATGCCACTTTGTCAGCTTGGGCCCTGACAGGAAATGAATCCCGTCATCTCCAGAGCAAGCTGCCTGGCTGCCTGTGCTCCACAGCTGTGTATGAAAGGACAAGACACCAGTAGGTGTGGTCATGTTATACCTGAATCTCTAGCTTGTTGCTCATGAAAATGGAGCCCAAAGCTACAGGAAGGACAGTATTAGTAACCAGTGCTTCAGACCTGCAAATCCATGGTGAGCCGTGACTGGGTTGGTCTGTGGGGAAGAAGTGCTGTCTTGAGGTTGTTCCAAGGTGTCCCCTAGGTGTGACAGCACTGGGGACCTGCCCTGATGTCTGGCTACAGAGAGCCTGGCCCTGAGCACTTGGGTAGCGCCCTGGGGGGATCTGATGTGTACCACCTGAATGAGCTGCAGCCCAGGTACACCAAGGCTCATCATGGTTGGTGCCCTGCAGTAGGAGTTCATAAGAGACTCTCTCCTTTTACTAAGGAACAGAGCACCTTTTCTTTTTTTTTTTTTTTTTTTTTTTTCTCCTCGTACTCCCAGGCCAGACTCCTGGGAACAGCACTGGAGACAGGAGCGCCTCTGGCTGGAGTCCTGCTCTACCAGTGGGCTGACAGTGATGTCTCTGTCTTGTAGCAGTCTGTGCAGGTGCTGCGTGTCTCCTCAACACAACAGGAGCTGGCAGTGGTTGAAGAAGCCTGAGAGCGCGCTAGTGCTGAGGATGGTGTTTGGAAGACTGATGGTGCTCCGGGAGTGCTCAGTAAACCATGAATGTAATGTTGCAGGCTCAGGCAGGCAACTTGGCTTCTCGTTTGTTTGTGTAGCAGGATAGCTTCAATTGTGGGCACAGAGGGCAGGGATGCAGAGAATTCGGGAGTTCTCCAGCCCCTTCTCAAATAGCTGCCTTTTCATAAATCTTGAGCTTTTCTAGCCTGGGATGTTTCCTCATAGGACACTGGAGACTTTAAAGTTCCTAAACTGCTGCTTGCGGAAAGACTCTATACGTGGCAGAGGGTTGCTCAATACTTGTCCAGTTTTTTAGGTTCTTGCTATTGACTGCTGCTGGATTCAGAATAGTGTCTTGGTGGGTCTTCGTCCTGCGCTAGCACCACAGGCCCTGTACTTGGTGGGCTACTTTTTGTTGTAATGAAGGATTGGGCTGGGATGTCGAGAGCAGCTGTGAGCTGGGTGGGATGGGAAAGTGGGGTGTGACATGGGGAGTGATGCTCCTGGGTAAGTGCCTGAGGGGAGTGGGCAGGGGACTCTTGGCATGAAGCCTTACATTGCGCTGTGTGCGTTCTCCTTGTCTTCACTGAGCTCACAAGCTTCTTCATCTCCAGAGGATCGAATGCCATCTTTCACAGCATGGAGCCAGCACATGGCTCTGGGTTGTGAAGGATTTGGGTAACTAGGCAGACTTGTTGCTTTTATTTACACCTGGGTTTAGCAAATTACTTGAGCCTTCTTTATAACTTAAGGATATTTTACTATACTCCCAGCTTCCTGTGAGAGTTTAGAGTATTGAAAACTTGTTGGAGCCCTTAATTTTCCTTGTTGGTGTGTCTAAAAACACCCTGTGCCACTGTAAAAACAGCAGTCGCATCATCCTGGTAAGTGAGAGGAATGAAAGCAGTGGGAGCATTCCAGAGCCCGGGTGTATTCATAAATGAGGCTCATACTAGAAGCAAGTAGCACTAATCAGCTTTTCCAAAGGAAATGCCTAGAAAGCTTTTATGTAGATCATAATTTGTTAAGTTCCTTACTTAGTTGCTTATTTATAGCCACACTCAAATGCTTCAGGGCTAGCCTTGCTCCAGGAATGAGAAACCTGTGTCTGGTGCCATGGGTAGGAGTGTCTTGGGAGTGGTGTCCTGGACTGTCACCAAAAGAATGTGCAAGTTTGGACCCATTATCAAAAAAAAAAAAACCCAAAACAAATCAATCAACTCTGGGACATGAGCATGAATAGGGATAGCTTAGGCTTTGCCTCGGTTGCATGTCTAATGAAAAACACGTTCTAATTAATGGGGGGGGGAAAGCAAGCAAGAGGTGACTCCTAAAGCCTGAAAGATCTGTCCATGTGAAAGCTCGGTAGCATGTGGTAACCCATCACCACAGTTGCTCACCCTTCAAGAAAGGGATCCTCTCTCTTCAGTAGCCTTTATGTCTCCCCACACCCCGATGTGTTTGTAGTCAATGGAAAACAATCTCTGATGGAATCAAAATCGCATCTAATGCTGTGGTGTGAAGCTGGGACAAGAGACGGCTGAAGGTGAAAGGGCTGATGGTGTTGCATTTATGGTTCTCTGGCTAATGCAGTGTTATGGTGTGTGGTAGAAGGGGACGTTCACAGCTGGTGCCATGGTGCTACCTTGTGGTGCTCCCCAAGGTGTCTTGAGAGTTTTGGCTACGTAGAAGATAGGTCACTTCTGAAAGGACCCTTCTTCATAAGTCAATGGGGATGGGTCTGTGAACTGATGCTTCCAGCACAGTGGAGTGTTCACCTGGTGTGATCCCAGGAAGGGTTTCTACATTGCTAGCACAGACATCTGCTGCACACAGGGCAGGCACCACTAGCTGACATAGTTTCCACCCCATCCCCTCTGCACTCTTTCACCCATTTCTCACAATAATTTTTTTTACGTAATAAATCTCTGCTTTTGTTTGCTCTCTGTAGCAGTGTAACTTCTGAACCATTACAGGCTCTTTGTTACCATCTGTGCTAGCAAGACTGTAGAATGTGCTAGACTAGGGGGGAATGTTTGACAAATAAAAACCTGTAATCTTCTGCTCTGTGTCTCATGCAGTTTGTTCTGTTTCCCCAGTGAGGACCAGTTATTTTTTCCTTGCCCTCAGTTTCTTTCCTGTGCTCTCCTCACCTGTTAGGGCAACCCTTTGGTGAAATGCTCCTTAGCTGGCCAGAGGTGGAAGGGTTGCAGTGTGACAGCCCACAAAGGCTCCAGTGTGCTCTGCAGTGTGTAGAGCTGCTTGTTACAACTTCCCAGCGTTGTGTGGGGATCTGTGGGGTTGCCAAGCCTTAAAACTGACCCTGGGGAGTTTTAACTTCTGCAGGACTAGTCTAGAGATATCCTGGCCCCTTCGTTCCTCACCCTTCTAGACCTGAGTGCAGAAGATGACTCCGTTTTTATATAGCTACATTCGAATGTCTTTGAAGGTCAGTAAGTCTACCAGTTATCTCTAGGAATAGAGAGAGACATTTGCTGCTACTGTCTTCTTTCAGCTACCCCATCCACAAGCAGATGCTGACACAATTAGGACAGATGAGCATGTGAGTGAGCTTTTATCTTGCATACACCAAATCCTCTGTTGGAAAAAAGGTTACTACAGCTGAGGAGCATTTGTGATAGTAGAAGATAATGGCTTGGAGCTGCCCATCAAAGGGGACCTGAATGTCAGAGTGGAAGCCAGGAGCTGGTTGTTCCTTGGGACTGCTCAGATGTGTCCAAGTGGGTCGGAGGCCTCTCTGGGCAGGAGCAGGCTTCAGCTAGGGACTTTAAGGGGTTCTTCCTCGACATAAGGCAAGTATGAATGCAGATAAAGTCTGAGCTAGCGAAGCAGCTTGCAAGTAACGTGGTGGAGCCCTTGAATCAAAACAGCGTGTCATTCCAGCAGGTCTGCCTTCTTGCAGCTGGGATGAGGCTGCAGAATGTGCTGTCCCCTCTGCACTGGGGGAGCTCCACACACCACAGCTCAGGAGAGGTCTTGTAGAAGAAGAGATCGGTTCAGAGCCTCAGTCACGTTGCTTTGGAGTGGAGGCAGGTAAGGAGATCAGAGAGAAATGGGGGAAGGAGTGTAGAGCATGTATTCCACTGGCCTGGTTAGACACACGGAGAGCAAGTCGGGGGTGTTTTTAAAATGAGTGAGGAGAAAGTCTCGTTCATGAAATTGCACAGTATGTGTACAGCCAGAAAACCTGCATTCAAAGCCTTGGATATTCAATAACATTTGATAAAGAATGCCATTGAAAAATAACAGTGTCAAAATGGTTAATGGAAATAACCCTGGAAGGGATCTTAAGGCTCCTGCTTCAAGATTAAAGCCAATCTCCAAAAACGGGGGATTAGGAGGAGATCCTGAGGGGAGCTGTCTGTCCCTCATCTGTTCCTTGGGCAATTCTCAGGGCTTCCTGCGAGTACGTGATGGTAGGTGCTGTTGGAGAAACAAAATGCCGAGGGTGGATTTTGCAGCTGCTGATCGGATCAGAGTGGGTGCATTCAAAACCTGATGTACAACAGGGGACCATGCATTCCCCCCAGCAGCTGTTAATGCTTTTTATGCCAATTTGAGCATTGGCCTGTGACACTTCAGCGTTGCCAAGGAGAGCAAAGCGCAGAATAGATGCCAGGCTGGGACCTGGATGCCTTGGCTCAGGATCACTTTTGATGTGTGTGACACCGTCTGCAGTAGTCACCCAGCATCCTGCTGCGTGTCACCGAGTCCTGCTGTGTTCTGTCCTAGCAGCTACGTGGATTCAATGCACGTTGTTTACAGTAGGTCAGCCTTTCTTGCAGTCTTTGAGACCTCGTAGCTCTCCCGAGTTGTCACCACAAGCGTTTTGGCCTATGGAGTAGCTGCCGGCAGAGCAGCAGCTGATGTCAGAGCAAAAACTTCACCAGCTTTTCTGCTCAGCTTAGTTTCTGGCCCGACAACTGCTTTGCCCTGGGTGCTTGCTGGTTGGTGAACACGTCTTCTGTGCCACCAGTGATGGGACCACATGTGAAAGCACAGTGGGGAAGCCTGTTGCCTTACTTCACGTGGCTTTTGTGGTGGGGTAGCTGGTGTGGGGGAAGGCAGGCAGGGGGATGGGGACATGGTGGGGTGCACGCTGCCTGCTCCAGAGCTGTCCTGGCAGGACAGCCTGTCCAGGACTCCCATGTACTATTTCTTTTCCCCCTCTGCTGCTGTGGTAGCCGTAGGCCTGGCTTTTAATGGGTGGTTTGTAGGAGCTGTGGCAGTGACTATTGCTGCAGCGTGGCTTGCTGTTCTCTGCAGGCTAGGACACCCCATTCCTCCCACCATGCATCTTGGGGACAGCTTGGCTGTCACAAAAGCAGTCCTGGCTGCGCCTGCCAGCACGCCTTTCTGCTACAGGCTGTTGCAAGAAACTCGGTGACCGCTTTGGATGTGCATCTGCATCCTCCCCGCAGTAATTCCGGGTAAGGTCACAGTGGCCTGGCTCCCACATGGGTGTGCTGGACATCCTGGTGGGTTCCTGCAGAGGAGAGGTACCCCGGGCTCTGGCAGCTGTCCTCCTTCCAGCCACAGAGCAATAGAGAGGAATATCCTAGTCGGAGCAGCTGAAGGGTGCGGGGGGCACTAGGGCAGGGTCCAAAGCGTTGAAGTTGCCAGGCTTGTCATGTGGCTTAGAGTCATCTGCTTACCTGGGATAGTGCAGTGCCTGCGCTGCCCTTCCCAGGAAGCCTCAAAGCCTGGGCCTCAGTGAGTGCAGCAGCTTCACAGCCTGGCCGGGCACAGGAGAGGAGCGGGAGGGAGTGAGAAGGTGAAGGGGACCGCTCAGGGGTTTCAAAAGCTAAGCTGTAGTTACTGGTGTGGGTGTAGAACTGCCCTGAAGCGTCTGGTCAACAGGACCCTTACAGGCTTCTCCAGTGACATGATTTCCCATACTTGAGTTATTTGCTGCAAGACCGACTTAGGACACGATAGCAACTTTGCTGCCTCTGCAGGGATGGGAGGAGATGGTTGCTTCATCTCTTGCCTTCCAGCTCTGAGATCACGTGGGGACGTTTTCCTGTTGGGGACATGAGGCTGGCCTCGCAAGCAGCCATGCTCATTTCTGGTCAGGGTTGCCAGCCCATGGAACCCTTCATCTTGCTGATGAGACTGGTGTTTGCTCTGCAAGCCAGAGCGAACAGCAGCTGCCCCGGCTCCTGCAAAGCCAGCTCTTTGTGCACAAACGGCGAGAGATGGGGGGCAAAAGGGAACCTGCTTCATGTCTCCTGGGGATGGGCAGCCCTTCGCCCCCAGCCAGCGCCATGCTGCTGCTGCCTTCTCCCTCCCCTCTCCCCAGCAACGTGGGGTGATGGCAGGTGGTGAGGATGCTGCTGCTGGGAGCCAGCTGCAGGCTGCACAGCGCTGCAGATGCACTGCTTGCTTCGGGACTGGTGAGCTCTGCGGAGAACTGGCTGCTGCGGCTTGTCCCAGCCCTGCAGGGGACAGAGCTGCTTTTGCAGGGGCAGGGGAAAGGCTGGCAAAACGGCTGGCAGTTTATCAGAATGCTACGCCTGATGGCGAGGACACCTAGTTGCCCTGATCTGTGCCCAGCCCTCGCTGGGGCTGAATTGGTGGAATAGCAGTGCCTGTCCCAGTACTGTCGAGCCTGGTGGCAGCTGTCCCAGCACCAGTCATCCTGGCACCATTACTGACTCAGCCAGTACTGCCCAGCACCAGTTGTCCTGGCACTTTACTGCCCAGGTACCAGCTTGTCCCAGAACAGGCTGGCCCAGCCCCAGCGCAGGCTCCTCCAGCCCGTGCTGTGGGGAGGGCACCTGCAGTGTGGCTGGGCAAAGAGCTGGTCCTGGTTTCTGGCCTTGCTCACCGAGCACCCACTTGTGAGTGCGAGCAAAATTCTTCTTCCTCAGCTGCAGAAGCAGCACCCACACCTCACCCATCTGTGGCCAGGTACCTGGCAGGGGAGAAGCCAGTTCCTTCCTCTAGCACCTTCCTCCTTGTTGGAGCACCACAAGCCCTTTGAAAACCTTCCCTCTTTTCCTGTTGAACGTGCAATGCTGTGGAAGCTGCTCATCTGAGCATGGGAAGAGGACGTAGCTGAGCAGAACAGGACGGGTCCAGCCTCAGTGACCAGCTGCTGGCCCTGGAGCAGAGCTGTTGGTGCAGGACCCCACCGTGGCTGGGAACGCTGGGCTTCCTGGGGCTGGAGCTGTCTCAGGGCTGCGGTCAGCCAGGCACTGCTGTCCTGCCTTCAGAGCAGCCATTAAGTTTGGATCCCCTTCCCAACATCTGGCAGAATTAAAGCACACATCCATGTCAAACATAATATATTTATAGCAAAAATAGGCTTTTTCTGTAGCTTCCATACACAAGGTTTTCTCCCCGTACATTTACGCAGTAAACAGGTTGACTGAAGCAGCGTGCGCTGGGCTGACTTGAGAGCTGCCCTTGCTTCAGGCTCCCGCTTGTCACAGGTGGCCGCATTCCCCTCTTGTGGCTGCTCCCTGGAGCCTGTGCTGGATCCCTCGTACCTCCCCAGCCAGGGGCTGCAGCAAGGGCAGGGAGCAGCCCTGGGGCAGACGAGTGGTGGTGCGTACTGCTGCCTGCTGGGCAGGGCAAGGCTAGTGCATGGGCTGCCTCTGTTCACAGGAGGACAGCCCAGGGTGTCCCCAGCCCAGGTTCTAGGAGAAGCTTCCTATAGCTGACCTGTGCAGGCTCTTCCACCGTGCTGTTAAGCAGCAAGTGACTGGGCACAGGACCTCAGCCCTCTCACGGTGGTAAGAAGATACAAGCCACGTTAACTCAGGAAGCCTCCCTTGTTCCTCCTGCCCTTCCGCTGATGGGAGGCAGAGGAAGGGCTTTGGGGCAAGCTCCCTGAGGACTGCCCAAAGTCCCCTGCAGAAACCAACCTCAAGCCCGAACACTGTCAGAGACCTTCTCACCCTGCTGTCAGAGAAGGCAGAGCACTAGGGTACCCTGCCAGCAAGAGCTTCACAGTTTGGAGTTCGCCTGGGTCATCGCCTGTCTGTCCCAGAGGGCTTTGGCACATAGACCTAAAGGAGAGGATGCATAGGCAGCAAGTGCTTCCCCGTCCCGGGCTGGGGAAGGGCCCTTGCTCAGAGCCAGTGCTTATCCCTGTCCACCCGCACAGCTCAGGACATTGCAACACACCCACGAGCTGCCCCGCTGGTCCTCTAAACTGGCCCCAATCCCCTCCCACCTCCCTCTCCCCTTCTCTTTGGCAGTCTTCCTCGGACACCTTCAAGTCTCCAGCATCACAACAACATCTCAGCAGCACGGACTTGCCTCACAGTTTGGTAATTGCACGTAATGGGGCCACTCAGTGTGCCCCACAAGGGGGTAGGGGGGGGAAATGGAACAAGACAGTCAAGTAAACTAAATTGAGTAATCCCTCGCTGCCCATCTCAGCATAATGGGTCACGCACTAGTCCAGGGGCAGAGGATGCTGCCCGGCCCTGCCGCAGCGCAGCTCCCCACCGTCTAGGAGATCATGTACTGGGTGATGGCCTGCAATGCATACAGCAGCTCTGCCTGCATTCGGGCTTCCAGGATGAGCAGGTTCACGTGGACCTAAGGGAGAAAGCAGCAAGAGAGGTTCAAGCAGCTGTGGTGTGCTGCAGTGTAAGCAAGCGCCCATCCAGGCTAGTGAGTCTTTTGGTATGGGACAAAATGCCACCGATTTTCCCAGCACAGGCAGCTGCCCTTTCCCCCTCCTTCCAGTCCTGCAGGCTGTGGCTGCCTCCCAGAACCATGTGCTGGGGAGTCCCTGGCACGCAGTGCCAGGCTGGCACTGGCATGGTCCCTGCCACCCACAGCAGCCACTCCTGTGAGTGACGGCTGGACCGAGGGCTCACCTGGAGGCACTCGCCAGTGGAATAATGGCCTTGGAGATCCCCACCCTGCCAGTGGCCCCTGCGCTCATCACACTGCGGGCAGCCCCATGCCATGCTAAGCCCAACTCCTTACAAACAGCCAGTTTCCGTTTCCCCCCTCACCTGCCTCAGACTGGTTTGGCAGCTCAAAGGTTTCCCGTACAGCCCCTGAAGCACCCCAGCCTGCAGCCCTTGCCCGCTGTCCCACCTTTTCACTATGCTTGAACTGCTTCCAGAACCTGTCAAACATTTCTGAGTTTGTCTTCTCTGGGTAGCAGGTTACAGTTTTAATGTAAACTTTGAGCATTCGCTCCAGGAGCTGATTCACTTCTGCGTAGTCATAGTCATCGTACCTGCAGGGAGCACAGGGGCGAGTCATGGCCAGCACCATGTCCCTACGGAGCACCTTACCCGTGGTCTGCCCAGGGCACGGGACAGCCACAGGGCAGGGGGACACATGGCAGTGGCCACCAGGCACTGAAACCCCATCCCCAAAGCGCCCTGCCCTGTCCAGAGAAGCTGAGCATCTCTTCCCTGCCTGGCCCAACATCCAGGCAGGTGATTCATTTCCAGCTCTTTTCCAAGCCCATCTGCAAGACAGCTCGAGTGCCCTACCCTCCTCCCACCCAGGTCAGCTTGGTTTTCTCCCCTGGACCGCAAGGTTAGTTTCCATACCTAATGCCAAACATGCAGTGGATATAGTTCCAGATGCCCCGCTTGAAGACGGAGGGTTCACAGCCCTGCCGCTTGGCCATGGCACTGCTCTGCAGACCATCCACCATCCGAAACTTCTCATCCAGGAGATGCCCGATGTCAGAGTACAGCCGATTGACCAGCGAGAAGCCATGGTCTTCCCAGGAGTAATCCTGTTGAGCACAGCAAGAGGCTTTTGCAACTGCAGAAAGGAGCCTGGGACATGTTCGCAGGAAGAAGGGCTGGAGACGTCGGGATACAGCAGAATTCAATAGGTTTGCTCTGGGGGTGGCTCTGCCACAAACCACAACATCCCTCATCAGGCAGCTTTTGAATGATTTTGACCCTTGCCTCCATGAGGGTGATGTGAAAAAAATTGGCAGCCCATGGAGACAGAAGTCACTGGTCACCTCCCTCTTCCCAAGCGCAGTGGGGCAGGTCCCCTCTCAGAGCTGAGCTTCCCTGCTCGGGCAGTTTAGAAAAGCAACAGGGGAGGGGAGGGGAGGGGGCAGCCCAGGCTGCTGCCCGCCAAGAGAGCAGGAACCTCACCTGGACTCTGAATACCTGCGTCTGATCCTCGTCACGCCGGGCAAAGTCCTGGTATCCAAAGTCAGGATCCTGCATGTAGCATGCAAGGTTGGTGGCACCAGTGACTTCCCCATCGGTATCTGCGAGAGAGGACAGTCCTGCAGACGGGTCAGAGTGATGCTCAGCTGCCCTGTTCCCAGACACAGCGGGCGTTGAAAGCTGGGCCTTGCTGTGCCTTGACCACAGTCTTCTTTCCCCCACACCAGCATCCAAGAAGCCCCTCTCCAAACTGTACATCACGGAAAATATAAGTATAGACATGGGGGAGCAACACCCAGGTATGCCATACGAACTCCCACCCTGCCCACCCACCTCCGCTCCCTGCCCCTCACCTTCCTCTCGGTCCTGCTGCAGCAGCCTCATCTCCTCCCTGCCCTCAGTCTCCACATGGATCCACTGCACGCGTTCCCGGAGGGAATCCAGCTCCATGCAGGAGTCCAGAGACTGCACAGACACAGGCTCAGGGGTGAGGGCAGCAGTCCCAGCCATGCTCCCTGTCCCCCCATGGACCCCCCTCAGGGCCTCACCCGCTTACGGTTGATGCGCAGCAGCTCCTGGCTGCAGCCATTGCTGGCGGTGGCTTCACAGAAGCACTGGTTCCCAGGTGACAAGGGCTTCAGTGACCCTCGGCCCCCTGGCCCCTCGTCCTGCTCGCAGCCACAGCCGAAGACAAAGCTGGCGAGCGCGTGGCAGTGCGCCAGGAGGACGACGGCGTGCACCAGCTCCGCCAGTGACCAGCTCCACTCGCTGATTTTCAGCAGCTTCTGCAGGACAGAGACAGACCAGCAATGCCATGCAGGCAGGGTGACGGCACCCTCTGGGGATGCTGCTGTCCCCACCGCTGCCCTGGTCCCTTGCCGATAGCCCCCCTCCCAATACCTCAATGTGCTCCTTGGTGATAAGCCATGGCCGGTGCGCCAGGATCTTGTTGATCTCGTTGAGGTTGCGGAGTTTGGGAGGGATAAAGTCAAGGCCACGCAGCCACTGGGGATCGCCCCCTGCGCGCAGGAACTGCAGCACGTGCAGGTTCACCAGGTACCGGCACTGGTGCCGGGCGGCCGCCTGCAAAAGCAGCAAGTCAGCATCCCTGTGCCGTGCCGGCGGGACATGTGGCCTGGGACCCCACGCCCACCGTTTGCTCGACCTCCAGGACATCAGGATTTTGGCCTCTGCAGAGAAGCCCACGGCACAGGCTGTGTGGTGCAGGGAGAGCGGGGAGCCTGGTGGGGCTGAGCGGAGCCCCCCATGCCCTCTGTCAACTCCCAGTGGGGCTCACCATGATGGCGATATAGTGCCGGCAGTCAAAGGGCAGCGGGCCGTCCATGTGCAGCAGGTAGTGCTGTGTCTTAAGGAAGCTGTCGAGGTACTGCGGGTGGTAGCCCATCTGCTGGGTCACCGCTTCCAGCCGTCCCCGGCTCGCCAGCACCTTCACGAAGAGGAACTGGGGGCGCTCGGGGTCACTGCCGGACATCTTCACTACCTGTGGGCAACATGCTCTGCTTAGCTCTCCCCAGAGCAGCCTCCACTGCAGTGCCCCACCCCAGCCAAGCCCAGGCTGTGCAAGGGGCTGGGATCTCCTCTCCCGGCTTGGTGATCCCAGAGGGACAAGATCAGGTCAGAAGCTACCACAGAGGGCTCGAGGTCAGGTTGGGGAGCTGGGCAGAGCACTGCTCGGTGAGGTCACGGCTAGTGGGAGGACAGGCTGCAGGAAACACAGGTTGGTCTCTGCCTGGGAGAGGCCATTGCCTGGTGAGCAGAAGTGAAAGGCAAACTAGGAGTGATGTTTCCTTGCAGCCTTAGAGCCAAATGCAAGGAGAAACATGACAGATGAAAGACCTCCCAGAACGGAGCAGCCCATCAGCCTGACTGCCAGCACCAAGCCCTCCCGCCCAGCACTGGGATGGGGGAGAGCTGTGGAGGCAGCTGAGCTGTTCCCAGGCTCCTGCCCCGGCAAGCCAAGGGACAAGCAATGTCCTGGCACCCGCCACACAGTCAGGAGCACATGGAGGGGCTCAGAGGTCTCACACAGCATGGGGCAGGTCCCACAGCACACGGGTGCGTGGCACAGCTGGTACCGGGTGCACCCACCGATGAAAACACAGACAGACAACATGTCAAGGGGAGTCCATATATCCCCAGCAGTGCCCGCCCCAGCCCTGCACCGATGCCCAGACAAGCCCAGCCCTGAGCCATACCACCCCAGTCGTGGTGGGAGCAGAGGGCTGAGACGTGCAAAAGGTGCCTGGGAAGCTGCTGCGCCCCAACGGCCCCGTTGCCACACCACATACCCAACAGCAACAGCAGGGTCTGCACCCGCAGCCCACCCGCCCCGATGCACAGGCACAGCAGGCACTAACCCATCACATGGAGTCACAGCTTCCACTGGCGCACGAGAGCCCAGACAGCACCCATGGGTGCAGAGGGTGTACCTCCCCTCCTGGGCTTGAACCTAAATCTCCTGCAGGAGCCATCGGCCCTGCTGACACTGCCATCATCTTCCTCCCACCCGTGTCTCCTGTGCAGTCACCCAAAGGCTGGTGACCGGAGCATGGCCACAACGGTGGCATGGCAGCAAACCAGGACCACACTTGGAAACCAGCCCATGCTCCACCACGCACCTGGGTTGTCACTGCCGGCCAGGACACACGCACAGCCCTCAGAGCCCCAACCAGGAACCCCAATGCCCCGTACACCTTGCCTTGCCAGCAGCTATCTTGCCAATCAGAGGGCTACATTCATTTCTGCAGCAGCTTGGCGTGCCACCACGAGGCAACCCAGAGGGTCAGGGCGGCACTGGTGGGGACGGCAAAGCTGCGGGGCGTGGAGCAGAGCACCCCGGGGCTGAGCCATGCAGCTCTGGCTGTTTTCTACCATCCTGCGCTTCTGATGAACACACTATCACTCAGGTGTCACGACATTTACTTGATGTCATTTGGAGCTTCCTCTTCACTTTTGGCCAAAGGGGTTAAAAAAACCCCACCCAACCCCAAATTAAAATGGGGAGGGACGAAGAGCACTGGCTTCTCTGTCCCACTGGAGAAGGTGCAAACCAGAAGTGCCCTGAGAAAATCCCCTGCAAAGTCCCTCTGCTCGGGGAAACGAGCTGCCCTGCGGACACCCATGGGGCTACAGCCACTGGTCTTCTGGTGGGCAGAGGTGGAGGAGCCGAGGGCCCTTCTGCTCCCCTGGGGGAAGGTGGTCCCCAGCAAGGAGCTGTGTGCCCAGCCCACAGCTCAGCCTCCAGAGCCACCAGCTCTCCTTGCTCTGTTTGTCCAGGTGATGATGGAGCGAGCAACCAGGCGAATGCAGCTTGCAAGGGATGAAGGAAGGTGCAGGGCAGCCCCCACCTCAGCCCTCCTCCCCCAGCAGGGTCTTCTGCCTGCTTTCCACGGCACCGGCCCAGCCCAGGGTCTCTCCTTGCCGGCACCACCAGCCACGACCCCCCGGCCTTGCCCCCCAGCCTCTTGCATTGCCCCTGGCACCACCTTCTTCACCCTCCCCAGCAATAACCCTCCTCTTCCTCCCCTGCACCCACTCACAGCTCTGGGCGGTGGGAGCATCGCCTCCCTCCCTGAGGGGGCTTCCACATGTCCAAGCTCCCTGCCCCCAAACAGGCACCCCGACGCCCTACCGACTCCCAGCCTCACCCCCTCCCTGCCCGGGCAGGTGCTGCCCGGCCAGCCAATCGCCGGACAACATTTTGCATGTAAAGCAGGCAGGAAGATGGAGGAGCCCGGCTGGTCCTGCGCCGGGGATCAAGCCTGGGCTGCGCTGGGAGAGGGGCCGGGGGATCCCGCCTCTCCCCCCGCCCCGCCGGGCAAGACTCCGCGGTGTGAACCCCTCTCACCCCGCGGGGCTCCGTTCCTCCGCGAGGCAAGACCGTGGCTCCGCCGGTGATGCTCGCTGGGGACGCTGGGCATCTCTCGCCCGGCCCCTAGCACCGGTTCTCGAGGGGACGGGGGAAGTGCTATTGCCCGCGGCAGGGGTCCCTGCGGCGGTGCCGGGCCCGGTGCCGGCGGCCGGTAACCGGGGCCCCATTGTGCGGGCGGCGGCAGCGCCCCCGGTGCGCGGCGCGCGCAGTGCAGGCGGAGAGAGAAAAACAAGTTTGATTGGCAGTGATGGAGGCACGGCGCCTCCCGCATCCCGCACAAAGGCGACGGGGCCGGCGGCGCCGCTGCACCGGGACTGGTACCGGTATCGGTACCCATACCGGGTCGCCGGCCAGCGCATCGGGAGAGCGCGGCCCCGCGCACCGCCAACGGGAATGCCCTGGACAGCTGGTGCCGCAGCCTGGCCGGGCCGGTGGCAGCGAGTAGGGCCGAGCCTGGTTCTCCGGTACGGTCTCCTGTGGCGGCGGGGCGGGTCCTACCTGCCCCGGCAGCCGCTGGCACCGGCTTCCTCGGGGGTGCTCCATGCTCCGGGGACACACGATCATGGTGAGCCTGTGCCGTGCTGTGCGCAGTACCGGTGACCGGCACCGGTCCCGGCAACGCTAAGCCGGACACGGCGGCAGCCCGAGGGGCGTGCCCGCCGCTCCGCCTCCGCCAATCACCGCCGCGGGGGGGGCGGGACCGCCGGCGCCGCGCCCCCAATCGGCCGTGAAGAGGGGCGGAAGACGGGCGCACCACGTGGACAGGGGTGGAAAGTTACCCGTCCGTCAAACGCGGAGGCCCCGCCCACCCCGCGCAGGGGGCGGGGCCAGACCCGCCCGCCGCTGGGAGGCGCTGCGGGGCTGGGTGGAGGCCTGATCCCGTGTCCCCGTCCGCGTCCCCTCCGTCCCCACCCCGGCCGGGCCCTGCCCGTCCCCAGTGATAACCACAGCCCTGGGCAGTGCACGGTGGGGATTGCCCCAGCCTTTATTGAGCCTCAATGCTACTTCTCCCGCTGGCCCGGCCCTGGCCACACTCTGGAGGGTGAAGCCGCCTTGCACCGGGTCCCCTCCGTCCCCTCTCTGCCTGGGCCTCGCCCTGATGCCTTCCCCTGCACGGAGAGGCACGGTGTGGGGACAGTGGGGCATGAGGATGTGGTCAAAGGGACAGCGGGGCAGGGGTACAGAGCTTGAGGGTGGTGGAGGACAGGGCGTGGGGACAGCCAGCATGGGGACAGGGCAGTGGGCCATAAGGGTGATGACATGTGGGGAGAGGGTATGGGGACCGGACAGCAGGGCACGAGGGTGATGGGCCATGGGGACAGCAGGCATGAGGACAGGGCAACGGGGCATGAGAGTGATGGGCGTGGGGACAGCGGGCATGGGGATGGGGCAGCAGGGCACGAGGGTGATGGGCCATGGGGACAGCAGGCATGAAGACAGGTCAACGGGGCATGAGAGTGATGGGCGTGGGGACAGCGGGCATGGAGACGGGGCAGCAGGGCACAAAGGGGACAGGGTGTGGTGACACATCCCTGGCTGTGTTTGTGGGCACCTCAGAATGGGGAGGGGGATTGGTGAGCCCCCAGCAGCTCCAATGAGCCACTGTGTTGCAGGAGCTGAGTGTGGCTGTGGCAGGGAGCAGGGCTGGGGGTCCCGGGCATTTGGCAGAAGCAGGGTGGGAGCAGGGAGCGAGGCCTGTGGGGCAGCGAGGTTCCAGGCAGCAGGAGTGCGGAGCATGCAGGGCGCAGGGGTGCAGGAGTGCATCACACTCCCACGTAGCTGTTCTTGTAGGGGCTGTGCTCGTGGGGGGTGGCCGGGGCCCCAGGCATCACAGACGGCGGGTGGTTGCTGCCCTCCCAGAGGGGCTCATAGCTGTCCTTGGGGGGCAGCTCACTCACATAGCAGATGTTCTCACTGTAGTTGGGCTTGAAGCTCTCCACAACGTCTTTGGGGACTCCAGCCCATTCCTCGGGGGAGCAGAGCATGGTAAGAGGAGCCACCAGCCAGCCCAGCCCCAACCTCGCAGGGTAGGGGGTGAACATGGGGCAGAGCTCCCCACAGCCACCTTACCTGGAAATTGCCGTTATGGGTGATGAAGAGCTCGTCGAAGTTCTTGCTGGGATTGGGGATTCGGGGCATGAGGATGACCCACACCCTGTGTGGGAGAGATCTGTCAGAGGGGAAGGGCCCCCGCACTACTGCCCCCCACCAGTCCCCCATGCTCACCTTTCCATGCGCACAAGCAGGACGACAAGGACCAGCAAGAGCAGGCAGGAGGCAACAGGGATCAAGACTGTGTGGATCCAGAACCAGTGCAGCTGCTCCTCCGCCACTCCTGGAAAGAGCCAGGGTGACATGGACCCCTGGCCAGTGCACCGCCACGGCAGTGGGGTGGGCACGCTGGTGGCACTTTGTGGGTGGCTATGAGAGCTCAGCATCATCCATGGCAGGGCTCAGCTGGGAGTGGAGGATGGAGAAGGGGCCTGTCCCCAAGCCCTGCCATGCTGTCACCACAACTGGCTGGTGACCCTGTCCTGGACTGGCCATACCAGAGCAGCCCTCCAGGGCTAAGAAACCCCTGGCAAAAGTCAGCAGGTCCTGCTGGCGGGGGGGGTTTGACTTCCAGAAGTGCAAAGAACGCAGGGGCCAAGGCCACTGCCTCCCTCCGAGGCACCTGAATGGGTCTCACCCCTAAAGCTGCTGCCTCGGGCCAGTTTTCTACTTGCTTGGCCATCCCTTGCCTGCTGAACCCTACCATGCCCCAGCCTGTCCCATCCTGCTGTAGCCCCCAGGACCTACCCTTGCTGGTGGAGTTGCTGCCCCAAACGACGGGGACACTCCACTCGCTCCAGAGCTGGGTGCTGCCACAGTAGTTGTTGATCTTGCTGCGCACATAGAAGGTGTAGTACTTCTCATAGTCCACACTGGGGAAGGAGAAGATAGCTCCTTTCACCGGGTACTCCTGCAGAGAGATGTGGGCCATGCAATGAGGGCCGGCATTGCCATGGAGGCTGGTGCACAGCTCATCCCCAGGCACAACCGTGGGGGTGCTGCATCCAGGGGGCTCTCACCGTCCAGCTGGTGTCCTTGTTGCTCTTGTACTTGACGGCGTGCTCCAGGCACTGGGCTTTGGGGTACGGGGAGCTCCAGGTCAGCTGCAGCTGGTTGCCACTCATGTTGTGGATGGTCAGGTTGACAGGTGCCTCTGGTTTCACTGCAAGGCACAGGTGATGCCCGGTGAGTGCCATCCCCATGCCCCAGTGGACCTGCCACCAGCTGGGACATGATGGGGCAGTCCTGGGGACCCACAGCCCCACTCCTGCCCCACAGCAGCCCCACAGAGGAGAGTGGGTGCCCCCCATCTCTCCATACCCAGGTCCTGCAGCTCCATGCGTTCGCTGCGGACCTCCAGGGTCCTGCCGCTGAGGCTGGCATTGATGAGGACATGGAAAGGCTGGAACTGGATGATCTCGCTCTGGCTGAAGTGGCAGCCGATGCTGATGCCCTGATCCTGCAGGTAGTGCTTGCACTCCACCACGGGGGACCTGTTCTCGTACCTGTGATGCAGTGGGTTACTGGGGCTCCTCAAACCCCGCACACCCCAGGCCTCCCCAGGACCCCTCTCCCTGCTGCATCCCATCCTGCTTGCTCCAGAGACAGAGCTTCCCCCACCCTGGGCTCCGGGAAGAGGAGCGGGCTGATACTGGGACCCGCGATGCTGGCAGGAGCCTCCTGTGTGGGGACCCACTGCTGGCCACCCTGTTGTGGGGCTTTGCTGTGGGACTGGGGTACCTACCAGTAGTAGAGGGAGTAGTTGACTGTGAGTGTCTCTCTGCTCCCCCACATGCAGGTCATGTACTCCTCGTTGAAGAGGACGCACTCCACCCCTGCAAGGGACAGACACTGCTGGGCACTGCAGTGGTGGGCAGCTGTGCTGGGCCCTGGGAGTGCACCGGGAGACACGGCACGTGCCAGGGGTCCCTGTGCATTCCATCAACCTTCCTCCGTGTGAGCCAAACAAGGCCAGCTCTTCCCGGCAGAGTTCAAAGCAGCCTGCCTGCAAGGCCAGGCCCCCACCACCCTGTTCACACATGCTGTGTTGGTGATGCCTGGGCTGCCAGCAGCCCCACGTCTTCCTCCAAAGGACTGCCAGCCAAGCAGCTGTCCCTCCCGCATCCATGCCATTGGTTCCTCTTGATCCAGATGTGCTGTTTCACCGTGATTCCTCCATCCGCTCCCCTAAGTCACCCTGCAGCTGCTGTTTGCAGCCCCTGGCACTGTGGAACAGGACAGAAACCCTTCCCTGCTGACCCATTTTTCTGGTCCCATGAAAAAATGAGGGATTTGTGCCTGATGTCTCCATCCTGGCTAAATTCATCTCACTGTTACCCTTTTGGGTGCTTGCAGGTGCCCAAGCGTCCCTGTGTCTGTGTGATGGGTGCTATGCTGGGCTGTGCTTCCCACCGCAGCCCCTCTGCCACAGGGCCAGGGGCCGAGCCCTGGTTGTTCGACCTCTGCAGGAAACACTGCTGAGCCCCGGGAGGCTGAGCAGCCGCTGCAGGCACCCATGTCGGCTCCTCTGCCCCCTCCTTCTGCTGCTTTGTGCCGACCCCAGTCCTGCCCACAAAGCTGGAGGCCACATCCTTGGCTGGCTGGGGGCTGCAGGGCCACCGGGGCAGTGCCAGTCCCTGCATCGGTTATCACCCCATAGTCTGGCAGCTGCAGGCATGGCTTGCTGTGGGGACAAGCTCCTTCAACGGACTGAGGCACCTCGCAGAGTCCTTGCAAGTGCCAAACCAGCTTCTGGTGGCCGAGAGCTGTCCTGGAGTCTCCCAGAAAATGGGGCTTTTCCCCCTAAAAATCAGGTGATGGGACACCCCGTCCTTTCCGAGGTCCAAACCCCTCAGCCAGCACTGCAGGGGCAGGAGAAAGCCCGAGCTGGGCTTTCCTGGGTTGTAATGTAATGCGACAGAGCAAACAGGCACTGTGCTCTGGCTGTTTCTGCATATGGAGATAGACAGCACCTTCCCAGCAGCCCAGGAAATCCAGGGATACTGAGGGGTTTCCACGGAAAGCTGGTGTCATACTGACAGCCAGCCAAGAAGTGGGACGACGGCTGAGGCGAGGGTGCTGGGTGGAAAGAGGATCCACTGTCCCCCCTCCCCTGCCTGCACGCAGCACTGCTGACGTGACCGGGATGGAAAGGGTGGTTGATGCAGATCTGCCGGCTGCCACCCAATAGGATCTACGCAATGCATCCTGCCACTGCCCCCTGCCCCGGGAGACCCCCATGGCCAGGGTCCCTCCCGGGAGTGCTGCCTGTAGGACTGGCAGCCCCAGGGCAGGCAGAGCTGCGGGCCAGTAGAGCCACGGGGCCGGGAACCGTAGGGCCAGTAAAGTCTCAGGGCCAGTAACCATGGGGCTGGTGGTGCCAGTGGTGCTCCAGCATTGGGGCAGGAGCAATGACACCCAGCAGGGTTCCCTGGTACAGCCGAACTCTCCCAGCAGCCCCACTGCAAGGGTCTATGTAAGTGCTGGGCGTCCTGGGGTGCGTCAGGGGCTCATGAGGTCTCTGGTGCACACCCTAACGGCTTGCTGGCCCACGCAGCCCCACGTCCTGCCCTCCCACCCACCATCACCGGGGAGTGACATCCCCCGGCCCTGCCACCCATCAGGCACTGCGGCCTCCCACCCCCTTACCTGGGGAGCTGTGGGCAGCAGCAAGGTACGGGCCCAGCACAGAGACGAGGAGAAGGACGGGTGCGAGGAAAGTGCCGGGCACCACCATGGTGGGGCAAGCTGTGGGGCGCATGCGAACAGCCTCTGCACACAGCCCACCACGCAGGGCTGCTGGCTTCCGCACCCGCGTCGCTTCCTGCCCCACGGCACCACCCGCTGCCAAGGGGCCCACCTCACGGGGCGGTCCACGGGTCACTCCAAATGGGACCGTGGGTCACCACATTGGGGCCCCACGGCTCATCCCACTGGGGCCCACCAGCCTTCCTGCCCAGCCCCACAGCTCACCCCTCTGGGCCCCACTGCCTGCCCCACCGGGACCCCACGGTTCATCCCTCCGTATTCCCATGGCGCAGCCCACCATGCTGCAGGGCTCACCCCCTCCCAGGGCTGCCCACCAGGAGCAGGGCCAGTGTGGGATTCCTGGCCCACAGCCCGACCATGGGTGTCCTGGGCTGGGTCCCTGAGAACTGGGCAGAACTGGGAGTCACTGGGGCAGTCCTGGGGGGTGGCTACAGGGAGACAGTCACACAGGGGCTCACGGGGACAGCTGTCGGGAGCTGGGGGCAGTTACGGGAGGTGGTCGCCAGGGCCAGTGATGGGGGCAGAGAGGGGGGGATGGTGGCCGTGGGGCTGCTGGGGCAGGTGTCTGGGGCAGTGGGAGCAGCGGGGGGTGGTGGGCTGCGGGGTGGTCCTGGGGTAAGGATCACAGAATCATAGAATAGTTTGGGTTGGAAGGGACCTTTAAAGGCCATCTGGTCCAACCCCCCTGCAATGAGCAGGGATATCATCAACTATATCTGGTTGCTCAGAGCCCCATCCAGCCTGGCCTGGAGTGTTTCCAGGGATGGGGCATTTACCACCTCTCTGGGCAACTTGTGCCAGTGTCTCACCACCCTCATTGTAAAACATTTCTTCCTTATACCTAGTCTAAATCTCCTCTCTTTCAGTTTAAAACCATTCCCCCTCATCCTATGGCTCCACTCCCTGATCAAGAGTCCCTCCCCAGCTTTCCTGGAGCCCCTTTAGGGATTGGAAGGGGCTCTAAGGTCTCCCCAGAGCCTTCTCTTCTCCAGGCTGAAGAACCCCCAACTCTCTCAGCCTGTCTTCACAGCAGAAGTGCTCCAGCCCTCGGATCATCTCTGTGGCCTCCTCTGGACCCGCTCCAACAGGTCTGTGTCCTTCTTAAGCTGGGACCTCCAGAGCTGGATGCAGCACTGCAGGGGGGTCTCGCCAGAGCGGAGGAGAGGGACAGAATCCCCTCCCTCATCCTGCTGGCCACGCTGCTGGGGATGCAGCCCAGGATGTGGTTGGCCTTCTGGGCTGCCAGCGCACATTGCTGGCTCACATCCAGCTTTTTATCCACCAGCACCCCCAAGTCCTTCTGGGCAGGGCTGCTCTCCATCCCTTCATCCCCAGCCTGTATTGATACTGGGGGTTGCTCCGATCCAGGTGCAGGACCCTGCACTTGGCCTTGTTGAACCTCATGAGGTTCACACAGGCCCACTTCTTGGGCTTGTCCAGGTCCCTCTGGATGGCATCCCTTCCCTCAGGCATGTCACCACACCACTCAGCTTGATGTCATCCACAGACTTTCTGAGGGTGCCCTTGATCCCACTTTCCATGTCATTGATGAAGATGAACAGTGCTGGTGCCGGTACGGACCCCTGAGGGACACCACTCGTCACCTATCTCCACCTGGACACGGAGCCGTTGGCCCTCTGGATGCGACCGTCCAGCCGATTCCTCATCCGCCAGGGGGCGCCGCGGGCCCGTCGGGCCCCCCCGTCCATCTTCGACACTTTCCGCCTCCGCTCGGCGCAGGCTCGGGCCTTCCCCGGCGGCGCTCGGGACTCTTCGGCCTTCCTCGGCCCGGCTTCGGGACTCTCCGGCTCCCCTCGGCGCCGCCCGTGACAGCGCGCGGCGCTCGGGCCTCTCCGGCGGCGCTCGGGCGGCCCCGGCGCAGGGCGCATGCGCGGGCGGCCCCGGCGGTCCTTGTTGTGGCCCGGCCGCCTCTGCCCGCCGGCTAGCCCGGGATGGCGGCTTTCGGCGTTCTCAGTTATGAGCACCGCCCGCTCAAGCGCCCGCGCCTCGGTCCGCCCGACGTCTACCCGCAGGATCCCAAGCAGAAGGAGGTGCGGGAGGCCGCGCGTGTGAGGGGACCCGGGGTGCGGGGCTGGCGCTGAGGAGGCCCCGGGGCTGCCCTGCGTCCCCGAGGTGCCTGGGCGCCAGGGGTCCGTCCCGCCGAGCCCCCGGGTTGTGGGTGGGGGTGCCGGGCCGGGGGGCCCGCCGTTCCTGTGTCCCAGCACTCGCCTGGGGCGCTGCCTGGCAGCGAGGGCCTGGGGGAGGCCGCTGGGACCTGCTGGGCCCTCGCCTTGCCCTGTCCCCATGCTGCCCGGGCCACTGTGGCAGGGGACAGAGGCTGTGAGCGTTTGGCCTGGAGGAACCTTGCCGTGCTCTGCTGATCATCCTTCCCCCGCAGGATGAGCTAACCGCTCTGAACGTCAAGCAAGGCTTCAATAACCAGCCGGCGGTCTCTGGGGACGAGCATGGCAGTGCCAAAAATGTTAACTTCAACCCAGCAAAGGTGAGAGCCATCGGGATGGTGTGGGGGTTTGACAGGGCCTGGTGCCTGTATGGGCAGGCTGCTGGGTCCTGGACACTCCTGGGTCTCATTCCTTCCTGTCGTGTCCAGAACCAGGAGACCCATCTTTAGGATGGGTGTTTTAGGACCTAACCATCTGTCCCTGTAGAATCAAAGTTCTGCATACTTTTGGAACTGTGTCCCACCTGTGACAGAGCAAGTTCTCGTCTTGCTCAGTACATCTTATGGGCAGGTCTGTATCCACCGTGTCTGTTAAACTAGCATCTAGCACTTGTTATATTCTGCAATTAAATAGAATACTAGGATACCAGAAGTGGGAAACTTCTTATTGGGTTGGTTTCATTATGGCCCTGGTAGAAGAGAAGCAAGATTTTTTTGAAACATCTGGCAGTTTAAATATGGAAGTTATGTAACAGGCTTCAACTCCATTTTTCCACTCTCTGAAATCAAGATGTTAACTTCTTGGCCTCCCAGACAAGAGGACTGGTAATGACCTGGGATGGAAGGCAATCAAAGACATTGAGGTGCTGGAGCGTGTCCAGAGAAGGGCAACGAAGCTCGTGAGGGGTCTGGAGCACAAGTCTCATGAGGAGCAGCTGAGGGAACTGGGGTTGTTCAGCCTGGAGAAAAGGCGACTGAGAGGATACCTTCTCGCTCTCTACAACTACCTGAGAGGAGCCTGTAGAGAGGTGGGAATTGATCTCTTCTCCCAAGTAAGGAGCAGTAAGATGAGAGGAAATGGCCTCAAGTTGCGCCAGGGGAGGTTTAGATGGGATACTAGGAAAAATGTCTTCACCAAAAGGGCTGTCAGGCATTGGAACAGACTGCCCAGGGAAGTGGTGGAGTCACTATCCCTGGAGGTATTTAAAAGACAGGTAGACGTGGAGCCGAGGTACATGGGTTAGTGGTGGTTTTGGGAGTGTTAGGTTGATGACTTGGTGATCTTAAAGGTCCCTTCCAACCTAAGTGATTCTGTAACTCAGTAAGCACAGTATATTTGTTTTCCTTGGCTGATGTCTGCCCAAGAAGCCTTCTGTCTGGTTTGACAAGTATTTATAAAAAGTTGCATCTATCTCAACTTGAGTCCCTGCTTGGTTATTGTACGAGTTGTCTGGAAGCATTCCTCGTTGCAAGTATACCAAAGGAAACTATTGGCAGGTTTTTTGTGTTTCAGATGTTGATGCTGGTGAGACTTCTGGTGATAAACGAGATTTTAAGCACATAGAGTAGATCTTTGACCTGTGAAATGTAATTCATCCTTTTGATCTTTTTTCCAGATTAGTTCAAATTTTAGCAGTATTATTGCAGAAAAGCTGCGATGCAATACACTGCCTGACACGGGAAGACGGAAACCCCAGGTGAATCAGAAGGATAACTTTTGGCTGGTGACAGCACGTTCTCAGAGTGCCATAAACAACTGGTTCACAGATCTGGCTGGAACTAAGCCCCTCACTCATCTCGCTAAGAAGGTATGTAACAGGAAAGGCTACCTGGCAGGGCAGAGCATTTAATCTGCGCTTGTTTTGAAGTGTTTGTGTACTAGAAGGTTTGTACTATTTGGAGAAGTTTCTTTTTTCTACATCTCTTAAAGCTTTCGGCTTGAAGAGCATATCCAGGATTTGTAGTGCTGTAGTTGTCCCCACTCAAAGAACTGGTCCCTCGTCTGTTGTTTGGAAGTTGTGTTCAACTTTGGATTTTTGGCTTGTATGATAGAATTTACTTTAAGGTTCGGATGTTCTTCAGAAGAGCTGCCACTGTTGCTTTTGGTCTGTTGTTTAGGTTAGGATGATTCCTATTGTGGAGGGTTTTTCAAGTTCTCGAAAGTCACAGTGAGAATTACTGGAAATAATCAGCTGAGTGACTTCACAGACTTCTGCTGCAGTGATGTATGTTTCTGGTTTTAAGCTGAGAAGAGTATGTGTATTATAGCTTGGTCTCAGCCAGGCTCGAGCATTCTGTACCCTGGGGTGTAGGGCTAGACATTTCCCTGGTAGCATTGAATTCTGTAGAGTATGAAAAAAGAAAGAAGTGCCTTACTCTGCCGTTTTATCAGGACTGATAGCAAGGGGAGCTAACTCTCTATCAGGGTGGGCCTGTAAACAAGGAACTCGGGAATCTAGTATGCTTTGCGGAAAAACACAACTCCCAGTTGTGAAATGGTAGCAGAGCACGTAGTTCTTTAGAAGCTGGAGTTCATCTGGTCCTTGGAGTTATGTGTCACTCCTAGGGGAAAATAAAGTAATCAGATTTTCCCAGAATCTGTGTCTTTATAAACTTAGTCCTTGTGTCCTTCTTTGCATGTTGGTTGTTGGTTTCCTGAGGTCATTGTGAAAGCTTGAACCTTTCAAGGCCTTCCCCAGTTTCCTGCAATGGGTTCCATCAGTTAGTTTTCATGGACATGAAAGCAGCGACTGTCAGTAGCCAAGTAGTCTGTGTCTCTGAGGCATCAGAGAATAATTGGGAAGAATGTAAGAAGCATAGCAAAGCAACTGAACTGTCGGTAGTTCAGGGACTTTGAGATACCAACCAAACGGACCTGTTCTCTGTGAGTTTGTGTCATTCCTCTGTGAACACATGCATACTTTTGCCCTCCGTAGTATCCTGTGGAAACGAACACCACACTTGTACTTTTTCCTGTGTGACGTGTTATTGCTTCCTAGTTTATAGATCTGCAGTCTGATGATTTCACTGGTATCCTCCCATGTAGTAGGTTGAATTTTGAATCTTGAATTAATGAATTCCTTTCTATTATAGTACTCAGTTCCTTGTTTCTCACAGTCTTGTGTTGACTACTCATGATATTATAAGACTTTTGTAACCACTCTGTTTACATAAATGAAGAGTCCTCTCTTCAGTTTGTATAGCAGATACAGACTAAGGACTGAGTCAGAAACACAGAGTATCTTTTGTAGTTGTTTATATCCTCTCTGGAGGATATCCTCAGAGCTGTTTGCAGGATTCAGGGTGTGGATTTACAGTGATGTAACTGTGTTTTCTGTCTTCTTTCAGTTTGTTTTATTTCTGTTTATACTGAAACGCAGCTCTGGTACTGTTGCTTTCTGACCAGAGGTTGCTTTGGAATAGTTCCCACATTAAGTCTTTGGTTGCAATTCTCCCTCTAATTCTGTTACAGGTGCCCATCTTTAGCAAGAAGGAAGAGGTCTTTGGTTATTTGGCGAAATACACTGTTCCAGTAATGAGAGCAGCCTGGCTCATCAAAATGACTTGTGCCTATTATGCTGCCATCACAGAAACCAAGGTGAAAAAGCGACATGTCATTGATCCCTTCATTGGTAAGCACTTTGTGTGGAACACTGGTTTTGTCCGTCCCAGGTGTTTCCTTCTCAGTCTGCTCTTGAATAGTAAGAGGTAGCCTGGAAATCCATATAAACTTGTTTCCTGCTGGTAAGTCCTAGTACTCTGACATGCATAACCGTCGAAAACAACAGGGCCCACCTGTGAGAGTACACTGTTGGAAAAGTGAGTCTTAGCAGCCACAAATACTTCCTGAGACCCTACTTCTTCTTTTTCCCTGTTGAGTTCTACTGTGCAACTCTGCTGCACGACCTGTATTTTTCTTACCCTACAAAGACTGTAAACATTATAATTTAATGATGACTTATAGTTTCTTCTTAAGTGAGTAAGTGTTTCCCAGAGAATTCCGGTGTGTTATTCCTTGTTTGTGTTTCCAGTTTTGTTAAGCCTTACTGGATCCCATATCTAACATCCTTTGCATCCTGGCCTGCTTCAGATTACTGCAGTCTAGGAAGCTCCCCTGGCTGTTTTCTGGTTTGCATGGCTGTGACTACGGGACCTGACCACACTCCTTTGAAAAGCAGTATTAGCAGCTGAAGTCCATGGATACTATTTTTGATTTCTTGTTCATCTGTGGTATAAAAATTACACAGGCTTCTTAGCTCTATTTCTGGAGGTTGATTGGGTTATTAGATGTATTTATTTCATTTACTTTCCTGTTCCTTTGAGTGTTTGTCCTACTGCTGATCCTGTAAGTGTTGTTTGTTTCACGTTCTTGCATATTTTGCCTTGGGTTTTGCCACTTGCATTGTCCCAGAGGAGTGTAATCATGCTGTCACTTTCTGTATTTGGTTTATCTCTTATACAATTGGTTTTAGTAAAAACAATTATTTAAAAAAAAAAATCATTGATCATGGCTTTACACTGATATCTGAAAGAGATTAAGAACAAGTTCAGAGTTGAAGTGTTTCCAGTGTTTCTCTGTCTGTCAGATTATTGAGGATGCTAAACCAGGCTGGCCTAACACTGCTCCCTGCTGAAAAGCCTCTTCTCCCTGCCTGCTGGTTCTCAACAGCTGCAGTTGAGGAATCTTTCTTCCCAGCATTTCTTGTACAAAGTAACCCTGCCCCCCAAACACAGAAGTTTTTCCCCTTGTTCCCTATTTCTGTGGATGCCTCTTCCTCCCTACCAACCCAGGCCACAAGCAAAGCTAATAGTGTGCCACTTACTTTTCTTTCTTTGTCTTTCTGTCCTTTTCAGATGACAGGAACTTTTTTGGGTTTCCACCTGCACACCAGGCTGGTTCTTTCCTGCTTCTGTTTACCACGGCACTCATTGCTAACCTGTTTCCTCTTCTCCAGAATGGACACAGATCATCACCAAGTACTTATCAGAGCAGCTACAGAAAATTGCGGAGTTCTATAGACAGCTCCCAGGGCAAGGCTGTGGCTCACCGTCTGGGCCAATGCCGCAAGAGGTTGAACAAGCTTTGAAGCAGTGGGACTACAATGAGAAACTAGCTATGTTCATGTTCCAGGTGAGGGACTGGAGGGGGCTGCTGGGTGGGTGCATAGCAGAGGAGGGCTAGGGAAGGTGAATGCAAAGTGATTTATTTTTGCAGAATGTTCTCTTTCTGTCAATAGACTGTTAGGACTGGATGCAGTTTTGAGCTCAGTTGGAGAACAGGGATAGTACAGAACTATGCAAACTTCTAGAGTTTTTTCCACTGTTAGAAAGCAAGCAGCTGCTGCTGCTCTGCCTTTCCTTAGTGGATGTTGTTTCAGCTTTTTTCTGTTTGCGCTGCCTTCACCTGTGTGCAGGATGGCATGCTGGACCGGCATGAATTCCTGACGTGGGTCCTCGAGTGCTTTGAGAAGATACGGTCAGGAGAAGATGAATTTCTGAAAATGCTCCTACCTCTGCTGCTGCGGGTGAGAAATATGTACCTGGCTTGCTTCAGGAGAGTGCTGACTTCTGCTGTTGTCAGTCCCCTTCCTATCGCCTAAGGGATGATGAGCTATTTTGCACCGAGAACAATAGGGAGTGTCCTTCTGAGCATTGTTCTTAGCTTATGCAAGGAAACCTTTTTAGTCCTGATCTCTTCTGTTTCTTTTTCCTTTACTCTGTTTCCCTGCACTGGACTTGGTAATCTCTGCCTGTGTCATAGCTGTGAGAGCTGGACTCGTGCACTGCTATGTGGAAACTGCTTTTCTTCCTTTCTGTTGCAACAGATTGTAGGCAGACCTCTGAAGCCCTGGGAAGGCAGGGTGTGGGTACATTTTGATACATGAAGTCATTGCCATAGAGCATTTTTCTGATGCTTAGTAGCTAGTGGGTGATTGATGATGCTAAGGAGCGCTCTGTAAAAAGGGACTGTCTCTACAAAGCAGTGCTCCACAGCATAATACTTTGGGAGGTTCAAGGGTTTCTCTTGTGTTGCTTGTAACGAGGATGTTTTCTCCCCTCCCTCTTCCCTACAGTACTCTGGTGAGTTTGTGCAGTCTGCATACCTGTCCAGACGTCTGGCCTACTTCTGCACCCGCAGGCTTGCTATGCAGCTGGATGGTGCTGGTGGGCACCCACCCCACATCCTGTCTGCACAGACAGGGAACACTCTTCCTTCAACTCCCACCCCTCAGCCAGCTGCAGGGAATCCTCCTCCCAGCCCTTTCAGTGACTTACTGCTGTGCCCCCAGCACCGGCCAGTGGTATATGGGCTCAGCTGCATCCTCCAGGTAGGTTTGAGTAGTGGTTGGTGACAGTGGGGTCAACAGGGACAGTTTATATTGTATGCCATCACAGAAGAATCATTACAGTCTGAGTCGGCAACTTCCTGAGTATGGAAATATCAAACCATGATTATCAAAGGGTAGGTCTTTGCTGACATGTTACAGAGCTTTCGTACCAAACATCAGTGTTGTAGCAGTGCCCTTGACTGACTTGCCTAAGAAAAATGGGTTGGAATAGAGCCTTTTGCTCTATTCACAGGTGCCTCAGATGGCTGGAAAAGCCTTGCAGAAGAGGGGATGAGAGAGAAAGGGTTATTTCATCTTATGTATGTCAGTAACATGTTGTCATCTAGGAAAGGAAATTATACCAGAAATGAAAGAGTGCTTTGTAATTTTGTGAGCTCTTAAAAACAAACAACCTCTCATCAGAAAAACCCACCCTCACGGAACGAAAAAATCCCAAACCAAACAACCAGCATACACAAAAAACAGCGCCTGCCACTTTGGAAGAACTTTAATGGTTTAGGCAGACCACTCTCCTCTGAGTGGCAGGCAGGCTATGAAAAGGAATGACTCAAAACTCAGTCTTTTTACTTGGAATTGATTAAACCTTACCTTGCGGTAAAAGGGCAAGGGTGCTGAATCCTTATTGATAGACGTTTGAAGGGCAAATGCTGTTTTGTCACTGTGGGACTTGGTCCATACTGTCCTTGTGTCAGAGGGAGATAAGTTAGTTCAGCGTGTGTGTTTGTGGTTGCGTTTTTTCTCCTTCAAGAGGAGAGTGACTAGGTCAGGCAGGTCCCTGCAGGAGGGACAGAGATTTCCAATTCCAGGGGAGGAAAGGAGTGTGTTAAAGCAGAGGAGATTTCGGAGAGTGCAGGATGGTGCAGGAGGTGGATAGGAAGAGCACACAGAGCTTGGGAACCTGCAGCTCAACAGAGGAACTTGAGATCAAGGAGCCCTGACAGGATCAAGAAGCAGCCAGCCGGCTCTCAAACGGGCTAGAAAGAAAATTCCTAGAGTACAGTTGGCTAGAAGTAAGGATCTGTCTGCAAGGGCTAGAGAGCAATGCGGTGGTTATAAATAACCCCTCTGTCTTGCTATTAAGTCTTTCTTGGTCATTTTCAGTTAAAAAAGTTTAGAGGTTTTTTTCCTAGCTTCTGTGTGATAAAACGTGTCTTTTTAAATACAGAAATCCTTTGTTTGGGAGCTTACTCCAGGAAAAAAATATATGACCATACAGTCCTCAAAGATCTGGCTGATTTGAGGTTTGAACACAACCTGCTTAAAAAGTTCAGATTGGTTAATGATGGTCTGATCTTCTTTAGTATGTCTGAGAAGAGCTCTTCTGATAGATCTATGGATCTTCTGATCTGCAGATAGTAGATAAGGCTAAGGCAGAGTAAGATCTAGCGGTTGGAAGTTGGAGCTGGGTAAAGGCAGACTGGAAAAAGATGCATTTCTAACAATGTACATAATTAACCTTTGCTCAGATGTTCTTGAGGTATGATGGATTCCTTGATTTGAGTGTTTAAAAAAGCCTTGGTTGTCCATCTTAATGTCTGGCTCCTTGTGAGCCAGAAGCTGTAGGGGTGTATCCTAGGAATTGTTCAGTGAAGTTTTGTCTGTGTTTGTGTGGGTGTCTGTATAAGATGACAAAGGAATGAAAATGCATAATATAATAGTATTGTTACTATAATCATACTTGTGATTATTAAATAATATAGTGTAATGAGTTTGGGTCTGTTAACTCATGCATCTTCTCACACTTTACTCTTATGAGGGCTGTAAGTCACTAATGTAAATACTGCTCCTGGACCACGAGGGTTGGATTGTGCATTGACTGTGAGTTGTAGAAAATAAATTCTGTTTAGAAGAAGCAGGGAGCTCTGCAGCAACATGTTGCTGCTTTTGAATAACGTGGAACTCTGGTCTTGGCTTCCTAAGCATATCTAGGGCAAGGAACTCAGTGTAGCAAAAATACTACTTTACTTTTTTCTATTCTAGTATAGTCTTTAGCCCAAAGACTCGAGAGTGTAGAACAAAAAAATCGACATAGTAAATATATATACAGGATTATGAATGCCTGGGCAGTAGGATAAAGGAGTGGCTATTTCTGTAGAAAGCAATCTAACTTAATTGTTTTGACCTTGATTTGGTCAGTGATGCTGACTGCTGATTTTCTGTCTGTTGCAGAGTATAGTTTTGTGTTGCCCAAGTGCTCTTGTGTGGCATTACTCATTGACTGATAGCAGGATAAAGACCGGCTCTCCATTGGACCACCTGCCTATAGCCCCATCCAACTTGCCCATGCCAGGAGGGAATTCAGCCTTCACACAACAGGTGAGCAGCCTTTTAAAAAAGGGAGCTCTTGTGTTCCAGGATAATAGCTGTATCTTAGCTCTTTCAGGATTTTCTTTTCATGTTGTGTGACAAGCAGAGCCGGAGGTGCTGTCTCACTCCCAAGGAATTAAATGCTCCCATTCTGCTATAAGGCAAGACAGTGATGTGCTTGGAAGATGGACAGAATCTAACCTTGAGTAGACCTACTGTCATGCTCTTTGTTTTCTGATAATTTTGTACACAGGACTTCGAAGGCATCCTTTTGTATGTTTACACAAATCCATTGCTTTTAGGTTCGGGCAAAGCTGCGGGAAATTGAGCAGCAGATAAAGGAACGTGGCCAGGCTGTGGAGGTTCGCTGGTCATTTGACAAGTGCCAGGAAACCACAGCAGGTAACTTGCTGTAGGTCAAAGTTTCTCTCCCCTTGTTCCATGTGTTACCCTGAGAAACTTCCTGTCTGGCTATTTTCTTTGATTTTTCCTATTTGCTGCCATTGGTGTTTACTGTCGGCAGTGAAGAAAACCAAATGGCTCTTTTTCTTTCCAGTGCAAAATCTTGCCTGGGTATAGGGGGAGTTTCTGTTACTGGAAGCTGGAAATGTGTACAGGAGAACTATATTCTTGTATATGTGCCATGTTCTGATGCTGTCCCCTCACATCTGCTGTTGGCTGCTGTGAGAGTCAGGATACTAAGCTAGGTGGACCCTTGCCTGTCTGGTACAGCTTTACTTAGGCAGTCTCCTGAGCAATGAGGTCATAGAAACTTTTGCTCCATAGTCTGTTGTACCAGTTGCCAAATACGCATTTCTCTTCTCTGTTCTCTTCTAGGTTTCACTATTGGCCGTGTCTTGCACACTTTAGAAGTTCTGGACAGTCACAGCTTTGAAAGATCTGACTTCAGCAACTCTTTGGATTCCTTGTATAATAGGATATTTGGGCTGGGTCCAACCAAAGACAGTCATGAGGTGCCTTGGGACTTTGCTGCTGGGCCCTGGTCTTGGACATGCTATGTTCTTGTTTATGTTCCACGGTTACTGTGCTGTGTCTGCAGAGAGCTGACTAGGTAGTGGCCTTTGGCCAAGAGATCCGATCTCCATTGAAAAGGATTTCATGCAGCCCTAAGTTGGGGAGGTACTAAAGTGAGAATGGGGGGGTCTGTGCTCTAGAAACTCTATGCTAACAAATACGTGTAAGCTTGAGAGAATCCACACAGCTAACTGAGGAGGGTCTCCTGATGGAAGACATCAGTCTGGATAGCAGATTGATGATAAAAACATGTTCTGTGTCTGAGAAGTAAATGCTAGCCTTGTCAAATTCTGGGCTGGCAGCTGCTTCCTGGGAGTCTGGGAGCTCACAGTTCAAGTTCCTCTTAGCCTAGGAGGTGATGTATTTATGATGTGTAGGACCATAGTGCAACCAATACTGCATTGGTTCCTGGAAGTGAGCTGCAGATTTAGTAGTTTGGTAATTTGCATGCTTTGTATGATGCTGTTGAGAAGCTGTGTTTCACTCTGTGCTAAGATTAGCACTCCATAGATGTGCTGCTGGACAAGGGATGATTTTCTGAAGCAAAGCCAGCCTGGAGATTTGTCAAGGGCTGTGGATCACCTCATGTTGCAACGAGGAGTCAAAGCAGGAGGGCTGTAGCTTGACATCTGTCCTCCATGGTAGGAAGAGGGGAATGTAGCAGTGCTCAGGATGTGTTCTAGAAGACAACTTGCTGTTATATTCAACCTGAGGCCTTAGGACTGCTCACCTCTTCTGTTTGGCTCAGGTTCTCACTGTAGTGTGTATATCTCAACAGATCTCCCCAGATGATGATGCAGTGGTGGCCTTGCTCTGTGAGTGGGCTGTCAGCTATAAGCGCTCTGGACGCCACAGGGCTATGGTTGTGGCTAAACTCCTGGAGAAGCGTCAAGCAGAGATAGAGGCTGAGGTAAGTCCTTATTCCTGGAAGGCTAGCAGCAGTAAAGGAGAGCAGAGGTTACCTAACTACGATTATCTAACTATTACACCAAAAGGCAAAGGCGAGTCAGCACAATGCCTCTTAACACCGGTGATGTTAATTATGGCATTTGCTCCATAAATGAGCCTGTGCGATGGTGTGTATCCCATTTCTTGGATATGTTTGAAGACAGGTGATCGCAGTGCAGAAGTACTGGCATACTTGGAGACTGTGAAGTAGTTTATAGAAACCCGTGTGGTGGCTTTCCTATAAGTGCAAGATAGGAAAATTCTCTTGAAGACTTCTTTTTGGAGATTATGGATAGTGAGTTTCTCTGTGACAGCAGTCAGTACTTTTTTCTGTTTCTACAGAGATGTGGGGACTCTGAAGTCGTGGATGAGAAGGGCTCCATCTCCTCGGGCTCTCTCTCAGCAGCCAGCGCTCCTGTCTTTCAGGATGTCCTTATGCAGTTCCTTGACACTCAAGCTCCTATGCTAAGTATGTAGTAAGAACTTGTGGTCTTCCAGATTTTAGCTTTCCCTCTCATGCAAACTTTGAATCTGTGTGCTATTCTCTTGTATGTAGGTCTTACATGTACCTAAATTCTCTCTCTGGCTTCCTTGTGATCCAGAGCATACCTTGGAGAGGGAGGGAAAGCAGCCTGGAGGGCCACATGACAGAAGGATAATGCAGAAGCATTTGTTAACAGAGTATTGACCAAGAATAAATGACTATAGCCTCATCAGGAATTAATTCAGTCTGAGAACTAGAGGGAGGTTTCTAAATAGTAAATGGCAAAGCTCTGGAATAGTCTCTCAGTGGAAGTACTGCAAACAGATTAAGGGGGACAGGCTACAACTCTGAATGATGCAGCCAACTGTTTGTACGCCCAGGAATGGCACTTCCAGGCTAAAGTCCTTTGCCTCTGGTCTGTGAGAATAACTGGAGAGCTTTTGACTTACTTAATTGCCACCTGTTGAAACTCGGCTTTCTGCTTTTAGTCCCTGCTGTAGTATCAGAACTGAGTCCAGAACTCAACAGTTACTATGTTGAGGTCTCTGGAAGCACTTTCTCTAGCCTAGTTTAGGTGGCTGGCGTTGCTCGGAGTGCTGCAGAAGAACTCTGGTAGCCCTGACTGTCTGTGCTGTCCTTTCAGCTGATCCTGGGAAGGAAAATGAGAAGGTGGAGTTCTTTAATCTGGTGCTGCTGTTCTGTGAGCTAATACGACATGATGTCTTCTCTCACAACATCTACATGTGCACGCTCATCTCCCGGGGTGATCTTGCCATGGATTCTCATGGGCCTCGCCCGCCCTCCCCCTTTGATGACCCTGGTGAGGAGCACGACAGGAAGGAGACGGAGGGGAACAGTGGCATCAAGCTAGAGGTGAGAGCACAAGCACCATGGCCCTCCTGTACATGTGCCTGTGTTGTGCTTGCCTGTTTTTCCCAGCTTTGCAGCCTCCTTGCTATTACCTGCTGGAGGATGGACCAGTGACTCATGCTTCTCAGTCCCCCAACCTATTTCAGTTAGCATTTCAGTTTCAAAAGTAGAAGGCTGGAAAGGACCTGTAGAATGTAAAGGGGTAGATAGGAAAATCTTGTACTGCTCAATGCAGAGCAGCATGTCACGAGGTGCTGTGTGAGGCCTGTCCATGATATTTGCAATGTATTAGGCTTCAACTTGCCAGGCACTGTGGGTGTGTTAGCATATTGCCGTCACTGTCCAACACAGACATTGAGTGCTGTAGTAAACAAATACTCTCTTGTTCCCTGGTGCACTGCTGAGCTATAAAGCTGCTCTGTCTGTTCCTAGGACACAGGTCTTTCTGAGCCCATGGACATCGACCACAACTCCAGCATGCTCTTTGATGACATGGAGAAGACAGACTTTTCGGTATGTTCCTGCGTTTTCTACCTGCTACTCAGTAAGTCAGTGTGTTGTAGTGGGACCAGGGACAGCATGTGCCTTGGTTTTGTGTGAGTACGCCCTATCGTAGTTTGAAGTAAAACAGGACCGATTTTCTTTTCAGTAATTTTTTCCCTCTCTGCTGTAGAGCCAGTGTGCTGGAGTGGCTGGGTTGTAAGGTAGCTGACGTATAAAAAGCTCTATATAATCTGTTTATGCAGTTTGGAGTCCATCAGAGTAGAGTGAGTCCCAGTCTTGGGATCTCTTACTCTCTGGCCACTGCCAGCCCAGTGTTTGGGCAGGGTAGGAAGTGGGCTGCTTGGAAGTGGGAAGGAAATGGATGACCATGATAGCACCAGGAAATTAGGAGTGACCAGTTAGTGTTGGCAGGGGTTTTCTTGATCACCTGGCAGAAGACACAGTTCTGCTGTGATCGTACTGTTTGGCCTTCAGTACTACTTCAGTTTTACAGTTCTTCATAATATTTGTGGGCATAGTTCATGGTTGCAGAATGCTTGAAGCACTTAGTAATAAAAATAACTTGTGATAATTGAAAAATCCCTCGCTACCTACATTCCTGCAGGCATTTCTGGCCTTTCAAGGTACGTTAGGCAGGTGTGATGTGCAGAGCTATGTGGCTTTCCCATGGCATTCCAAGGATCCTGGCTTGTTCTGTGGAGGTGGTTGTTCCCAAAATCTTAAGTCATGGTTATTTATTTTGTATTGTTTTTATCTCAATGTACAACACGGACCAGAAGCAGAAATGGGAGTAGTGTCTTAGCACGTTGCCTTGGTCATTGCCCTAAGAACTGGATGTTTCTCCAACCTGCCCTCTTCCTGCCCTTTTTTAGGCCTGAGCGGTTATAACTTCCTTCAGCAATATTCACTGTTGTATGACCATGTTCCCGAACTACCTTTTCTTGTTCTTATGTCTCCCTAGATGTTTTCTCCTCCAATGCATTGTGAATCTAAAGCCAGCCCTTCCCCTGAGAAACCAGATCCTGAAAAGGAAGCAAAGCCTCTGCTGAAGGATAAGTCTGTGGAAGGAATGCTAGCATCTCTGTATGACCAGCCTCGGCACATCCAGTATGCAACACACTTTCCTATTCCTCAGGTATGAGACCTGCTTATAACTGCTCCCCTGTTGCTGCCTTGTGGTCTGGTCATGAGGCTGCTGTGTTTCCCTGCAGTACTGCTTTGGGTGGGTAAGGAGCAGTCATGCTTTCCTGCACTGCTGCAGGAGGTGATCTACTTAAGATGTCTCCTTACTTCCTCCCAGAGCAACTTCTGAGGTGAAGCTTTCCTTTTCCTTTAAGAGATCCAAATGTGAAACAAGATTAAAGCATTCGGCCTCATAGTTGCTAATGCAATTGTCTCTTTTGGTTCCCTAGGAGGAGTCATGCAGTCATGAGTGTAACCAACGATTGGTAGTTCTTTTTGGGGTTGGAAAACAACGGGATGATGCTCGGCATACGATCAAGAAAATAACCAAAGACATTCTAAAGGTCTTAAACAGAAAGAGCACTGCAGAGACAGGTTAGTAGAGCTTAAGCCACTCCTTTCTGAAGTAGGAGTGTCTTTCCAGTTGGCTGGCTCCTTTGTCTGGAGTCTCACAGTGAAAGGATTTTATATAATCTACAGTGCCTGGTAGTATCAGTATCAGTCACTGAGAGTCTGGAATGGTGCTCTGTTCCCAAGCATACTAACTAGCAAGTAAGACGATTGGTTTCCTGCTGATAATATCTGTTTAATCAAACCTTTCTTCAGAAGAGGATTAAGTTATATAAGGTTCAGAGTGAGACCCTGGCCAAAACATTGGCTTTTCAAATTTTGTTTTCTTTAGTTCTCACATTTAGATCCTTGCACAAGAAGCAAAGAGGACTTTGCTTATGCATATTCGGCAAAGACCTTGATGAAATGTAGCATACTGTTATGCTTGGGGCATATGCTAAATGCATAGGATGTGTAATTTGGATAGCTGTGTCAAAATCAATAGAAAGCCTCTGACTTCCAATAGCTGAGAATCTGGCTACAATTTTTTTTTTCTCTTAGTCTGATTCCTGAAAGGCAACTTGAAATGTGGTAGAAAGGTGATTCTGTAAAAGATGGGGTGCTCAGACAAAGAAATTTTGAGGCTGAACATCTCCAATCCAGAACGTCTGTTTTCATCAGGGAATCAGTGTACCTCTAAATCGAGAGAGAAAGTATTTTCCCCTTCCAAGGAATACCTTCATTTGGGATAAACTAGATGTTAACCCTACTGTCATTCTCGGGTTAGGAATTCCTTCCTCAGCAGTTTGTTGGTTTGAATTCAAGATGGTCCTTATCAGCTTAAGGTCTGGGACTCAGGCTTTTTGACTGTGCTGCATGGCAGGGGCTGGTCTCGCTGAGGGACTGGCAGGTGCTGATGGCTGATGTCTAGTCCTCTGATGAGGAAGGTAGCCTAATACTGTTTTCTCATCCTCCCAACTTTGGTAGGTGGAGAGGAAGGCCAGAAGAGGAAAAAGAGCAAGCCAGAAGCATTCCCAACAGCTGAAGATATCTTTGCAAAGTTCCAGCACCTTTCTCACTTTGATCAGCACCAAGTCACATCTCAGGTTTGAAACTTTCAAGACTTTCCTTGGGCCCTGACTGTGTCCCTTTACGTTACTGAGAGCAGCTTCCTAGGGGGACAGGGAGATGGGCCTGCTGAGGGACTTCTGCAAGGGGAGACAGTACTGTGTGTCGTCTTGCACTTGCAGGTATCTCGCAATGTCTTGGAACAGATCACCAGCTTTGCCTTGGGAATGTCATACCATCTGCCTCTGGTACAGCACGTACAGTTCATATTTGACTTGATGGAGTATTCACTCAATATCAGTGGTCTTATCGACTTTGCCATCCAGGTAAGTGCAGTGTGCTCAAATGCTTCCTGGGGAGGGGCTCATCAGCCTGAAAGGCAGCAGATCTGTGCTGTGATAGTTGGGCTGCTGCTGGGATCATTGATGACCCTCTGACCTGTATCAGGGAGGCGGTCAGATTACATGGTCATTGCAGTGCTTCTGGGCACTGTTGTTTGTGGCAGGTAGTCTTACATGTTCTGTTCTGAGGATTATTTTTCTGGAGGCTTCAGGTTTGTCTCCAAAGGACTTGCATTGCATCTCTGTCCCTGGCTGCAGGAAGGCCTTGTTCTGAGTGAGAAAGGGATTGTCTGTCTCTGGCAGCTCTCCCACCTCACTCCCCTGGAAGGCTCTTTGGCACATGGCAGCGCAGACTGTCTTCTGGATCCTGCTAAAATCCTGTTGCTGTCTCTGCAGCCTGTGCCAGGTGTCCCTTGAAGCCTTTTTATGGCTGCTGATGGAATTGAGACTGTTAGCCTTAAAAAGGGAGCTGAGTGAGATTTATGCCAAACAAGCTGCCTGCTACGATCTGTGGCCGTATCCCAATCACCCTCTGATATCCAAGCACTGACAGCCACTTGTACCGCCTGAGTGAGACATTGTGCCTAAATATGGGGTGCCAACTGTTCCAGGGGTACATCTCTAGGCAGAAAGTGCCTGCCAGTCCCTTTCCTGGCAGGTCCTATAGGCTGTGGGTTTGGTGTGCCTGCTCCATTTCTGACCATACCTTACCCCTGTGGCTGCTGAAGGGTTTTTCTGTCATTGGGTACAGTTGCTGAATGAACTGAGCGTGGTGGAGGCAGAACTGCTGTTGAAATCCTCCGACCTTGTTGGCAGCTACACCACCAGCTTGTGCCTGTGCATCGTGGCTGTGCTGCGGCACTACCACTCCTGCCTTATATTGAACCAGGACCAGATGGCTCAGGTCTTCGAAGGGTAAGGGAATCTTCCCCTCACCATGTGGAAGGAAGCAGCCTGTCTTCCAGGGTCTTGTAAGGGGCAGGGATATATCTGTGTTCTTCCTAAAAGGCAGAAACTTTGTGCCTGAGGGTTTAGCTCACAGAATTTGCAGGGGACAGGCTATGTTACCCAGTGAGCACTGTTACTGTGAGCTCAGAAAGATATCTATGTAATGAGGTTATTCCTTATTCCTTGTTGCTGCAGCATTTTTTTGTCTCTATACAGCCTGTGTGGAGTAGTGAAACATGGCATGAACCGCTCAGATGGCTCCTCAGCAGAGCGCTGTATCCTGGCCTATCTCTACGACCTGTATACCTCCTGCAGTCACCTCAAAAGTAAATTTGGGGAGCTCTTTAGGTGAGTCTGAGGCAGGTGGGATGCAGTGGGTGCTGACTAGTATAGCACCTTGTCTTAAGCTTTGCTTGTGATCTTGTTTGATGGGATTGTCCCTGAGGCCCTCTCAATGGGGAACTGAAGTCTTGGGAGTAGTGTCTGTTTTACAGGCAGTAAGGACCCAGTGTATAATCTTGACTCTCAGATCGTCAAGTTGTTTTTGGTAAATTGCTGTCAGCAGTCCTCTTGCACCTCCACAGGTCTGTTCTTACCCCACTCCTAGAGGACAGAAGTAGAGAGGTGTGTTCCTGCCAAACTCTGATGACTGAGCAGTTCATCCTAATGGTTGTTCTTTGCTTGTACTCAGCTCCCTAATAATCCTTGGACTGCTTCTGAACCTGCTCTGCTTGGTTCTGGTTTTGTTCCTGTGCTACTTTGCACTCCTTGTCCTTGTTCTGCCCCTGCTGGCTTTTCAGGTTCTGCTCTGCTAATGTTGCCCCCAGGCTCTGTCCCATAGGCTTACTTTACTCTGTGGTCTTCTGCCCTTTGCAGTTCTTCTCTTGGGAACTGTGCCCCCATCAGCTCCCTGTGGAGCTCCTCCCTTAGCAGTCCAGAGATGGAGTCTACAGGTCTCTCTGGCTTTTTCCTTACGTGATCCTGTGAAGGGGTAATTCTCCTGACAGCCCCCTTTCCCAGTACAGTGCTTCACTTTGTCTTCTCTCACAGCTCCTGCTCCCTATTAGTGTTTCCAGTGCAGGCATGCAGTAGGGACGTCTAACCGTCAGTGGTACCCCTCATTGAGGGGCTGTGAGAGTAGCTCATGCCTTGGTGTCAGCTGGCTAAACTCCTGGCTGCTGAGAGCCGTTGAAGTCTCTCTCTGGACTGAATTGAGAGCAAGAGAGAGTGCTGTGGTCACAGATGCATTGGGGTTCTTTGAAGGAGTCATCATGCGTACGGAAATGAGAAAACCGATATCAGTCTGACTGAATTCCCAAAAGCTGTTCAGCAAGAGTTTAGAGTAAATGGCCACAGATGAAAGGGAATACCCTCTAGCAGGCAAACAATAGGTTAGAGACGGAGACAAGAGTGGGAAGGAGTTTGTATTTTGAGGGTGATCCCTCCTGGAGGAGTCCCATAGGACTCTGCTAGTGCTTGTGCCGTTCTATGCATTGGAAGTTGTATGAGTGGTCTCAAAACTTTTCATATAACTGTTATTCAGCATATAACAGTAGAAGTTGGCTGCAGATTGTTGTAGTAGGGAGCAGTGATGGTGACCAGGTGATAAATGGGCAGATGAAGTTTAGTGTTGTTAAACATAAAATAATGCACATAGTACTGTCCTTGTTCCCTTCCAAACTCTGTGTAGTGTTGGATATATACTACCGGTTGGATAAAGGATCCCTGAACTGTAACAGATACATAATGGAACATGTCATCATAGTGTTCAGTAACAGTCAAAAAGCAAATTAAATGTTACATATTGTTTGGAAAGGAATGGAAAACAGACCAGAGTGCATCATTAGGCCGCCATTTAAGTCATGGTACAACCGTGCCTTGTGGATTGGGGCAACAGACTCCAAAAAGCATGTAGTGGAGTTAGGCCCAAAGGAGGGTGAGTAAATAGATGACCAGAGGTTTGGAATGACTTATTTATGAAGAACTGAATCTCTTCCGCACAGAAGAGGAAACCTGAGTGTTCAATATGTCTTACAATACAAGCACAAAAAGGAATGAATAGAAAATAACAAATAGTAGGTTCAGAACAAAAGAATAAACTTCATAGTTCTCATAGTTAACATGGAACTCATGCTATTTTGTGAACGTCAAAAATCTACTGGATTCAAAAAGTGGATGGACAGCTTTGCAGGAGGAAAGTCTGTTGAGGAGAGCATTATCTTTAACTCTGAAAAATCTGTGAGCCCTAAGTTGCAGCAGGATGGGGAAGGATGCTGGAACAGTATTGCCACGTGCCTGCCTTGCTCTTAGATTCTTCTCTGGGCATGAACTGTTCTGACACTGAAGGCTGAGCTAAGTGTTCCCCCAGTCATGAAATAGCCATTCCCGTGCTATGTTCACTGAGCCCACAGGTAACTTCCGGGTGCTTCCACAACAAAGAATCAGCTTCACTCTTTTGGGAGAGTCTTTGTTGGTACACAGTGATCTTGAATTTCCACATGTTCTTGCCCAGGGAGGACTTGTCTTGCACAGGATTACTTTGCTTATCAGAGTTCAGTGGAAGCTTAGTTTTTTGTGTGGCTAATCTCTCTTTCCTGTCCTGTTTAGTGACTTCTGCTCCAAGGTGAAGAACACAATCTACTGCAATGTTGAGCCATCTGACTCCAATATGCTATGGGAACCAGAATTCATGATTGACACTATTGAAAATCCATCTGCACATAACTTTACATATACCAACCTGGGCAAGAGCCTCAATGAAAACCCAGCCAACCGCTACAGTTTTGTCTGTAATGCACTTATGCATGTGTGCGTGGGACACCACGATCCAGACAGGTGAGAGGCAGAACTTTCACAGTTCTGCTGAGATAGTAAAATCTTTAGGTGAGGGTAAGAAACCCAGTAGCCATTCTGTGGCTGTCTTGAGGTGTGAGGAAGAAGGAGCTAAGGCTGGGGTCCCTTGGAGAATCACTGACCTGATGGCGTGCATGAATAGCAAAGTTGACCCTCTGCTTTTTTCATTATTTATTTAACAGGGTGAACGACATTGCTATCCTGTGTGCTGAGCTAACTGGCTACTGCAAGTCTCTAAGCGCCGAGTGGCTGGGTGTGCTCAAAGCTTTGTGCTGTTCCTCCAATAATGGGACCTGTGGCTTCAATGATCTCCTCTGCAATGTTGATGCAAGTGCAAACATTCAAAAGGGGAAAAGGAATTGAAGCAGGAGTGGAGGGATCCCTTGGGAGAAGGCAGAAAATAACAAGGGATGGAGGCTTTGTCTTCTGAGGACAGGGGAAAGGCTTTGAATACCGGGGCTATCTTTTGGTGTTTGTTGCAGCCTGGGCTGATGATGGACATTGACCTGGGGTTATGGGCCCTTCTACCCCCAGCTCCTAGGCAAGCTGAGGAATTGCTGACAGAGGGAATGAGACAGAGGCTGTTGTGATCACTGGCTGATCTCCTCTCTTCCAGGTCAGTGACTTATCTTTCCATGATTCCTTGGCCACCTTTGTTGCCATTCTCATTGCCCGGCAGTGCTTGCTGCTGGAGGACCTGATTCGCTGTGCTGCTATCCCCTCACTCCTCAATGCTGGTAAGTGTATCCCTGCAGAAAGCTGGTCTTAGTCTCAGTTCTGGCCCAGAGGCTTGTGCTTAATGGATACTTTATGAACCCCATAGTTGTGAAACATGCCTCCAATACTTCTTTTATACTATGGTACTTAGAATTGAATGTTTTGCTTTAGAGAGTTTCTGGCTTCTATCAAAAACTGGTGTGCTAAGGCTTTTCAACGTCTTGCACACAAACTCCAGAGAGCAAGCTGAAATAAGCAGAGAGATGTTACCAGCCACACTGTCTGACCAGCGTACTGAGCTCTGAACTCTAGCAGTACACCTCCCACTGCTGATAGGGTTCAGCTTAGCATTTTGGCTAGAGCAGCCAGCTGACCAGTTGGGCCTACAGCGCCTGGGTCACTCTGCCTTTACTCTGCCACCAGCCTTCCTAGCTTTGCTCTGGGGATTGCAGTAGGGTGAAGTTGGGAAGATGGAGCAAGCAGAGTGCAGTGCATGTCATTGGGATAACGCTGATGGATTTGTTCACTTGCATGTTAATTGCTGCACATGCTCCATATTTTCAAATACAATAAGGCTGCTGGAGCTCCTCAACTGGCTGCTTCAGGGCAGTGCACTGTGAATAGCTTTTGGATTGAGAGTCATCTGTCCTGGTGCTTAAGAAATCTCAGTTGACTGTTTTCTTTACATAGCCTGCAGTGAACAGGATTCAGAACCAGGAGCACGTCTGACCTGCAGGATTTTACTCCATCTGTTTAAGACTCCGCAGCTGAACCCATGCCAGCAAGATGGCAGTAAGTGAATGACGGTAGACCCTTTCTTTATTGTGAAAGTACTGAGGCTCTTGCACCTCAAGAAAAGAGATACTGGGCCCTATGATTAGAGATCTGACCTGCTTGCTTTGAGTAAAGCAGGCAAAGCCTGATACACTGCTTTCTGCAGAGGATGAAGAACAGTATCCTTCCATTTATGTCACTCCATGGTAGCCAGGCTTGTTGGGGGGGGAGGCCCTTGGAGGCAGGAAACCAGCCAGTAGAAGTGGCCTTGCTGTCACTAAGCCATTAAAATAATGATCCCTTCTTTTTTCATGTTTAGAGCTTTGTATAGCCTCTTAACTTGGTGCCAGAAGCTGCTATTTTACAGCATTCCCTTTTTGTCTGATGATGGAAACAGTCCAGGAAAGTCTGTTCTTGGCTCATCATCAGTATCCTGATAGCTCAGATCTCTAAACCCAGCCTATGTTCTAGGTTAGGGTACTGTAGGAGCTTGGAGTTCATGATGCAGGCACTGCTCCCCATTTGGATTTCATGGTTCAGTTGTCACAGCGTGATTAGCCCTATGCTTTGCAAAACTTAATTAAATTGACCCCATGTTACAGTTGGGAAAAGGACTAGCCTCAGGATTCTCTGAGCTGGATTCTGCGGTACTGGCTGGCATGTAATTCAGGCAGCTCTGGAGCCTGTGCCTTTCTTACTGGGTATTGCCCTTCCTCATTGTCCTTTTTGCAGATAAACCCACGGTGGGAATCCGTTCTTCCTGTGACCGTCACCTATTGGCAGCTTCCCAGAATCGTATTGTGGATGGAGCGGTCTTTGCAGTGCTGAAGGCTGTCTTTGTTCTCGGTGTGTACCTGTGTTAGCCTGAACCTGTAAGAATGTTTTTTAGAGGGGCTGGGAGAAAGGCACTGTATTGCATGTGTTGGCCATACAGAAGGCCAGAGGAGATCTGTTTTAGTGGAAATGTGGCTTGTCTGAAGCCCTCTGATTGAGCTGTAAACATGCTTCGTATCTGTGAGCTGCAGAGAGATCACTGGTTGCAGAGAGAGTTTATGAAAGCTTAAGATGTTTTGTGGGTCAGGCTTTGGGTTTAGCATTGATGATTAAGTGACACTTGTGCTTTTCTTGTAGGAGATGCAGAACTGAAAGGCTCTGGCTTTTACCTCCCTGGAGGTGTCGATGATCTCATGGATGATGAGCTGGGTACCAGGAAGGCTGGTGGTCGGGTAGAAACAGCTAGCTTGGATATTTATGCCAAGTACGTGCTAAGGAGTATATGTCAACAGGTGAGTCTGTCTCATGTCTAGGTTTGTACTTAGCCCTTCTGCAGACAGATATATCCCGTATGACTTTCTGCAGATTGGGTTTGGCAGGTTATTTCTTTGAAAGATTAGTAAAGAACCTGCGATGGTTCTGCCACATGATGGCGCTAGGGATCGCTCACCATTGGCAAAAAAGAGGCAAACAGTTGACAAGAATTAGGTGTTGCAGTATGTAGGGACTGCACATCCCCTTTGCTTTGGCAACAGCACAGGGCTCATGTCCAAGGAAAGGAGTGCTGGGAGTGGTTTGCTGAGATGTATGCTGGAGGCAAGGAAGATAAGCATGAGAAAGACGGCTTGTTGAAGTGATAAATGGTGCTTCTCATAAGGCAGCTTAAGTGTTGCTTGCAGCTAGGCTGTTAATGTATCCCTGGGCTTTGCAGGGCCCTGTTTAGTTAATTAAAGGAACAAAACAAAAATCTTTGGCTTAGCCTAATCTGGCAGCACCAGTATTTTTGTTCCTTTGTGGAAAATTAACATTTGAGGAACTGAAACTTGGCTAATAAAGTACTTAGTTGCAGAGTGAAGTGGCTGTTACCACTTCTGTATGAAAATGGGTGTTGAAGGGTGTCCTTGGCCTTGGTTGCAAATTTATTCTGTCAACAGGGAAGATGCAGAGTTACAATTTGAAACCTGTATCCTGTATTACAATTTGAAACCTGTATCCTGTATTAGTAATGTGCAAACACAACGCATCAGTGCTGTGTTGTCCTCATGCTTTGTGATGCTGTTGTTTGTTAGTTGGCTCACTATGTAGCAATGTTACCAGCCTACCAAAGAAGAATTGGAGCCACCTATTTACAAGCATAAATTCAAAATACTTGGTATTACTGAAACCTGACTGTAGCATTGACAGAAATAGGTATTCCCTTTCTGGTCCCAGTCTAGTAGGAAGGACTCACAGTAGGTAGAAAGTGTGTGTGTGTGTGCGTACAGGAGGGAGTAGCAGTGTCAGGTATCTTGACTCGTACCAATTGTTGGCAGCACTGTTTATGTAGGAGTGAGCATTCCAGTAGACACTAGGGAGTACCACCAAATTGTGCCAGAGCTCCTGCAGGTCTCCCGCAGCTGTAAAGAGCTGGTAAAATTATGTGTTTAATATTAACACCTCTAGTGTGAGTGGTGGATGCTGCACACTATTGATTCTGAAATGTCTGTAGAATGTCTTAAACTATAGAAACTCAGAAAATGTTGCATCTCACATTCAGGTATATATTTTATAACAGACTTCATCATGGGCGGTGGGGAAAAGGAGCAGATTATAGAATTAAGGTAAAGGTTTCTTAGGTGTAAATGATTATGATGTAGCTGCTGGTCTGCCCTTTAGCCTGTTTAATTGTGACTGGCCTTTGAAAAGGTTAATTTTATGGAGCTGTGATAAACCACAGTGGGAACCAGAAGGGAGGCTTGAGTCAAAGGTGCTAACCTGAATCTGGTGATTGGGATGGTGGAGTTGTCCATAGCGCTTGGAAAACGTGTTTATAGTGCTCTCTTGAGAAGAGGCAGATGAGGGACACTGTTTCATAATGTGAAGCCTGCGTTGGTGGCTGTTCTGTAGGGAAATACTGCAGAGAGAGAGGCTAGAAGTCCCTCAAGGTTGAAGATGGTAGTTGACTTCATACTTATTTGTCAGATTATACCAATACAGTGGATCAGAGACAAAGTCTGAATTCTTGTAGGAAGCTGAGCAAGTTACAAAAAGAGTCTTCCCAAGGATAGGCATGTTATGTACAGAAGGAAGAGAAGCTTCAAGAGATTATGATGTAGCAACACTGAAGGGGAGAAATGCAATAAGCATTGGAGATGTCACCACATCATGTGTATTGGCAAAGTGGAAACTTCATCTGGGATGAAGACCCAGGCTGTGGTTTCAGAATTATTTCAAACCAAAGATTTTGCCTTTCTGATCTTTGTGCTCTACTTAGTGCTTAGAGTGCTGTCTGCTGCTGAGAGGGACTGTTCCCAGCTTTCTAGGCTTAGCATCAGCACCTGTGCTTCATGAACTGGATCTCTTCTCTGGTTGTCACTTCTCAGAGGAAGAATTCTCTGATCAGACGTGCTCTGCAGCTGCAGAAGTGCTTATGTAGCAGTCCTCTGTAGATTCTAATTTCATGAATTTGCCTAATTGATTTTCAATATGAAAAAATGTTGCAGTAACGAATGCTGCAGGTTAACTGTAAATTGTGTGAAGTACCACCTGCCTCATGTTTGTTTCAGAAACTGCTGCCTTTATTATTATTATACACTTAGGGACCACCAACTGAAATTGAGAGGCTGACAGTAGTAGTTTTCTTCTACCTTCTCCTCATGATGTGTGACTTTATAAATGGCTTGCGTCCAGTCAGTTATTTCCCTTTCCAGGCCTTGAGAAGTAAATTCATTGTTTTTTTGCTAAGGATGGCAGTGTGTTTTCCATCACTATTTGAGAATTGAGGGGTGTGCTTTTCCTTAAGACATGTTCTAGTTTTTAGCCTTAGCTGCAGCCCTGAATTACTTAATTTAGGACAGTAACAGGGCTTTGTTGTGCAGGAAATAGACCAAATAATTTTAAGTGATCCCTTTTGATCTTTTGAGCCCAAGTGGCATTGTTGATGGAGCCTGGGCATGGCAGTGACTATGTACTATGAAATCATACCAATATTTTATCAAAAGAAACAGCAGCTACTGTGTTTCACCACTGCTGACTTGTCAAAGTTGATGTTTTCTCTGTTGTGATTGCTGTGCTGTGCCTGATGCCTGCTGAATCAGGATAGTACAGTTCATGAAGAGAAGTAATTATCAGGCATAACTGCATACTAATAAGGTTTTTATGAGTTTGATGTGTTCCTCGCATCTCTCTGAGATTGAAAGCAGGGGCACTGGTTTGGAATCAGACATCAGTTTGGCTGTGCTGACTCTGTCTTCATGTTGCAGGAGTGGGTAGGTGAGCGATGTCTGAAGTCCCTCTGTGAAGACAGCAATGACTTGCAGGATCCTGTCCTGAGCACCACGCAGGCCCAGAGGCTGATGCAGCTGATTTGTTATCCACACCGGCTGCTGGACAATGAAGAAGGAGAAAATCCTCAACGGCAGAGGATTAAACGCATCTTACAGGTGCAGGCTCCTGGCAGAATCTAAGAGTGTCCTAGTAATTGCCTAATATAGCATTAGAAGTGGGGTTCTCCAAAATACAGCCCTCTGAGGGGTCTGACACTCATTGTCATAGGAGTTGAGGGTGTGGGTTGATGTAGTTTGAAGTGAGATAAAGACTCATATGAAGTATGTGTGCGTGTGTTGCAGAATCTGGACCAGTGGACCATGAGGCAGTCCTCGCTGGAGCTACAGCTCATGATTAAGCAGACAATAAACAGTGTGAGTTTCTGCTCAGAGGGACCATACAGGGATGTATGTTGCCAGGGTTGAAGTGGCTGCTTGTGAGATGGTGAGGAGGTGGCCTGGCAGAAGTGGGAATAGGGAGAGAGGGGGAGTCGGGCCTGTGAATGCCAAGCATGAGAAGGGTGTGATGAGCCTGAGACCCAAAGAGCAGCAGCCATGAGGAAGTTGGCAAACTGTGTTTGTACTGAGTTGTGTTGAAATGTGCAAGCCCTGTCAGTGGGTGCTCTGAGAGAAGGATTTGGCTGTCTCTTCTTCCCTGTCTCCAGGAGATGAATTCCTTGCTAGAAAATATAGCCAAGGCCACCATTGAGGTATTCCAGCAGTCAGCAGAGACCAGCTCTGCTAGCTCTGCTGGCAATGGAGTCAACAATATCAGTAGCTCAGTAAGTGCTACACCTGCCAGCAACAAATCCAAACCCATCCTCAGGTAGGTATAGTCCCAGCATGCAGCTGCCTTGTAGACGAGTCTGAATCATGGGTCGGATTGCAAATTGTTTTTCTCCCCTGTGTTGTCACAGCTCCCTGGAGAGATCAGGAGTGTGGCTGGTAGCCCCTCTCATTGCCAAGCTTCCAACATCAGTGCAGGGCCATGTGCTGAAAGCTGCTGGAGAAGAACTGGAGAAAGGACAACATCTGGGGTCATCGTCCCGCAAAGAGCGGGACCGCCAGAAGCAGAAGAGGTGAGTCCTGGGAAAAGGGCAGGCAGTGCTTGCTGTGCTGATTCCTCAGCCTGGCAGTATAGCTCTGTCTTTGTTCTCTCTGCAGCATGTCCCTCCTGAGCCAGCAGCCATTTCTGTCACTGGTGCTAACATGCTTGAAAGGACAGGATGAGCAGCGGGAAGGTCTCCTCACTTCTCTGTACAGTCAGGTCCAGCAGGTACACGTCTTCCTTCACCCCTCGCTTTCCTCAAGGGCTTGCTCCTCCAGTAGGCAGGCAACTGGGCATGTCCTTGGGGATGTTATCTGTCTGATTATATGCTTTTACCTTGGTTGGTATAGGGTGCTTGAGCTGACCATGTCTGAGTCAATGGATAGTGGGCAGTACAAGCTGCTCTCTCTAAACTTCGGTGTATAGCTTGTGAGGTCTGTCCTGTCTTCTAAATTTCTTAGATTGTTACAAATTGGCGGGAAGATCAGTACCAAGATGACTGCAAAGCCAAGCAGCTGATGCACGAGGCCCTGAAACTACGGCTGAATTTGGTGAGCAGTTGCAGAAGAAGTTAACCATATGGAGTGAAGTGTTGTCTGCCTTTTTTCCTTTTTTCGAACACACACACACATATAGACACACTGGAGAGGCCACATATGTCCTGAGGCAAGGAAGTAGGAGAGGCACTTGTGCTGTCTTGAGCCCTGAGTGGGATAGGGTGCATGGAAAACTCCCTTGCTGTATTTCGCCAGGATGAAATCCACAGCCTTGGTCTCTGTTTTGGAGATGTGCCTTCCCATTTCAATGCTTTTGCAGTCCACAGCACTACTACTTGCATCTGAGGTTTGTCCTGTGGACTACAGTCTCCTTCAGCTCTCAGTAGGAGTTGCTCTGGTTTAGGCTTCTTTCTCACTTTTAAATCTTAGTGTTTCTTCATGGAGTCCTTGTGAATAAACTACTTTTCTCTGCCAGGTGGGGGGAATGTTTGACACAGTTCAACGCAGTACACAGCAGACAACTGAATGGGCTGTGCTTCTCCTGGACATCATCAGCAGTGGCACCGTGGACATGCAGTCAAACAAGTAACTTTGTGGCTGACTTCTGATCCATACACTTCCCAAGGGAGGCAGTCGTTAGCATGGCCCTTCTCCTGCGAGCTAGCTGTCTCTCTAGACAATTTGTCAGGAGTACTGTGACAGCCGAAAGAGACTTTGGAGTAATAGCAGGCTACAACCTAGGTCCTAGTATCCAAGTGCACTCTGACATATCCAGAGCAAACTTGGCTCTCCAGGTACAGAGAGATAGACAGGGGAGAGCTGAGTCTGGACCTGCTTTTTGGAGAAGCTGAATGGATAGACAGGAGGCCAGTCTTAATCTGTGATACTGCACTTGACTGAAGTGTGAACACCCTGTGGTGTATAAGCAAAAGGAGGATTAGTGTGGGATGTTAGTCTGAAGAGCGCTTGGCACTTCTGACTGTAGGCAGTACTCTCGGCAATCTAATAATGTTTGGTGTTACTATGATGGCAGAGGCTTTATATCTGCTTCTCAGGTGACTTTGACCTTTCTGCTTTGACCAACAGTGAGCTCTTCACCACCGTGTTGGACATGCTGAGTGTTCTCATCAACGGCACCCTGGCTGCTGATATGTCCAGCATTTCTCAGGGCAGCATGGAGGAGAACAAGCGGGCATACATGAATCTTGTCAAGAAACTTAGGGTGAGGGACACCAGGCCTGGAATGAAGAGCAGTGTGTGCTGTGTTGTGGTTGTCCACATATGCAGATTTACCTGTGTGTCATGAATGGTACTTGTCCTATTGCTGCTGTTCAGATGAAGTGAGGGTAGCCCCAATGGCTCTGTAGGGCTGAAGGGTGCAAAGGTGAGAGGTAATGCAGGGATGGAGGTTGACACCAGAGAGGCACAGGTGGGCTTTGGATGATTTTTCCTGAGTAATTCTTCAAGTCTTCTCTATTCCACTTGTGCAGAAAGAGCTGGGCGACCGGCAATCTGACAGCCTGGAGAAGGTGCGACAGCTACTGCCACTTCCCAAACAGACCCGAGATGTCATCACCTGTGAACCTCAGGGATCCCTTATTGACACCAAAGGCAATAAAATAGCTGGATTTGACTCCATCTTCAAGAAGGAGGTAAGTGAAGCTTTTTAGTCGGCTTCACAGCTCCTGAGTGCAGGTGTCACCTTGTCCTCTGATGCTTTGAGTCTACACAGCTTGGGAGGCATCTATATGCAGTGCCTTGTTGCCTGCTGAGCTTGAAGTGGCTGGCTGCACACAGACAAGCTGGCACATAACCATGTCCAAAAAGGGCAAAGCTGGGTGTTAATGCTTGGTGATACATACTGCTGTTGCCTGAGAAGTTATTTAAACTTTGGGTTTGTACTTATGGCTATATAAAGTATAAAGAGAAACCCATAATCGCTGTCACATGAGTTACTGGGCAGTGCCAGTGTGCAGAAGACTGGCAGAGATGGGATGAAGACTGGCAGTTGCTGATGAAGGCCTTTAGAAATGACTGCTTTGCCACGTGGAAGAGCAGGGACCACTAGTAAGGACTCAGGCTGTTTTCTTGAACACGTGGAATAGAGCCTGAAGAAAGCATAGTTTCCTGTGCCCTCATAGGAGAAATAACAGGGACTTGGAGGTTCCTATTTCTTTTGCTTTAAAGGGTTTGCAGGTGTCTACAAAGCAGAAGATTTCCCCTTGGGATCTGTTTGAGGGCTTAAAGCACTCAGCACCTCTCTCCTGGGGATGGTTTGGGACCGTCCGGGTGGATCGCAAGGTGTCTAGATTTGAGGAGCAGCAGAGGCTTCTTCTGTACCACACACATTTGAAACCGAAGCCCCGCAGTTACTACCTGGAGCCGTTGCCACTGCCCCCTGAAGAGGAAGAGCCTCCTACGCCTGTGGCTTTAGAGCCAGAGAAGAAAGCTGCAGAACCAGCTAAGGCTGATAAAACAAGCTCCAATCCTGCCACCTCTACTGAAGAACGTAAGAAGAAACAGAGCAAAACCAAGAAACGCAACCAATCTGCCAGCAAAACTGAGGTAATTGCCCAACAGCTATGGACCTCCTGTGTCCGCCCCTTGTAGTCACAGAGCACTGCCTTGAGTCTTCCTGAGGAGCCTGAGGGTGGTGTAATGGTGAAGATGGGAGTGCTGGAGCTCTATCCTGCTCTGTCTAGCCTGGGGCAGGGCAAACATTTTCTTGACCCCTGATGGGAGGGAAGGGGGCTGCCCAGCTGAGACAGCATCCCAGGCTTTCTCCTGTGGACTCTGCAACCCTTTCATACTCTTCATCCATTCATGAATTCCCAGTGCACTTTGATCTTTCTTACTCCTCCTGTGTCTTTGCAGGATTTTGTGTTGGGCCCTAGCCGAGGGGTTTCATACGGAGTTGGTATGCCTACAGATCTCTTGCATCACCAGTCAGGAAGCACTATCTCGAGGCTGGCATATGGGCAGTCACCAGTGGGTCTCTATGCCCAGAATCAGCCTCTTCCAGCAGGTAGGTGCACAGGAGAGGTCACCGTATTGCACCTTTTTGGGAACGTCTTGTAAGAACCCCTTCTGTGAGATGTCCTGCACAGGTCCCTACACGTTCCCCTTTTGCCTGTCATGTGTCTAGATACAGTGATGAACAGTCACTCTGGAGCTACAAGGCTCAGCAATAGTGTGTGACTAATCAGCCTGTTTCTCTTCCTCTTGCAGGTGGCCCTCGCCTGGACACATCCTACAGACCTGTACGCATGCCACTGGGGAAACTTGTTCAGAGTCGTCCTCCCTATAGTGGTGTGCTTCCTCCAGGGATGGGGAGCATGATGGGCATTGACCCCTCCTACAAGCCAGCAGTGTACAGACAGCAGCCTCCAGTGTCCCAGGGACAGATACTGAGGCAGCAGCTTCAAGCGAAGTTGGTAAGTCAGAGCTGTGCTCTTGCTGGTGCTGGACCCCACAGTACAGCAGGCCCAAGCTGTTTGCTGGGGCTATCCCTTCTAGCCAGAACTCTCCAACACTGTCTCTGTTTCTGCCCTGGAAAGATGTCGTCTCTTGTGTCTGTTCCTCTGGTACAGCACTGTGTTTGCCACCTGCTTTGTGGGCCCACATCACTAGCAGTTGGTGGAGGCTGTCAGTGAGGTGCACTGGACCATCTGTGGCTGTTGGGCAGTGAGAGGGGCACATCCTGGCTGTGGGGTGGTAGGGATGTTAGTGGCCTAGTTGTCGGGTTGAGGCAGAAGTTATTAGCACATGCATACTGTGCAGCAGCCTCATAGATTTAGCAGTGAAGCTACTTGTCTGGTTTGGTGGGAGCTGCTGAGAAGAGAGCAGCAGTGTCCGGCCCTTTGGAGATGCTGAAAAAAGTGTTTCTCTGTTGCCTTCCAGCAGGGCCAAGGCATAATGGGACAGCAGCCGGTGCGCCAGATGGCTCCAACCCCATCCTATGGAGCACTGCAGCCCTCCCAGGTAAGTGGCAGTGACCACATGTAAGACTGGAATCTGGCTCCGGCACAGGGCAGCATTTTTGTTTCTGCTGCTAAATCCTGAAATGTCTTGACTCTTCCCACTCCTTATTCACTGGGCAGCATGAATCTGAATCCCAGAGATAAGCAGCCTTGTGACAGTATTTACAAGAGGCTGATGTCCTGTGTTCCAAATTCTCTTTTGTACCTTACCCCATGACTGACAAAGGCTTTTTGTTTCATTTCAGGGTTACACACCTTACGTCTCCCACATAGGCCTTCAGCAGCACCCCTCCCAGTCAGGCACGATGGTACCTCCTACCTATTCTGGCCAGCCCTATCAGAATTCCCACCCCAGCTCTAATCCTGCCCTGGTGGATCCTGTTAGACAGATGCAGCAGAGACCAAGTGGCTATGTACACCAGCAGGCCCCTGGCTATGGGCACACCTTGGGCAACACACAGAGGTACCTCCCACTCTACTGGATATTAGTAAGCTGTATTTCTTCAAGGGCTTCCCTGCTCTGCTCAGACAACCCTAACAGCAATGTGTGAAAAGCCTGTTCTCTGAACTGTGTTAGACAGCATCTGAGTCCTTTGCACCCTCAGGGGAACATCTTTATCCAGTTTTCAGTCCTGGGAAGAAACAGAGAGACAGGATGAAATTCGGAGATGCTAGTTGCAGGCAGAAGACAGTGTTACCAGCCAGAGAAAGATGGAGTTGGGAAGTATGAGCAAAATGACCTGGGAAGGGCATAGTTTTGGTTTTAAATCTAACTAGCAGATCACCATCAAAAGGCTAGATCTCATGAACCTCATGAGGTTCAACATGGCCAAGTGCAGGGTCCTGCACCTGGGTCAGGGCAACCCCCAGTATCAATACAGGCTGGGGATGAAGAGATGGAGAGCAGCCCTGCCCAGAAGGACTTGGGGGTACTGGTGGATGAAAAGCTGGATGTGAGCCAGCAATGTGCGCTGGCAGCCCAGAAGGCCAACTGCATCCTGGGCTGCATCCCCAGCAGCGTGGCCAGCAGGATGAGGGAGGGGATTCTGTCCCTCTCCTCCGCTCTGGTGAGACCCCCCTGCAGTGCTGCATCCAGCTCTGGGGGTCCCAGCTTAAGAAGGACACAGACCTGTTGGAGCGGGTCCAGAGGAGGCCACGGAGATGATCCGAGGGCTGGAGCACCTCTGCTGTGAGGACAGGTTGAGAGAGTTGAGGTTGTTCAGCCTGGAGAAGAGGAGGCTCTGAGGAGACCTTATTGCAGCCTTCCAGTACTTAAAGGGGGCTTATAAGAAAGATGGGGACAAAGTTTTTAGCAGGGCCTATTGCGATAGGACAAGGGGTAATGGCTTTAAACTAAAAGAGGGTGGATTTAGACTAGATATAAGGGAGAAATGCTTTACAATGAGGGTGGTGAGACACTGGCACAAGTTGCCCAGAGAGGTGGTAAATGCCCCATCCTTGGAACCATTCAAGGTCAAGTTGAACTGGGCTCTGAGCAACCTGATCTAGTTGAAGATGTCCCTGCTCATGGCAGGGGGGTTGGACTAGATGGTCTTTAAAGGTACCTTCCAACCCAAACTGTTCTATGATTCTATGATATGGGATTTCCACTGCTCCTGAGCAGATGTAAATCTAGCAGGGAAACCATGCAGAACAGTGGGCTGAGGACTGTTATTTAGGCCTTCTAGAAAAACAGATTGGATGAAACCCTTGAGAGGCCCTGGTGTCCCTCACCTTTCTGCAGAGAGGCAGCATGGATTGCAAGGTGTTGTTCGGGCTGTCTGTCTTGTTGATGGCAGAAGTTGGGTTTGGATTAAAGAAGCTGGCTGTCCGTGAATCCTTTACTCCATGAGCTTGTCATTTTCTCTTGCAGGTTTCCTCACCAGCCAATACAGCAGACTCCCATGATGAGTGGGATGAACCATTTGGGTCCACAAGGAGTTCCCTCAGCAATTCGACCCAGCCAGATACTGCCTGACCAGCAGCAGCAGCAGTACCTGAGGCAGCAGCAACAGCAGCAGCAGCAAATACTGAGGGTGAGTGGTTGCTGACGGGAGGAACGCTGCTGGAGCTGGAGGAGGCTTGCCCAGCATTGCTTACCTCTGTGTCAGCAACTCTCTGCTCTGCCCCTCTGTGCCAGGAAGGATGTCAACTCTCTTAGGGACTGGCTGTAATAATTTGCTAGGCAGTTCTCCCTTCCCTAGAGCTGGCCATTCCTGATGAAGACACCTGCTGCACTGCCTTTTTCCAGTCACCCAGCATGAGCTAAAGGGAAGTTAGGAGCAGTAAAGGTCTCTTTAGTCCTCTGTGGCCTGCATCCCATCTCTTCCTGCTCCAGCTGAGCCCATAAGATTGTGCAGAAAGCTAGCTGTCTTAGAAATGTTGCAGGAGCTAGAAACAAGGTGAAAACCCCTGTGGCCACACAAGAGCGGGTAGAGTTACTCCTTACAAGATCATTTTTAGGGGCATAGCTGCATTTTCACAAGATCAAAGTAAGCGTCAGTTGCAGTTTCCAATGGCAGGAAGTCTGGCGTGAATCAGTCCCTGTACTCCACATCTAACAGTGGATGGTGAAAAACTGATCCAAAGTAAGCTGTTAGACCCAGTTCTGTAGGTTCAAAGAAGTTCACAGGCATGTGTCAACAGACATGAGTATTCCATGGATTTGCATTATGGTCTTACAAATATTAAATAGTTATGTGATATACAGATATGAATACATTTCTTGGAATTACAGAATTGACAGAGAAACATAGGAATAGTTTGGGTTAATTAGTGAATTGCGTACCTTATGACAAGGCCTAGCGAACCTGTAGAATATGGGGAGACTTTACATGGCATGGAGTGCTGAGGCTTTGTGTTCTGAGAGGGGCCTGAGCAAGACAGTGGTTCCTGCAGAGAGCTGCAGTCAGCAGCATTGGAGAATTGCTGCCTTGCACTGGACAAAGAGACTGCCTGTAGCATGATCAGCAGCTTTTAGTCCTTTTGATGAGTAGCGCCCCCCGACTATTCACTTGGTTTCTTTTAGCATTCTCCATCACTCATATTTAGAAAAAGAACATGCCTCAGACAAATTGCTAGCACTTCTCCTAGCTCAGTAACTTCATGTACACCTTCAGCTTTTAGCTGACATTGCTTGGTTGCTTAAAAAAAAAAAAAGTGGAATGCCCCAAATTTCCCCTGTTACTGTGACTTCTGCTGCATTATCAGAGGCATCAGATGCGGAACAGGCTCCTGGTGCTTGAGTTGACTGTCATGATGCAGTGGCTTGTAGAAAGGACGGGATGTTCTTTTGGTTTCTCTTGCATGGGTTAGTAGTCAGCTGTTGCAAGAAGGCAGGACATGAATCGGGAGGGGTATCCTGGCTCATTTAGTCAGTCATCTGCTTTCTTGTGTACCCAGGTCATAGCATCCCTTTCAAAAACCTCAGTGGCCAGACTGGTTTAAGATGGAAGTTAGGAGGCTGTTCTAGAAACTTACTCCCTTTGGGTTGAATTCTTGATCCAAGCCTCAACGTGTTTGTTACTGGTTCTTGTATCCAGTTATTAATGTCCACTGTCCCCTGTTGTTTACTGGCTCTTCTTTCTCTCTGACGTTAGCCAATGTATTCCTAGGGAGCATTTGCGGCTCCTATAGGTGAGATTTTTCTAACCTCCTTTCATAAGATATTGTCCCTTCTCCTGATTGTATTTTTGTCTGTCCGTTCAAGGTTTGAATCTTACCCTTTTGAGCCAGCTATCAGAACTGTACCTAGCATCACCATGTTGGGGTTTTTTAAGTAGCTTTATATTTCTGCTAGAAATTCTTCTGTTGATCTAGGGAGTTCAAAACTACATTGGCAGATGGGAGAAGTGTCTGAAAATTAGGAGAAACAAAAAAACCTTGAGATTTGCAGGTATATTCTGACTCCCAAGTTCAACATGCTGAATATTCTTCTCACTGTAAGTAGTTCTGTCAACATCTAGGTTACAGCACTGCGTCCAGTTTTATCCACATCCTTTTACTGAAGTGCAACACCAGCTGGCATGAGTGGCAGAAAAGGGCAGCAAGGTAGATTGAAGAGTTGTGGAATGTGGCTGAGAAGGAAAGGCTGAAATAGCTGGTCGTCGAGTTAGAGAGGCAGAGACAAGAGGAGAAATGTGTCTAATATTTTGTCTTCAAAAAAACCTTACCTGTTCTTGTCCCTTGGCTGTAGGACAAGAAATGGCCTTAAATTGTAACATATGAGATTCAGGGTAGAGATTAGGGAAAACTCCAGCAGTAGGAGTAACTGTGACCTGGAGTGGATTGTGTAGGGAGGTTATAGGAGCTCTGTTGCTACCTCTGGAAAAATTTTGAGAACGGGTCAGGCAAATTAATAGAAAAAGGAAGACTAGGGAGAATGTAGGCCCACTGATGAAAGAGATGGGCACCCTAGTGGTGGAAGACACAGAGAAGACAGAGTTACTGAATGCCTTCTTTTCTTCGGTCTTCAGTGCTAAAGCTGTCCCTCATGAATCCCAGACCCTGGAGGCAAGGGGGAAGGTCTGGAGAGAGGAAGACTTTCCCTCAGTCGAGGAGGACTGGGTTAGAGACCACTTGGCCAAGCTGGACACCCATAAGTCCATGGGGCCTGATGGGATGCACCCACGAGTGCTGAGAGAGCTGGCAGATGTTATTGTTAGACCACTCTCCATCATCTTTGGAAGGTCATGGGGAACAGGAGAGGTGCCTGAGGACTGGAAGAAGGCCGACATCGCTCCAGTCTTCAAGAAGGGCAAGAAAGAGGACCCAGGGAACTACAGGCCAGTCAGTCTCACCTCTGTCCCTGGGAAGGTTATGGAGCAACTTGTTCTGGATGTCATCTCCAAACACGTTGAAGAACAGGAAGTTATTGGAAGTGGTCAACATGGATTTACCAAGGGTAAATCATGCTTGACCAATCTGATAGCCTTCTATGATGTTATAACTGGTTGGCTGGATGAGGGGAGAGCAGTAGATGTCATCTACCTTGACTTCAGCAAGGCTTTTGACACTGTCTCCCATAACATCCTCATTAGGAAGCTGAGGAAGGGTGGGCTAGATGAAGAGACAGTGAGGTGGATTGAGAGCTGGCTGTGTGATGGAACTCAGAGGGTTGTGATTAATGGAGCCGTGTCAAGTTGGAGGCCTGTAACCAGTGGTGTCCCACAGGGGTCAATACTCGGTCCAATCTTGTTCAAGATATTCATCAATGACCTTGATGAGGGGACAGAGTGTATCCTCAGCAAGTTCGCTGATGATACCAAACTGGGAGGGGTGGCTGACACTCCAGAGGGCTGCCCTGCCATCCAGCGTGACCTGGACAGGCTGGAGTGCTGGGCAGAGAAGAACCTAATCAGGTTCAACAAGAGCAAGTGTAGGGTCCTGCACCTGGGGAGGAAGAATGCTAGGCACCAATATAGGCTAGGGGTGGACCTGCTGGAAAGCAGTTTTGAGGAGAAGGATCTGGGGGTCCTGGTAGACAGTAAATTATCCATGAGCCAGCAACGTGCCCTTGTTGCCAGGAAGGCCAATGGAATCCTGGGCTGCATAGGGAAGAGTGTGGCCAGTAGGTCGAGGGAGGTCATTCTCCCCCTCTACTTGGCACTGGTGAGGCCACAACTGGAATATTCTGTCCAGTTCTGG
>VFFE01007256.1:1255440-1296639 GCA_008921705.1 Burhinus oedicnemus
CTTTTATACTGAGCATGAGGCAGATGGGATGGAATACCCTTGTTGGTGAGTTTTGGGTCACCTGTCCTGTCCACTCCTCCCCGCAGGTGTGACCCCTCTACGCTTTTCCGCTTCCGACCCTCCAACGGGGCAAGTAACAAATTTGGCTGGCCTTGGTTGTTATAGCAATAAGTATAAGCAAGAGCCTCTCTGCATACCGTTCCTTGGCCTCAGCTATAAACATGGGTCTTATCACTCTGAGAGCGAACAGTTTTCTGCAAAACATGCTGTTAATTTCAGCAGTTAGAAGAGGCCTAGCTAAAAAGAAAAGTTACTGAACAAAAATTGGTCCTGTTTTACCTCAAACCAGGACACTGGTACTCAGTGCACATGGTGGGCACTGTGGGATCACCAGAGATCCTCTTCCTCTAGTCCCCTGGGTCTGCCTGTTCTCACACGTGTCAGGAAACATCAGTCTCAGTTTTGTTCCTGGTTTTATGCCCAGATGAGAAAAGTCTCACATCCTGTTACCAGTGAGGGTCCAGTTCAGCCTTACTCCGGCATACGTGGGGTAGCAGAAGGATGTCCCCCAGCTCCTCAAGCAGTCCAGAGACACGCAAGGCCAGCGGGGAGATGTGAGGCTCAGCTTGGGAGAGGTTTGCTTCATGGGGGAGAAGTACACTTGGAGAGGAGGATGCAGGGATGAGCTGGGGATCTAGCGGTCCCCAGTGGGCTTTGGGTGGGAGGCAGCAGAATGAGGCCAAACAAGGTTGAAGCTCATGAAGAGGATGCTGTTTCCCATCCTCATGACTTCCAGGAGGACCCCATCCACGAGGGCTGAGGGAAGTATCCAGCCAGCACAATGACGTCCTTGCAACCACAAAACTGAAATCTGCCCTTGGCTAGTGGCCGTAAGGGGACAGATCCTGTGCCTCAAGAGGGAAACAACCTCTGTTTCTGTCTCATTGCCATGTTGGTCTCTGTTGCCACTGGGCTCTCTTGATGAGGATCTGAGGTTGCAGACTTGGGCAGGGAGCTGCTGTACTTTGATGCTCACAACCTTAAGAGCAGCCAAGTGGTTGGCTGCACTTTGTTAACAAAAATCTCCTCCCGTGTCCACTGGGAGCGATGCTTCAAAGTGGGCATCTGTCGTGGCAGAGCTGTGCTTGGGGACCTCTGAGAAGCAGCCGGAAGCATGGGAGCCTTCTTGGCACTGGGGGTTGCCTTTCCTTGGCATTGCTGGTCCTTACAGTCTGCCTGTATGTCCTGCTTCATCCTGCTCGGCTCCCTTGGAGAGACAAGGCATCTGCAGGCTACCTGATTTGCTCCGGTCCAGCTTATTTCTTAACACTAGGCAGCCTTTACAGTAAAACACATTAAAGGATTTTTTTTGCCAGAGGTTTTAGGCTTTCTGCTTTTTTGTGCTTGAAGATAGAAAATATTGGAGGAGAAAGCTACAGGGAAAATAGAAAATACGTTTTGGATTAGATTTGAACAGGCTTCCTTCCTAGCTGCTGGCTCGCCTGGCCTCCAGTCCTTAGCAAGCCCTGGTTGCATGAGCAAGTGTCAGACTTTGTGGAGCTGCGTTGGCTGCAGGCTCCAGCCCGGGGGGTTTCCATGGTCTTCTGCTCGGTCATGCCAGCTTTGGTTTTGGTTTGGGAACGTGAGCGGCTGATGGCCCTTGCTGAGGGCAGGCTTCCCTGCTTGAGGAAGCTGCTTGTCTTAGTTGAGTAGAGGCTGTTGTGGGCTTGGGCTGGACTATCTAACTGCTTGAGGTCCTTCCAAGGTGACTGACACCACACCTGTCCGGGCTGCCAGCTATATGTACAACCTGTGATGATGGTGATCTCTGGCTGTGACACCTATATGAACTCTTTAAATTGCTCACTGGAGCACATACCAAATCTGTGCATTTCCAGAGTTCCTGGGAAAGCCTTTAGGGTTTCTGGGGAGACAAGTAACTCTGGGATGGCCTTTTATCTTATTAAGTTGTAGACGGGTGTTTTTGGATGCCATGCCATGCCAGCAGCATGTGTGGGTGGCTGTTGTGCCAGGGGCCCTGTGGCTCCCCTCACCCCAGTGCCACCCCAAGGGTGGAGGGCACTACCAGCACCACGGCAGCTCTGCCGTGAGCCGCTGCTGGCTGTGTGGGACCAGCGGCTTTGCCCAGTAGATCCTCCACCATCGCCAGCCATTATCCTCGGTGCTGACTCTCGGCAGCAGGGTGGGGTGAAGGGGAAGACAGATGTGGAGGGGGAGAGTGGCTTCTCCAGCACCTGTGCCTTATTCTGGAGCATGCAAGTGTGAAATTCAATTTGTAGATAAGCCGTAGCTGGTGAGGAACACAGGCCATGGCGTCTGCTGAAGCCAGGCGGTGTCTGGGAGCAGCATGGCTGGCATGCACAGCATGTCCTGCCTGCCAGCTCTTGCGGAGGCTGACGTCACCTCGGAGGAGCAGTGGTTGCTGCAGGACGTGGCTGCTTGACGCTGTGTCGTGTTGGTTCTGCGTGTGCAGCCCTGGCTGCCGGCAGGAGCCCTGCCAAGAGGTGCTGGCCCAGGGCTGGTCTCCCCTGCCTTGCAGAGGTGAGGGGCATGGTGCAGCTGGAAGTGAGAGTGACTTGGTGCTCTCTGCCACCAGGAGTTTGCAAGCTGGGTGGCAGGGAGGATGGGTGTTGTGGATGGAGGAGTCCGTGGTGCTTCCAGCAGTGATGGCATTTTCCCACCTTCACATTCGGATCTTCCCTTCCTAACGTTTCCAGTGAGTCCTGGCTTGCTGGCAGGAGCAGAGGGAATGGGCATTATAGCATTAGCAAATGCAGCTTGCACTGGCTCATGCCTCTGTCCCCTGTGTGCATTGCTACCAGTGGTCACAGCTTGCCTTCTCCTGCTCCAGTCCGGAGCTTTCTGGGTCTCCCACCTCCAAGTGCTTTGCAGAGAGCAGCCCTCTGTTGTGGATGAAGAGACCAGTGCTGTGAGGAAGGGGAGCATGGTCACCCAGGCCAGCCATGGCAGAGCTGCGACTGAGTAGTGCCCTGGTCCTCGGTGGTGGCTGCTGCTGGGGCCAGCTGTGTCCCCAGGCAAGCTGCAGTGTCATGGAGTGGTGGGTTACTGCTGATGCCATCAGGCCTGGAAGGGGCACCAGCATGGTGATGCCAGGATGATCAGTCTGTCTGGGTGTTCCTCGCTGGCCAGAGAAAATGCTGCTCCCCTGACCCCGGCTTGACTCTTGCAATATGGTCAGAAAATCATGTCTGGTCTCTGGTCAGGGCTACTGGCACTAACACACAACGCAGCAGCTTGCGTCAGACGGGATGTGCTAGGGCACTCACCTCTCCGAGTGGGGTGATGGGCTGGGGTTCAGCCAGGGCATCTCTCTAGTGCAGTACAGGACCTGCAGCTCTCCTAGCTGTGGGAAGCCAGGGGGCATGGGGTGGCACAGCCCTGCATCCCGGCTGCTGGGCACGTGGGTCTGCGCAGAGCCTGTCTGGTGTTTCACCCGGAAGTAGGGAGTATTGTAACAAGGTGGAGGAGGTGTGGGTGGTGGAGGTGATGCTAGCTCAAACATCTCCTGGGACAGCTTTCTTGAGCATTGCCACCAAGGACACTGTAGTGAGGAAACGATTTGGTGCTGGACTCGAATGCTTCGGCTTTCTAACACGGTGAGGGAGCAGGCATGGCCCTGCTGCCTGCGTTGTGACCCTGGAGGGGTGGCTCCGTCGGGATGGCCCACACCCCCCCTTGCACAGGGATTTGCTGTCACCATACAGCCACCCTGCTCCACAGACTTGGTGGCTGGGTTGGTGTCCCATGGTACAAGACAGGGTGGTAATGGGTGGTGCAGGAAGGTGCTGCTTGTACACTGCCAGATAACTTGTAACCTTATCTCTGCACAGGAAAACTGACTAATTGTGTCGTGTTTCAACTTCTGTGGAAAAGCTAGTTCCTGCTTGTCTCCAACTATTTTCCTCATCTTTGTTCTTTGCCCTGGGTTTCACTACCTTTAGCCCAGATCACCTCCATGACCTGGTTTACAATTCTGCCCTGCAAAACTTTGCTCAGCTGATGAAGAGTCGTGGGCAGTGGTGTCAGGCTGAAATAGGTGGTTGGGGTGGTGTTGGTAAAAGAAATCCTTTATCAGCTCTGCTGCTGAAACCAGAGGTTCTTATAGCCACAGTCTGGATTACAACCTGTGATTAAGTGGTTTTGGCTTCCTGCTTTGAGTCAGTAAAAATGAAACATTGACAACTGATTTTGGGTGTAGCTGCTTCCATTCAAAGTGCTCTTGGGTTTTGTTGCCCAGCCTCTCTAGTCACATTTGCAGGAAGTCTTTGTATTTTAAGCTGCAGTCAGTTCCTCTCTGCCCAGCCCACCTCCTTACATTTATAGAGCCTCCTCCAGGCCACGCTGGTCCATGGAAAGCATTGGCTGTGCACGCACTCAGCCTGCCTGCAGCCACCGATGCTTTCTCAGCTTTCCTTGGAGCATGTGTGAGATGTCTTGACCTGTTATTAGCACAGGTGGTGGTATGGGCAAGACAGGGCTTTGCGCAAATTGCCCATGGCCCATTTGGTTGGAGGGGGTCCATGTCCTTTGCATGGCTGGGTGCCCAGAAAAGAGCTCAAGGGACTGGGCTATGGGAGAGTTTTGGGGAGGGACATTCCATCAGCAGCTGGGCTTCATACTCGCTGCTTAGTTTGGGGCATTTCAGAAATGGGGGTGTCACTGCATTGAGCCAGCCTCTTTGGATCACTGAAGTCTTCTTTCTTTATTAAATTTCAAACCTGCTTTTGCTAGTGTAAGAAATATGAAATGGGTTTGGACTTAGAGTTTCAGGAACTTGTTGCTCTGAAAAGAGCCTTGTGCTTGTGTAATTGCTCCCTAACATTGCTTCAGTCATAACGATCTATGTTAACTTAAAAACCAGGGCCCCTGCTAGCCATGGTAGTTTCCAAGGTGGTTGTTTGGGAGAGGACATAGGAGCCATTACTCTGGCAGATGTGAGGGGGATGGTGATGAGCAGCTGGGATAATGTCAATGCGTGGCTCGCTAAAGCTGGAGAAGGAAGTGAGGGAAGTGCTGCTTGTGCAGACAGCTCTCTCTTTGCTGGGTGAGATTTGCACTCCAGTCGCTAGCTGCAGAGTGTTGATCTCGGATTTGTGAGTGAGCTTATATTGCCTTAAAGTAGGTGCTTGGTGCTTGTTTGTGATGTGTTGGAGAGCGAGTGAGTTGTCTTGGCATGAACTTTGTGCTGGTGCCAAGGGCTTGCTGAAAGCAGATTGTCTGTCAGTTCGCTTCTGAATAGATGTCTGGAAATTCCAGGGTTCTGCGGATTCACTTTTGCATTGTCAGTCACCTGCCCGCACAAAGTGAGTGCTGGAGTAATTCTGCCACTTATCTATGAAGCTCTGTTTCCTCTAAAATAGAATAGAATATTTCACTTGGGAGGGACCTACAATGATCATCTATTTAGTCCAACTGCCTGACCAATTCAGTGCTGACCAAAAGTTAAATCAAATTATTGAGGGCATTGTCCAAATGCCTCTTAAACACTAATGGGCTTGGGGCATCGACTACCTGTTCCAGTGTTTGACCACCCTCTTGGTAAAGAAATGCTTCCTAATGTCCAGTCTTAATGTCCCCTGGTGCAGCTTTGAACCGTTCCCATGCATCCTGTCACTGGATACCAGGCAGAAGAGATCAGCACCTCCATCTCCACGTCCCCTCCTCAGGAAGCTGTAGGGAGCAATGAGGTCGCCCCTCATCTAGTCCAGGTGATGCAGTTTACTTGGCAGATATCCTTGCACGTCCTGTCTTTCCTCCAGCTGCCAGACAAACAGCTTGCTGGAGCCCGAGAGAGACTGAGTGCTTTTCCTGCAAGTACTCCGTGCCTTTTAGATGGTCTGGGCTGCAGGGCTGTGCTGTGGGTCTGCTCAGAGAAGACGACCCAGCCCTTGGAGAAGACGAGCCGTTCCTGCTCCTGGAGAAGACGAACCGCTCCTGCTCCTGGAGAAGAACGGCTCTGTCTGTTGGCGCAGGAGGCCGGCGGGGCGGCGCGGTGCTGAAGGGACAGCTCCCGCCCGGCTCCGCGACGGCGGCGAGGACGCGCCAGTCCCAGCTCCCTTGCCCGGGGGTCAGACCAGGCAGGGATCACCGTGGTGGCAGGGCTGGGGGGCACTAAGCAGCCTGCACCCCCTCACACGATCTTCAGGGAACAACACAAAGCACCACCTCATGGTGGTCCGTCCTGCCAGGCCGGACCAGGCATGTTCAGGCGGGGGGTAGAGCAATGCCACATCCAGCTGCAGCAGCGTGTGCAGCGGCCCCATCGCAGGGGCTTCTGGAGCCTCCTGCGGGGCTCTTTGATGGTCCAGCCTGGGTCAGGCTCTCTTCCTTTACTGCCAGTTGTTCTGGCTGGGGAGCAAGTGCGTGGATATCTGTGCCAAAGCCAGGGCACTGTGTTTGCTGTTTAGACAATGGTTCTCATTAACCTCTGCCCCCACAGGGAAACATTTGTAAATTAAACTGTGCAAGCAGCAAGGTGAGGGAGAGAAAAGCTGCTGCCGTTTCTTCATGCTGGGGTCAGGGAAGCTGTAACGTGAGATAATTCAGATTATTTCTATCCAGAACGTGGCACTAAATGGCCTACTTCCAGCAGCTATCCCTGAGCCACAGGGAAACTCAGCAGCCCACCAAGAGACTGCTGCTGCTGCCCTCTTCACAGCCAGGGATCTGTCCCAGCAGAGCCTCTTGCTCACACAGCAGCTGCTGGCTGTGCCACGTGGCCCTGCCTCAGCTTTCCACTGGACTCCCGGGAAGCAGTGAGTGGGAAGGTCAGTTGAAATCTAGACCAGCTCAAGGTGAGCATGTAGCCCACTCCAAAAGAGCCCAGGCTTTCAAGCATGGTTGTCCCTGGGTCCTCTATAGAGGCCACCCTCTGCTTGCATCGGCAGTATTAGGTGCTGACCCCAACACTGTCCCTGCTGCAGTGCTCACTGGCTGTCCTTCAGCAGCATCACCAGTCTCAGCTCAGTGACACTGAGAAACCTGCATTTTTTGAGCTTTTGATGCTAAGCAGGAGTTGGAAATGAGCCAGGCTATCTCACCTGCTGGGTAGTGCGCCTTCTGGAGCCAGGCATCGAACAGTGTGCTGGCATTCAGCACCAAAAATGTCTGGAAAGGATGAAGCGTGGGCAAGGGAAAGGTCTGCTTTGCCCCTGGTGTCCTTCCCAAGGCAGGCTTGGCTCCTTCATGAAGGACTTGTTAAAGGCCATGGAACAAATGGGGACAGGCCATATTGCAGCAGGAAGCACCACAGTGGAAGTGACACTTGAAATTGTCTGTTTCTAGGGATTTTGGGTAACATTCTTCTGCTCTGAATGGGAGCTCTCGAGGATCTTGGCATGTGTCTGGGAGTTGTCAAAGACCTTCTGTCCCACATATGTTCTTGCAGCACTGAGGAACTTAACTGACACTTCTCAGGCGGTCTCCCATCCTCTCCCCAGGGCAAAGGATGTGCAGTGGAGTGTCTCATAGGCTTCTGACGTTCAGCTTGCTTTAAATATTGGTAGTGCTGTGGGTAGAAGTTAGGAAAGGCAAGTCACAGGGATGTATCTTGAACTTGAAGCAAATGAGGGTGAGGTTTGTGACTGTTTTTCCTTCTTTTTTCCATCAGAGTGACTGTGGGCCTAGATATTAGAGGTGCTGCAGATGTGCCTCTAGGATGGGGAGGCACCGGACTCTGGGGGAGACCTCTGGAGAGTGGAGAACAGGTGTGCTGTGCTCCTCCTAAGTGTTCTGCTCTGTCAGAGTGTTTTAAATGCTGAAGGCTTCATGGCCAAGGTGGCTGTAGTTTGCCCAGATGGTGACAAATGCTGAACGAATGAGGCCAGGGACAGAGATGTCAGGGTAATGAGAAGTGTACGAGACTGGGCTGGAGGGGATGCCAAGAGGTCACTTAGTCCATCCATCTGCCATGTAGCACCCTTTGCAGATATGCATGGGGCACTTTAACTTTTTCTGGTGTACACCTGACTCTTCTTTCTTAATATGAATATGTCTCCAACCTAGCACAAAGTTCAATGTCAAACTGTTCTGACCTTTTTTGCCATGGCCTTTATATATTATAAAACTGCATCCTCTGACTTGTCTTGTCTTGTCTTGTCTAGACTAGCCTCTCTTCCAGGCTTTTGTCCAAGGCTTTTTGGTGGTCTTGCTGGTCTCCTGCGGCTTCTCTTAGTTGGTCCAAATCTTTTGGGGAATGAACTGGTTCTCTGGAGGAGAACAGTATAATTACTTGATGTGCCTTTATGAGCTGAAAGGATAGCAGAGTAATTATTTCACGTGTCTTTATAAGCTGGCCTTTCACGCATTCTACTGTATTTGTCTTTTTTTGTGGCAATGACGTGCTGGCTCACATTCAGTTTGTACTCCCCTGTAACCCTTATGGCCTGTCTGGCAGAAACACTGCTGTCTTTTCTTCTGTGGTCTGTTTGTGCAGTTTTTTACCTCCCAATGACTTACAACCCTGCCCATGATCTCTCAGCCCTTTCTCTTTCTGTCGGGAGCATGTCATTCCCGTCCTGGCCTCCAAAGCACCTGGGTGTCATGTGCAGATTTTGAAACATACTCTGTTCTGTCATTTAGGTCATTCATGGAAAAGCAGAGCAGTAGCAGCAGCAGGGCAGACCTTTCTGAAACCCTGCTTGTCCCCTTTCAGTGTAACTGGGAGCTACTGGTAACCATCTATTACTGTGCACCAGCTCTGTGATGGACCTGAAGTCATGGGAATTGCTCCCACAGTGCTGTGGGACCGGGAAACATCTGCCTGTGGCATGGATGGGTAACCTGGGGTGGGTCAGAAAGACCCACTGGGCACAATTCATAGCATGTAAACCACCAACTTTGCTCTGTAGTGTTATCCTCAAGCATTGACTCAGGCCACAAGCACCAGAGGGTGTGAGCTGAGACCTGCTGGCACAGGGATGCTCTTCAGGAGCTGGTGGGACACACCAGCACAAGCACGTCAGTCCACTTGTGCTGCAGCTTCTGTGCTCCCCAGGGTTTCCTATGGGGTTTCTGCAGTGTTGTAGGCCAGGTGGGATGGGACCAGGGACTGGTGAGAGCTGGGGTCGCTACCTGGCAGAGGAGAGCAGTTTGCAGGGTGGGGAGTGCATCTGGCAGGTGCTGCTGTCTGAGAGCTGAGCATCAGCCTGAGGTCCTGGAGCACAGGCTGGTGGAAAGGTTTGGACCTCGCTCGCCCTGGGGAAGAGGAGGCAAAGGTTTCTCATGCTGCTTGCCGGGTGCATGTCTGTGCTGGGGCATGTGGACTGGCCCCCAGCTACCTCACACCGTGATACAGCAGGATCAGATGGTGAGCAGAGCTGCACAAGGCAGAGTAGCCGGAGGGTTTCAGGACATCCTGTCCGCTTGCTGTTAGGAGGAGATCATCCATCCATGCCAGCCAGGCAGTTTGAGGTCCCAGTCCTGGCTCTGGACCACATGGGACACAGGGCCACAGCATCAACATGATGAGCTTGGGGTTGGGTCAGTCTGAGTGCTCAGGGTCAGCAGGCTGGACCCTGATGAAGGGTCTGATAAGAGGGCAGGCTGCCTGCTCACATCTCCTTGGCCACCTGCCAGGGAAGATGTGGATCCGGCTCGTCTGGCTGGTGTCTGGCTGATGTTGAGACGCCTGAGTCTGCATCTGCGAGGGAGGCTTCCAGAGGATCCCGCCCACCCAGGTTTCCATGGAGAGTGTCTCCTTGTTGAGGAGGGAGCCGTCTGACAGACAGTACGGCTGTGGAAATACTGATAGAGCGTTTGTTTTCCAAAGCACATGAATAACATCCCTAACAGCTAGCAGCCTCACTTCCTCTGCTCACCCCACCAGCGGTCTGGCAGAGTGACCTGGGATGCCTGCGGTGTCTTTATCCTCCCAGTTCCTTGCTGCGCACTTGTCTGTCTGAGCATCCCTGATTTGGCCATATCTGCCCAGCCTGGCCCAGTTTCCCTTCCAGTTGGCTGGCACAGCTCCTCCTGGCGCAGGGCAGCAGGGAGGCAGCAGCCATCTTCGCTGGGGAACACGTTTGGCTTCACTGCTGGAGGGAAGAACGGGAGCACTGCAGGCGGCAAAACTGGGGATGTTTTGCTCCCACCTCCTGTGGGATGTGAGGAGAATCGCTTCCCTGAACAAAATGCCCTTTCTCGGATCTCCCAGTTGTTTTGCGTGCTTTGAAAGACCAAGGGGAAGCTTAAGAGCTGTTGAGGCAGCAGGCAGTGATGCAAGGCGCATGCAACAGCCCCCGGTGAAGGGGGCTGAGCTCGGGTTTTCATGGCAGTCTGTGAATATTAAATTAAGGCTAAATTCCCATCCTAAATGTTGTTTTAACATAAAGTTACAGCAGAAAGCACAGAGCACAGAACAGCAATATGAGGGTATAAGATGTGTTACGGGGGTATTGTAATCATCCCAAATGAGGCATTTGAAACCCAGGGAATTCCAGATTTAGGGTTTGCATCATTTTTTGGGTTTGTAATTGAAAAACAGTCCAAACATAGGAAGGCTTAGGAGCATGTCACTGAGATTGTTTGAGTGCCTTTATTCTGTGCTGCGGCGACATGCCGGCAGATGGAGGGAAAAAGTGTTTAAAAAAGGATAGACCCAAATGTGGAATTACAAACGTTAAAATACCATGATCTGGATTTGAGTGTTAAGGCATCACGGCTCTCCAGGGTAACATTAGGACTGCTGGTTCTTGACTGTGTATCTCCATACCTGGACATATTTGGCTATCACTAACCTAACTCACCTCTGTGCCCAATGCTTCATAACACTCATAGTTGTAGACAGTTGCAAGTCCTGTAGCATCATTTTGTTAAGGATGTGTACTTGGAACTTTAATTCCATCTTAGTTTATGTTTTTTGTCTTCAGATTTCCATGGTTTTTAAAAGCTATTAAAAGAACCATGGATGAGGATTAAACAAAAACCCAAAGGAATATCATCATAACATAATTCTGAGGAGCTCTAGCAAGAAGCTGCTTTTTGGCTGTTGTTATGGTTTGAGAAACCCACAACAGTTTATTGATGTTTAGACAATTATTCTATTACCCGATGACCCCTCCCCACCCAGGAAGGGGGAATCAGGAAGAAAACTAGGAAACCCAGGGGTTGAAATATAAACAGATTTAATAGAATAAGACTAAATAATTAACAGTAATAACACTAAAGAACCAATAGTGATCCCGATACCAATCTAAAGATATATAAGGATTATACTCAGCCAACTGTATCAGTAGGAAGCTGTGCATTCCCAGCAGTGGACAGTGAATGTCAGACACTGCGAGTGCTACGGCTTCGGGAGGAAGGGAAGGCCTCAGGGGTCCAGCACCGGGGCAAGGAGTTCTCTGGATCGCCGCCATCAAGGGAGAGCCTTCCTCCACAGCAAACTTCCTAATTTATATTAAATGTGACGTTCATGGTATGAAATAATCCTGTTGGCCAGCTTGGGTCAAGTGCCTGGGTCTCGCTCCTCCTCATCCCTGCACCTGGCTAGCCTGAAAACACGGAGACCTTGATACCCACACACCATAGCTGGCTATAAAGTAAACATTTTCACAAATTCAGACACCAGAGTCCTCCAAAAGTACAATTTTCCCAAGCATTAGAAAAGAAATTAGTCCTGTGTCGCTCAAACCAGGAAAGCTGTGCTTTGTAAAAAGAGATTCCTCATTGTGCTGGGACAGGGTGGTTAGGCTGGGTGTGCGGCTGCTCCAAGGACACAAAGTGGGTGGTGAATTCAGCCCTAATTTTGCAGTGACTGGTGTGTGCAGCCCAGCTGGGCAGCTGCAGGAGGCAGAGCGGCGCTGCCTGGTGCCATGAAATCGCTTGGCTGGAGGAGTTGGTGGAGCAGCAATGCCCACGGCAACGTGCGGCTGCAGCCCCGAGGAAGCTCTCGAGTCGGCAAATCAGCTGGTAAGCCACCGCTGGCGGGGCTGTGGTGTGCAGAGGGAAAACGATGATGGGTTGGTTGAAATGGCTTGGTGGGGAGTTGTGGGCACTATCATAAAGACTGGAAGCTGCCTGTAGCTTCCAGTCATACAAATTAGATATGAATTTGCCTTTATCCTAACCTGTGGTACCCGAAGGAACCTGAGCAGATGATTTGCACAGGGCGGTTTGCTTTCCAGCAATGCCAGGCAGAGCAGTGGGTCTGAAGCACCTTTGAGATCCCATTTGGGAATGCAGCTTCGGGGGGGTCCCGGGCTGTCATTGCACCCCTGGGATGTCACTGCTAGGCAAAAGTCAGTTCTCTGCTGAAGGAGGAGCATTGCTGTAAGGAATATTAGATGAATGATGGTTTTCTTCCGGAGCTGAAGGCAGAGTGGGGCAGCTGAGGCACTGTGCTGCAGAGGCAGTTCTAGCAGTGGTGGGGCAGAGCGGATCTTGGTGTCTCTGGGTGCCTCAGCTGTATTTCTGTCCCTTGATACACCTTTCATTTCTTAGGCTTTAGCAGTGTTGTGCTCCTGCACCTGTGTTTCTGTCACTGCCTGGTGGGGCAGGAGGAGGTGGAGGGGAATAATGTACAGAGGTGATGAGGGCCAGGGGTAGAGCAGGATCAGCCCCGGTTGTGCTCGCTCAGCCCTCAGGACCTCTCTGTGCTGGGGATGAGACAGTAGGTACGACCGTTTCTCCCCATCATTTGTACCACCCTCCTTGTCTGGCATTTCATGCAGTCCCTCCATGGGCTCTAGAAATGTGCCTGCATGCCCAGCTCTGCAAGGCCCCACTGCTCCGGTGGGTGGATGCAGTGAAATGATTTTCTGGATTGAGTGTTTCTTATTATGCCTGTCATACACTGATTTGTGAGTGTGCTGTGTTCCATGGGCATATCAGGAGGGCAGGCACAGCACGGGCCCATTTCCTTAATGACCAGCAGTGAATTGCCTGCACATGTGCAGTGCAGATTTGAGACGCCTTCCATGGTGTTTTTTTTCTGGGTGTTTTGTTTTGGTTTTTTTCCTGCGGATTTTCCTCATTGGACAAGGTGTTTCCATTTGTGGAGTCCCTGCCCAGCTGAGCCTCCACCAAAGCCCCATCCTCCCATCTGCATACAGCCCTTATTTTGTGCTCCAGTAATTCCAAGGCAATTCTGCTCCCCCCTGAGCTTGGGAGAGATTTACCAGGTGGGCATGTAAGGATGCTCTGGGGCAAAATGGAGGTGCCCTGCCACCGCTGCCATCTCTCCCAGGGTGAGGACATGTGGCTGAGACACGACACGCATCCTCTGACCGGCCACCAAGCAGTGCCTTTTAGCGGGAACTGGGCTGCGAAGCTGCCAGCCGAGGTGTGGAGCTGGCCTCCAGCTGCCACTGCTCTTACTGGGCCGGGGTGAGGGCGAGCACGGGGTGAGCGCAGCCTCGGTGGCTCCCCCTGCTCCGGTACCCCGGGAGCAGCGGTGCTGGCGGGGGGAGGCAGGGGTGCACTTCACTTGCATAAACCCTAAATGCGGCAGGCGGTGCGGGGAGGTGAAGGGCAGAGCACTGAAAATCCACACAGCTTCCAGCAAGGGCTCCTTGGCGCAGGAGCTCTGCTCGCTGACATACATCCGCAGGTCCCCATCTGCAGCCGCTGCCTGTCTGCAGCTCCCTCCCTTCCCCGCAGACCCCACGGGGGACTGCCACATCTGCTTCCCCCTCGGCCCCGCTGACAGCCCAGCATGTGGTAGCAGAGCTCTGCCTCCCCAGGGCTTGCTCGGGTGGCAGGGATGCTGCCCAGAAGCACTCTGGCTGTTCCCATCCGGCCCGCCCAGCACCTGGATTGTGCCTGGGGTCTCACCACTTTGGCCAGCGGCACATGGAGGGTGAAAGCTGGCTGGAGAGCATGTGAACAGGCGGGATGGGTGTCCGGGTAGGGCACGTGTGTCTAATTTGCTGGGTGGTGGCACTCAGACAGGGGAGCAATGCTGGGATGGAGCCAAGGTGAGGTGCACAGACTGCGCGGCATGGAGCTCAGGCAGGAGGGGAGAGGTGACAGTGGGCTCTTGTGCAGGGGCCATGCTGGGCAATGGTGGTGCCCAACAGGTTCCTTGTGGGGAGGGACGGTGCCAGGGAAGTGGCACTGTCCTGCACATTTTGGCACCCATAATCTGCTGCTGATACCCTCCTGCAGCATGGGGCAAGGGCACTGTGCTGCCGCACAGGGCATCTGCGGGGCTCATCCGGGCAGGGCTGGCCCCCGAGCACTGGGACAGATTCTGCAGGCTTGGACAGATGCAGACTGTGTGTCTGCATGTGCTTTACTTGTGCTGCCCGCGCTTGCCTACTCCCAGAGCTGCCTGCCTGGGCTGTGGCAGAGCTAACGAGCAGTCATGCGTGGGAAGGTCCAGCCAGAGATCCTGGCTCCTAATGCACTGCAGCACTCTGCCTCTTCCCAGAGCAAGTCTGCTGTTAATTCCCTCCATCTCTCCACAGTACCAGCAGTCCCCTTCGGGCCGGGCCGTTGGCAGGCAGGCAGCAGCGGGCAGCTGGCAGGCTGTGAGGAGCGGTGGCACATCTCCCTGCGTCCGTGCTCCCAACTCACCCAGCAGAAGGTGTGGCTGGGCTATGCGCTCCTGACTCCCAGCTCTCCTGCTCCGTCTGTTCCCAGTGGGCAAATCAGAGGCTTGGTGTGATGGGGATGCCCTGAGTCCTCACCCAGGAGCTTCAGGCCTGGATGTTGGTGCTGCTCCTCCCGGACGATGTGGCTGATACTCTGGAGAAGCCCTCTCTCGCCCCCCATTCTCCACGTGCCTGAGCTGGTGGCCGGCTGGGACCTGCGTCTCACCCTCTGGGTCCTGAGCTTCGCCTCAGCGGTTGTGCAGATGGAGGGCCAGGTCTACTCACCGACTGTCAACACGCACTATGGGAAGTTACGAGGGGTGCGAGTGCCACTGCCCAGTGAGATCCTGGGGCCCGTGGACCAGTACCTGGGGGTGCCTTATGCTGCCGCCCCCATCGGGGAGAAGAGGTTCATGCCCCCTGAGCCGCCGCCGTCTTGGTCAGGCATCAGGAACGCTACCCACTTCTCGCCAGTCTGCCCCCAGAACATCCACAACGCTGTTCCTGAGATCATGCTGCCCATCTGGTTTACCTCCAATTTGGATATCGTGGCCACGTACATCCAGGACCCCAATGAGGACTGTCTGTACCTCAACATCTACATCCCCACAGAGGATGGTGAGTCCCCACCGGGGTGCCCACAGGAGGGTGGGGTGGGGGAGCCGTTCCCCCCTCCCCGGCAGTGGTTGGTCTCACCTGGGTGTTGTGTTTGAAGCATGTGGTTGTGGACCCTGCAGCATGCTGTCTGTTTGTGGAAAGCTTTCTCTGGCCACGCAGCTCGCCCTCTTGCCCTCCGCTGCCATCTCTGTCTCGCGTGCTCCTGCTCCTCCACGCCTCCTGGTGTCCCGTGTCCCCCCCCCCTCCACCTCCATGGCATCATCATGGATTCCTCTCTTGTGTTGCTAAATCTGAATCCGACTCTCTGACCGCAGATCCACAGAGCGACAAGCTGGTTTGTGCTCCCCAGGTGCCGAGTGCCAGGTTCTGTCTTGAGTTGGTTCGGGTTCGTCCTTCCTTCCCCCTTCCCACCCTCCCCAGGTCCATGCGCTAGTTGTGGGAGTGGGCTGCAGCTGGGAGGAACACTCTCTGCCTCTCCCTGGGGAGATGCTCCAGCAAGGAAGGGACCAGGGCCTTTTCTGGGCCATGGTACAGACAGGAGGTTGGGGGCACCAACAGGCACATCTCTTGGCTGCTCCCCCGTCCACTGGCAGGACGGTGGCAGAGCAATGAGCCTGGGGTGCTGGGGGACCCCAGGCATGGTCCCGTTGGGGTGAGGCTGAGCAGCACCGGGTGCCTCCTTGTCTAACCTTTTCCTTTGTAGGGGATCACACCTGAACTGTAAGTAGAGGGCAGAGGAGGCAGCGCCTGCCCATGCGCCTAACCCAGCCTCACCACAACAGGAGGCCCCGGGGATTTTCAGCGGGCTGGAAGGGGCCCGCAGCAGGTCTGCCGCACACAGCGGAGCAACCTGGTGGGGCAGTGGCTTCTCCCAGGCTGGCTGGCTCCACTCCTCTGTCCCTGGGGCCCTTGGCCACGGGATGCATTGTGCCCTCCTTCCCACCCAGCACGGCTGGCCCAGAGTTTTCCTCCCACGGCAGCGCTCCCTCCCCACCTCCCGCGGTTCCGGGGGCGGTGGGAGGGCGGCAGCGTGGTTGTGATTGCATGCCCACTCCCGCCAGTGGAGCCTCCTGTTATTTTGTAGTCTTTTATTCATTTTACAGTAAAACGGATTTCCAAGGAATGCACCCGAAAGCCCAACAAGAAAATATGTAGGAAAGGAGGTATGTAGCAAGCCGACCGGCAGAGAGGCACAGAGAGGAAAGAGAGTGAGAGAGTGAGAGGGTGCCTGGCCAGCCCCCAGCCCGCAGCATGCTCCTCCGGCACCTCTCTCTGCTGTCACCCAGACCGTGGGCCCGCCGAGCAGCCCACCCTGCTGTCCCCCGCTGCCTGCTCAGAGAAGCCCCATGGATGCTCTGGCCACCTACGCTTCCCGGCCAGGGAAGCTGGAACTGGTGCTGGCTGGGAGCACAGGTCTGGGGTCAGGTCAGAGGAGGATGCTCATGTTGCTCCAGGCCTTTCAGAACAGCTTCTCCTGGGCTGAGCCCACGCTCCCACCTTCATCCTGCTGGCACCAGCAGCCTCCCAGCCCGTGGGTATGATGGGGAGCCTCTAATGGTGGGCAGCACTTAAATGCACCCATCCCTTAGGGGTGCATCCCTAGTTGGGGGTGTACAGACCCACACAGGGAAGCACCTGTGTGATGGGAGACTGCATCCTGTCCTGGGCTGAGCTCTTCCCCCATTGCATCCCTGGTCATTTTGCATCCAAAGCTCCTCAGTTGAAAGCACAAAACCTCTCCTGGCTGTCTAAACGCTGCCATATTCTGCCCCAGCCTGTGGTCCCACCAAGGCTGCTCCCTGCTGCTCACACCCCCGTGCCTCTGGCAGCCCTGCCAGTGAGGATCTGCTCTCTACCCCCTGGCACAGCATCCTCCCAGACCCTCAGCCACCCTGCAGGTGGCCGAGCACCTCCAGCTCAGATATATCTCTGCTTTGCCTTGCCTCCATCCCCAGGGCTGCGTGAGGCTCATACCCTGCACTTTGGGGCAAGGGGGGCAGCTCAGCCCCGCTTGCCCCAAAGCAATCCTGTCTTCCCAGCCAAACCCAGTGCTGCAGGCCAGGGAATGGAGGCGTGCAAATGGGAGCTGGCTCAGCCCCTTGTTGGACAAAATGCTTCACCTGGGAGCTGCTCTGTGTGTCCCACAGTTGGATGTGTGGGCGGTGGGGCAGCCAAGCTCTTCTGAAAGGCTGAGTGCAGGGAGCGGGTGTCTGATGGGCAGGGGCTGCCATCCTGGGCATCCCGTGGCAGCAGGGTCCCTGCATCCCGGCCTTGGCCTCCCTGTGCCCCTGGGGTTGGTGGGGCCAGCGCAGCTGGGCTTGGAGGTTTGGGGAGTGCTTTCCTTCCAGCCATTTCCCCCAGTTCTGTTGTTAGGTTTCTTTGCTCTGCTTTTCCTGTTGCTGTCCTGGCTATTCACACACCATCTCTCTCTGCGTGCCAAGGCTGCCCCTGAAAGGGCTGGCGCATTAGGGAGTCTCCACACACTGTCTCCGGAGCCAGCTGTGCCAGCAATCACCAGCCACTTCAAAGCGCTTCCTCTCCCGGCCCTTCCACTGGCTGCCGGGGCTGGTGGACTGCCGCCACCCCTAGCCTGGTGGCTGGGGCCAGGGAAGCAGGGTCTGGGTTACAGCTGGAGAAGGGGGACAACATAGGGCATGGCAAAACACCTTGGTTGCACTTGTCTCCTGGTTTTCCATCCCCACTGGCTCACGGGCAAGGTTTCTTTGCAGCCCATCCACAGTTGCCTCTGGTCACCTCTTGGAGATCCTGGAAGTGCCTTCTCCCCCCGCTGGGCTCTGCTGACTCACGGGCCAGCGGATCCCTAGCGCCGGCCATTTGGGCATCCAGGCATGACGTGCCAGGAATTAAAGCACCGAGACACTGGCGCTGTCCTTCAGCTCCAGCCACGGCTCTGGTGGCCGTTGGCTCGAATTAATTGAGTCACTTGTGACGAGGCACAGAGGCTCCCCCACCCCTCGTCATGTGTCCTGGGTTAGTAATGCTTGGGGTGAGGATAATGTACCTGTAGTGCTGATTTCCTCAGGCTGCGTGTCATTTGAACATTGGCTTGTTCTGGAATATTCTTGATTATTATTTTGAAGGCCACATATAAGTGGTGAATAAGCTCTCCTCTTGTAGAGCAGGCAACTATGCAGTATTTTGGTGGCTCAAAATGCCTCTGCTCCAACCTTCTTGGAGTTTTCATGATTTCTGCCACGCCTAAGCTCAGTGTATTTCATAGCTGCCAAAGGACTGAGAATTTATCGCCAGGACAGAAAAACATCCCGGTTTCCCTGCCCTATATATCTTCCTATATGGAAATTTCCATATACTGGACATGCCAGTCTCCTCCATGCACATTAGTCCCTTCTCTGGGAGCAAGGCAGGGCAGCGGTGCTCTGAGAATAATTAACCATCATGGTGCCGGGGGAGCTGACAGCGCTGAGGCTCAGTTTTTGCTGTGAAAGTAACGCTGCCCACCCGAAGAGCACGTGCACATGCACACGGTACAGTACCCATGTCCAAAACGCAGCTCTGCCCTTTGCTTTGTGCTGCCAACACCTCCAGCCTGTGCTTGGCTGTGGCGGGTGCCGGGATGCTTTCCCTTCCCCTTCACCACCAGCCTGGGCAGGCCTTGCTGTGGGGCATGAGGAGGTGGATGCCGCGGAGACAAATGTGCCAGTCGGGCGTCTTGCTCTGCTGTGTGAGCGTGGTGGAGCTCCCAGCAGCTCCTGGGCTCAGGATGCACTTCAGCTGCTCTGCTCCTCACCCTCCTTTCTCTGTTTGCACTGGTGTCAGTGCTGTTGGCATGGTTTACTTAAGATAGCATAAATCCAGCGTGGATGCCCCTATTTCAGGGAAAGTGATTTTATTTTTTACTGAACTTGAGCTTAAGTCTTCCTAGAACCTTCAGATAAGAGCATATGCATCCTTCCTATTGGCCTGAACAATGTCACTTTGCCGTCAGCTTAAAGTGAAGCAGCACAACAGGCATTCACACTGGGTTAGTGGAGGGAGTTTTTCAGAGAATCATAGAATTGTTTAGGGTGGAAAAGACCTTTAAGATCATTGAGTCCAACCGTTAACCTAGTGCTTCCATGTCCACCACTAAACCATGTCCCTCAGCACCACGTCTGCCTGTCTTTTAAATACCTCCAGGGATGGCGACTCCACCACTGCCCTAGGCAGCCTGTTCCAATGCTTGACAATCCTGTCGGTGAAGAAATTTTTCCTAATATCCACTCTAAACCTCCCCTGGTGCAACTTGAGGCCATTTCCTCTTGTCCTATCGCTTGTTACTTGGAAGAAGAGACTGAGCCCCCCTCACTACAACCTCCTCTCAGGTAGCTGTAGAGAGCGAGAAGGTCTCCCCTCAGCCTCCTTCTCTCCAGGCTGAACAACCCCAGTTCCCTCAGCTGCTCCTCGTAAGACTTGTGCTCCAGACGCCTCAACAGCTCTGTTGCCCTTTTCTGGACATGCTCCAGCACCTCAATGTTTTTCTTGTAGTAAGGGACCCAAACCTGAACACAGTATTCAAGGTGTGGCCTCACCAGTGCCAAGTACAGGGAGACAATCACTGCCCTAGTCCTGCTGGCCATGCTATTTCTGTTACAAGCCAGGATGCTGCTGGCCTTCTTGGCCACCCAGGCACACTGCTGGCTCATATTCAGCTGACTGTTGACCAATACCCCTAGGTCCTTTTCTGCCAGGCAGCTTTCCGGCCACTCTTCCCCAAGCCTGTAGTGCCACATGGGGTTGTTGTGACCCAAGTGCAAGACCCAGCACTTGGCCTTGTTGAACCTGGCTTTGGCCCATTGATGAAGCCTGTCCAGATCCCTCTGTAGAGCCTTTCTACCCTCAAGGAGATCAACGTTCCTGCCCAACTTGGTGTCATCTGCAGACTTACTGAGGGTGCACTCAATCCCCTTATCGTTGATAAAGATATTAAACAGAACAGGCCCCAGTACTGAGCCCTGGGGAACACCACTTGTGACTGGCTGCCAACTGGAATGAACTCCATTCACCACCACTCTTTGGGCCTGGCCACCCAGACAGTTTTTTACCAAGCACACAGTATGCCCATCCAAGCCATAAGCAGTTTCTCCAGGAGAATGCTGTGGGAAATGGTGTCAAAGACTTTACTAAAGTCTAGGTAGACCACATCCACAGCCTTTCCCTTATTCACAAAGTGGGTCACCTTGTCATAGAAGAAGATCAGGTTTGTCAAGGAGGACCTGCCTTTCATAAACCCATGCTGACTGGGCCTGATTGCCTGGTTGTCCTGTACATGCTGTGTGATGGCACTCAAGTTGATCTGCTCCATAACCTTCCCCAGCACCAAGGTCAGACTGACAGGCTTGTAGTTCCCCAGATCCTTCTTCCAGCCCTTCTTGTAGATGGGTGTCGTATTTGCAAACTTCCAGTCAAATGAGACCTCCCTGGTTAGCAAGAACTGCTGATAAATGATTGACAGTGTCTTGGTGAGCACTTCTGCCACCTCCCTCAGTACCCTTGGGTGGATCCCATCCAGCCCAATAGATGTGTGTGTCTAAGTGGTGTAGCAGGTTGCTAACCATTTCCCCTTGGATTATGGGGGCTTCATTCTATTCCACATCCCTGTCATCCAGCTCAGGGGGCTGGGTACCTGGAGAACAACTGGTCTTACTATTAAAGACTGAGGTAAAGAAGGCATTAAGTACCTCAACCTTTTCCTCATCCTTAGTCACTATGTTTCCCCCCGCATCCAGTAAAGGATGGAGATTCTCCTCAGCCCTCCTTTTATTGCTAATGTATTTATAGAAACATTTTTTATTGTCTTTTACAGCAGTAGCCAGATTAAGTTCTAGTTGAGCTTTGGCCCTTCTAATTTACTCCCTGCATAACCTCACAACATCCTTGTAGTCCTCATGAGTGGCCTGCCCCTTCTTCCAAAGGTCATAAACTCTCCTTTTTTTCCTGAATTCCAGCCAAAGTTCTCTGTTCAGCCAGGCCGGTCGTCTTCCCCAACGGCGCATCTTTCAGCACATGGGGATGGCCTGCTCTTGCGTCTTTAAGATTTCCCTCTTGAAAAAATGTCCAGCCTTCCTGGACTCCTTTGCGCATCAGGACTGCCTTCCAAGGGACTCTCTCAACCAGGCTCCTAAACAGCCTGCAGTCTGCCCTCCAGAAGCCCAACATAGCAGTTCTGCTGACCCTGCTCCTTACTTCTCTGAGAATCAAAAAATCTACCATTTTGTGGTCACTATGCCCAAGACAGCCTCCAGCCATCCCATCGCCCACAAGTCCTTCCCTGTTCACAACAACCAGGTCCAGCAGGGCACCTTCCCTAGTCAGCTCCTTCACCAGCTGTGTCAGGAAGTTATCCTCAACACACTCCAGGAACCTCTGAGACTGTTTCCTCGCTGCTGTATTGTATTTCCAGCAGACATCTCGTAAGTTGAAGTCCCCCAGGAGGACAAGGGCTAGCAATTCCGAGACTTCTCCCAGCTGCTTTCAGAATAGTTCATCTGCCTATTCATCCTGGTTGGGTGGTCTGTAACAGACTTCCACCATGATATCTGCCTTGTTGGCCTTCTCCCTCATTCTTACCCATAAACACTCAACCTTCTCATCACCATTGTTAAGATCTAGACAATCAAAACATTCCCTAACATACAGGGCCACCCCACCGTCCCTCGATCCTTGCCTATCCCTTCTGAAGAGTTTATAGCTATCCAATGCAGCATTCCAGTTGTACCTATCACCCCACCATGTTTCTGTGATGGCAACTATATCATAGTCTTCCTCCTGCACAATGGCTTCCAGCTCCTCCTGTTTGTTGCCAATGCTGCATGTGTTAGTGTAGATGCAGTGTTGGGCTAGTGATCCTGCGACCTTTTGGGGCAGAGAAGCCCTAATTCCTACATGACCATTCTCAGGCACTTCCATGGTTTCTAACACATCAATAACCCTTGCATCTTTGCTGCTGCATGGATCTCCATCCCCTACCTCCACTGGGATGCCAGATCGAAGGACCTCGCTAGCACACCGTCCCTCAAACATTGATGTGCTGCCCTCAGGCTTGTCTCTAGCGAGCCTGGTTTTATCCCTTTCCCCCTTCAAATCTAGTTTAAAGCTCTTTCAATGAGCCCTGCCAACTCCTGTGCAAAGATCCTTTTCCCACTTTGAGACAGGTGTACCCCATCTCACCAGCAGGCCTGGTGTTGTGTAAACCAGCCCATGATCAAAAAACCCAAAATTCTGCTGGTGCCACCAGTCACGGAGCCAGGTATTGATCTGCTGGGTATTCCTGTTTCTTCCCTCATCATTCCCTGCAACTGGAAGGACAGAGAAGAGCACTGCTTGTTCTCCTGATGCCTTAACCAGTCATCCCAAGGCCCCGAAGTCTCTCTTGGTTATCCTTGGGCTTCTTGTTGCAACTTCATCACTGCCTACCTGAAAAATCAATAATGGATAATAATCTGAGGACCATACCAGGGTGGGAAGTTTTCTCTTCATGTCTTTAACCCGGGTCCCAGAGAGACAGCAGACTTCCCTAAGGAGTGGTTCTGGTTCACATATCGGGCCTTCTGTTCTCTTCAGAAGGGAGTCTCCTATGACAATGACCCATCTCTTCTTCTTTGTGGAAGCAGTTTTGACGTAGGACGCAGGCCAGCTTAACCTTGGCGACACCTCCAAGCTAGATGAGCCATCGTCTTTGCTGTTGTTTGGTTCCACTTGCAGACCCTCGTACCTGCAATGCAACGGCACCTGGGAAGGTGGGTGGTGACAGAGGAGACGCACCTGCTGTGCCGTGCAGGAACTTATCGCCATTGCCCGCTACCCCTTAAGTCACTGCGTTCAGCCAGGCAGAGAGAGGACAGGGAATACTCTGTATCACACGTCCCGTCTGCCTGTCGGGCCTGTCCCAGGGAAGGTAGGGTGCGGTTCCAGTAGTCTATCTCTCGCTCACCCTGATACTCCTCAACCTTCTCACCTCCTGCCAGAGCCATCACCAAGTAGAGGAGTCCCTCTACCTGGGCGCACGTCCCACCGGTGAGCTCATGCTGCTGTCCCATACTGGTGTGAGAGCAGGGCACAGCCTGCAGCTGGGCACCGGGGTGGCAGCATGTTCCCACTGGAGCTTTGCCTGGGAACCTGCAACAGTCATGGTGGGTGCAGAGCTTAGAGAGGACATGGCTTTCTGCCGGGTGGATAACATTGCTTCCTGGTCAAGCTGGCAGAGCTTCAGTGCCCTTCCTGTGTGCCCTGCCCTGTTTTTGATGGGTAAGGAGAGTAAGACCCATGAGTCCTTTTGGTTTTTCCAGCTGTGAATCCACAGACTTAAACCCATCCCATGAGAGTAGGTGCTGCAGGGCTCTGCGTGGTGGCCTTTGCCACTGCAGAGGAAGATCCCCTGGGATGGGTGTCCTTGAACATGGCAATAACCAGTGAAGGGAGGTAACGGAGCAAAGTGCAAGGGATGGAGGAGGGAACTGAAGCTGTAATTGCTCTCACGAGCTGTGGGGCATCAGTGGGTCATTGTGGAGGTGAACCATGTAGCAAGAGGCAAAAAGCCCGCTTGGTCACAGCAGCCTGTATTTGCCGTAACCCCAACCACCCTGGCACTGTCCTGCCAACGGGGAAGGCTCATGCTTTGCATCTGCCGCACACACGTGCCACTGCTGTTTCCCTTCCCCCTGTCCTGCATTACTGCACTCCCACTTTGCTTAGCTTCCCAGCACTGCTTTCTACTGTCCCTTCTGCAGTGGTGAAGCTCAGGTTGCTTTAGGCTTGTCCCAGCCATCCCTAAGCTTCAAGGTGGCAGCCTCCAGTCAGATCCCTTCCTGCTCAACCAGGACAGTTGCTCAGATCACAGGGATGTTGGCCACTGCCCTCTCTTACAGCCTGACAGCTCCTCATAGTGGGTTCCTCCAGCCCTGTCTGCATGGAGGCCTTTGTTCCCTGAAGAAGACCAGGCTGGAGGGCTGCAGTCGAGCCAATCCCAAGGCTTTAACAGCACCAGGGCCCTTGGTAGTGCAAAGGGATCTCCAGCTGCCTGTGATCAGCTTCTCAGCTCTGAAGCACAGTGCGGATGAAGGTCCATGGTCTTCATTAGAGAAAAATCCCTATCCCTGAGCAGTACCAAGGAGGCTGGCACATAGCACCAGTTAGCAAACATTGCACGAGTACTTCGTCACTGAAGTGCTTTCTGGGCTTCCTAACAAAGATGCAGTAGGTCAAGCTTGCAGCCTCCTGTAAACAGACTGGGCAGCTGCACATGCCCAGCCGAGTGTGCAGCTGGTGGGTGGGCTGGGGAGGGAGCACTGGAAGGAGGCAGCAGGAAGGGGGAATGCTGGGATGAGAGGCGGCAGGGTTGGGGGTGGCATTGAGTGAAAACAGGAGAATGATATGAGGAGCTCAGGGGATGGCTGGGTGGCAAAGCAGCAGGCGAGGAGGCAGGGCCAGGGCATGGAAAGGGTAGTTTGGGAGGTGAACTCCGAGTCGGAGAAAATCAGGATGGCTCTGGAGACAGCTGATCCCTCCCTGCCCTGGGCAGCAGCAGCTCTACCTCACCTCTTCCTGGCAGTGTGTCTCACCTGATCTTAAACACCTCCCCAGGCCACCTCTTCCAGTGCTTTCCTGCCCTTTCTGCCAGGAAGGTTTTCTTCTCATCCAGCTTCAACCTGCCTTGTGTAGCTCCGGGGCTGCCTGTGCTCTGTGCAGTGGAGAGCGAGTTACTCTTCCACCTCACCACCTTGTAGTGGCCTTTCATGCATGGGATGCTGCTGTAGCTCCCATCACTGCTGTGCTCCTGGGTTTTGTGTGACTCAGCCTTCTGCAAATTTTCTTGCCTGCTGGGTTTTTCTAGGCTTCTGGGTGTTGCTCCTCTGGACTTTCTCCAGCAGCTCATGGCTGCTTAAGGTGTTGTGCAAGCCTCTTGCCCTGATGGAGCTGCCCTACAGCTGTTTCAGACCTCTCACTCCCCCATCACAAATTCCTTTTAACTTCAAATCCTGTCCCCCTCCATGCTGCCATCTCTGTTATCTGCCACCCGTGTCACCTGCAGGATCCCACTCCCAGAGTGGCAGTGTGGACAACTCCCCAGTTTGATCTTCCTGGCTAGTTTTGTGCTTGCCTCATCGTAGTTTCATCCAGCCGCAGGGCTGCCCCTTGCTCATGGGAGCCTTGCTGCAGGCCGTGTAAAACCCTTGCTGCGGTGGTGATGGGGTCAGTTGGTGACAGCAGCAGGGTCCCAGGATCGGCCAGGTATCTGGTGGGACTTTGGAGCCCTGTGTGCCTTGGGGATGTCACTGGGCAGTGCAGGCAGTCCTGTCCAGGGGAAACCTGGCTGTCACCCCTGAGGTCACCATCACCCAGGGAACTTTTTCGGTGCAGGCATTAGGGCTCAGAGGACGGCAGGCGCTGGTCTGCAGTTCTAAGGGGATAAGGAGAGCACAGCCTCTTCCTGAAATTCGGGGCTGCGGGACGCAGGGACGGCACCACTTGGCTTTGTGCCCACAAGGGCACGCAGCCCGTTGCAGCAAGGAGGCCTCGGTACAGGTCTGCACTGCGACTGCTCCCCACCAGCCCACAGACCACCTCTCCTGGCTCATGCCAGCTGCACGCAGCTCAGGAAACACCATGCTCAGTACACGCTGTCTGCAACAGCATCCAGCTGGAGCTGCTGGCCTGGCCCATGCCCTGGCACTGCAGATTTGCTAAGGGCCACGCAACAACTGGAAGGCGCCTTCAGGACATTACAGAAACTAGTATCTTTAGGTTCTGCCTTGATCAGGGCAAGCTGGTCAGTGCCTTTGCACTCAGTGAACCACGCAATTGGTCTTTTAAGAAGGACGGAGCTGAGCAGCGCAGGGAAGCACCTGTCGTGATGGCTCCCTGCAGCGTGTACCGGTGGTTTGCAGCGTAGCTGTGCCGGCACAGCAAGGGACCATGCACTGCATGGGGGTGATGGGCAGGACCCTGGCTGGTGGTCAGTGGCCACCCAGGGCAACCCTTCACGTGGGCTGTGCTGGTGACAGGGGACGGGATGGTTGTCCCCAGGGGCAGCAGAGCTGGGAGCAGGCTTCTGCTCGCACCCAGGAGGTAGGAGAGGGAGACTTGCCCCAGCACAGGGATCGAGGACATGCGAGCAGGCGGGGGCCAGGCTGGGATGCAGGAGGATCAGCGAGTGCTTTGAGAGGCTGATCCACCGCTGGTGCTGATGCTGCCCCAGGCCCACTCCCCTCCTCCCCGCCACCTCAGCGCCCCCCGGGGAGGATCTGGGAAGGGGTCCAGGCAAAGCGGCATCCTGGCGCAGCTCCAGGGCAGTCCTGCCTGTGCCCTGTGCCACCCTGGCTCTGGGAGAGGTGCAGTGTGAGTAGCCAGCAGTGCTGTGGGGCACAGGCCTGGCCCCACTATCTCTGCTATCATGCTATTTTTGAATTCTCTTTTGTTTTTTGTTTTGTTTTGGTTTTTTTGGTTTGGTTTGGTTTTGTTTCCTTTTGTTTTCCTTTTTGTTCTGTCTCCTCGTGTTTGGTCCCTAGGAACCAGCGCTAAGAAACAGGGCGAGGACTTAGCGGATAATGACGGGGATGAAGACGAAGGTATTTCTGTGCTCGAGGCTGCCACTGCATGACAATCAATGCAACTCCGTTTGCCTGCCATCCGCTGCCACCCCCAGGGAGCCCTGTGTGTGTCGGTCTGCCGTGCCGGGCAGCTGTGTGGGGTGGGGGGCAGGCTGGCTGGCTGTGCAGGGCACCCAGGCTCTTCCCTTCCTTGGGACGGGGGGAAGCTCGTGGGGTTTTTTTGCTTTAGGAGAAGTTTGCTCCCGCTCCGCTTGAGCGAGGGCAGGGAGAAAGCATGGCAGCTTGGGAGGAGAGGAGCCCTTGGGCACCTGGGCCCATTTCACCCCCAGCCTGGTCACATCCCACCTCCAGCCTCATCCCTCCGGAGTCGGTGACACGCAGCTGGGAGCCAGTGACCTCTCCCTCCACCCTTGCCTGGCCCCGCTGTGGGCACTGCCGCACGGTGGCCATGCCAGCAGCTTGGCACCCATGGCACCCACAGGGTACCTGGCCATGCCCAGGAGACACAAGGTCCACTCGGACATGTTTTCTGTTAACTTCTCTCCTCCACCCAATGCAAGTGAGGTCTTGCTTGCAACCAGAGCGTTAGCACCAGCCGAGGCAGAGTGAGTGAGCTTTCAAGCAGATGTGATTCTAGATGTACACCAGGGCTAAAGAAAGCTGCAGAATAGGCTATTTTTAGTAAAACAGGGTTGTTGATCTGCAGGGTATGGAGTCGGTGTGTTTGGCTGCAGGGATGTGAAGAGGAGGCAGGAGGAAGGGTCGACCAGGGTGCAGCCCTAATGGGCCAAAGACAGTAAAACCTCATGGTGTGTAGGAGTCCCAGGGCAGCTCGAGCACAGCCTGGCAGATGGCATTTAGGATCTGGGAAACAGATGAAAAGGTTTTTACTTGGCAGTACAAAAACCCCGTTGTTTTCTCCCGCTAACCTGTGCCCCAGGATCTCTTGTACCAGGGCGTAGACTGGCATTTAGCCTAAGTGACTTGACTGCTAAATCCCTGCATGCTAAAACGTGCTGCAGCGATTAGGAGTCATTTATTCCCTGTCACATCTCCACACATTGCTGCCATTCCACTGCAAGGATGTCCCTTTGTGCGTCAGTGGGAGCATGTGGCAGGGAGGAGAAGACACGGGGACAGGCTCCGATATTCCCACCCTTTGCATTTCAAGCAAGTAGCCCTGGGAAGAGTTGTCATGCTGTAGCTCTGCTGCATGGGCGATGTCTGTCCCGGAGGAGCCGTGAGCACTTTTTGCTCCCCAGGTCTATGCATTTGCCTGGCTGCATTTGCCTGGCGATAGGAAAAGAGACGGCACAGGTTTTGCCATGTCCTCATTCTCCTGGAGGGAAGAGGTTTTCTATAGGGAAGAGAGGCCACTCTTAGCCATGCCATGGGCCACAGCTGGAGGTGGAGATGGCCAGAGGTACCCATCAGCCTGCCCTACAGCCCCCTGTGATGGGCAAGCCATGGGGAGGGTGGACGTGGGCAGGGGTTAGGTGGGTGCAAGGGAACACGTTCACCCCAGCTGGGCATTCCTGCTGACTTGGTGTGGCTGTGTCCCGGGAGTCCCAGCCCCCTGGGGACTGTGGCAGGGGCTGGCTGCTGGGATGGCACGGTGCACTGGTGAGGGAGGCAGGCAGGGAGCTGTGGCTGGCTGGGGCAGCTGAGGCCGAGCAGCCCCAGCAGGCGACACCAGCCTGCATGAGCAAGGCACTGGGTGCGGGTGAGCACGAGGGAGGGCAAAGTCCTCCTCGCCAGCCCAGGGCAGGGCTGGGCACTGCAGGCATGTGGGACCTGGCACTGTCTCCATGATGAGCGCAACTGCCTCCTCCATGTAACATGGGCAAGATATACCGGGAGCTGAGCATGGGTGTTCTTCCCTCACGCCTGGGCTCGGCTCCATGAGGGATCCCAGGCCAGTGGCGCAGAAGGGGCAGGACGTCCCCCAGACAGGGCCAGTCAAGAGAGGGAGCGTGGCTGCTCCCTGTCCCCTAGGCTCCTGCAGTCCTTCCTCCCCAGCCCTCCGAGTCCCATTCCCCATCCTCACTCCATACCTCATGCCCTATCCTCGTCCGGACACCGTGCTCACCTCCCTGACACGCACACGCGCACACACTGTCTGCCTCATCACCATGTCTGTGTCTGGGCACTGGGGTGCCATGGGTTCACATCCAGGCAGCCGGCAGGTTTCTGCCTTCCCAGGGGGATGGGAAGGGGGAGGTGGGAGAGTTAGATGTTGGAGCACCCACCAGTGCCCCCCCGCCTTCCAGGTCCTGCACACCCCCATCCCTGCCCCCCCCACAATGCCAGCTTCCAGAACTCATGGAGCCGAGGGCTTGGATCCAGCCAAAGATGGGACATGGGGCTGCATTCCGGGGCTGGACTCTCCAGCTCCCACCTGCAACAGAGGTGCCACTGGTCTGGCTCCCATATGCAGCCAGAGCCCGGCTCCGGGGAAGAGCAGCCAGGTCCAGCGAGCATCTCTCCCACGTGTGCTGAGACCCCCAAGGGGACAGCAGTGTGGGGATGGCGCAGTGGCTGCCGCCACTCAGAGAGGGGCTGGTGGGGTTGGTTCAGTGGTGATCGGCCTTGGAGGTCCATGCTGTGGCCCCCAGGAGAGCTCTGGGTTTGGCTCCTAAGCCCCCTCCCCAGTCCTGGCAGCTGGCATTGCCCTCGTCCTTGGTCTGCCTGTCGGGCAGGGTGCTGCGGCTGTTGGCAGGGGTCCTGTGTTTAACTGCCTCTCCTTCCAGACATCCGGGACAGCGGTGCCAAGCCAGTGATGGTGTATATCCACGGCGGCTCATACATGGAGGGCACGGGGAACATGATAGACGGCAGCGTCCTGGCCAGCTATGGGAATGTGATTGTCATCACCCTGAACTACCGTGTTGGAGTGCTTGGTATGGGCTGGCTAATGTGGGCTGTGCTGCCAGCACAGCTGGGCAGTGAGGCGAGCCCCCATGGCCGAGTGGGCTTGAACCAGCTGGGAAGGTTGGGGGGGGGAGGCCATGGGGCCCAGTGGGATGGGGGCTGCACTGTGGGTGCTGCTCCTGCCCTCCGCCCTGGCTGCCGAGCGGGGTGCCATGTGGCAGTGCCCACAGCAGCCAGTCGCAGTGTGGTCTGGCTCCTGGCACCGGCCCCCCCAGGCTCATTTACACAACCTGGCTCAGCTGAAAGCAAATATTGGTCTGTGGTTAAATAAATAATAAATGTGTTTACCCAGCATCTTTTCCTGAGAGGGCTCAGATTGGTGAGCTGCCAGTGGGTATTGCCTGGCTGCCCCTGGGGGCATGGCAGCTCTCCCTCCCTGGGCATGGGCTGCCTCCAAGCCAGTTGAGCTGCCAGGGCCCGTGCAGGGGGTCACCGAAGGGTGTTGGGTGCTGTATAGAGGAGGGTGGAAGTCCCATTTTCACAAGCACTGGTGACCTAGAGAGGTGAAGCGGGGACACAGGGTCAAAAGGCAGTGCGGTCCCCTGCCCGCTGCAGCAGAAACCCCCGGACACAGGAGATTTGCCTGGAGCATCACTACTGCCTCCCTTAGCAGCAGGGAGAACAAGGGGTATGGAGGTTTGGGGAAAGCTCCTTCCCAGCTAAGCTGCTGGCAGGGCCAGCTCTCTTCCTAGCCATCTAGCCTAGCACGACTCTCTCCCTCGGCAGCTGAGCTCCTGGTCGATACCCGGGGCAGCACATCCCTCTGATGGCCTCCGGACCCCATAGTCTCTTAGGGAAGATGGCAGTTACCTGGCAGAAAATAGGCTTTTCAGTAAAAACAAACCTATTCAAGACCTTCAATATTAAAAGTCAGGCCTTTGAGATGCACAGGTGCAAATTTAAGAGACGTAAGTCACAATATGAAATAAGACTTGAGTGGTGACATTGTCATCTCCATTGAAGTGCTGCAGCACACCCGGCCAGAGCACCTTGAGTGTCAGAGCAGTGCCGGCGCTGCTCCCTGCCTGCTGGGGTTACCCACCTGGATTTTAGCTCAGGACCATGGTTTTGGCTTCCTGCTTTGAGTTAAAGCAAATGAAACACTGATAGCTTATCTTTGGTGTTCCCTTTGCTATTGAAAGCATTTCTCAGCATCTCCCCCACTGAGAGCCTTTGTATTTTAAGCTGCAGTCGGTTTCTCTCTGCCCAACCCACCTCCTTACGTTTATAGAGCCTTCTCCAGGCCACGGTAGTCCATGGAAAGCATTGGCTGTACACGCACTCAGCCTGCCTGCAGCCACCGATGCTTTCTCAGCTTTCCTTGGAGCATGTGTGAGACGTCTTGACCTGTTATTAGCACAGGTGGTGGTATGGGTAGGACAGGGCTTTGTGCCTCGTCACTGCTTGCATTTAGTTGGAGAGGCTTCCCGGGGCTTGCAGCTGCACTCGCAGCCATTTGTCCCTACGTGTGCCGTGCAGAGGGTGGCTGGAGCTTGCTGGTGTCCCTGCTCCAGCTTAGAGCTCACAGGACTCTCTCGGTACTGGGGTCTCATGTTGTGGTGGGAAGCTCCCCTAGGCTGGGGGAAGGGGTGGGTGGGAAGCCAGGACACCCACTGCTTCCTCATCTCTAACCGGGCTCCCCTTGGCACGCAGGGTTCCTGAGCACGGGGGACCAGGCTGCCAAGGGCAATTACGGGCTGCTGGACCAGATACAGGCGCTGCGCTGGGTCAGCGAGAATATCGCCTTCTTTGGGGGAGATCCCTTGCGGATCACCGTCTTTGGCTCCGGCATCGGTGCCTCCTGCGTCAGCCTGCTCACCCTCTCCCACCACTCTGAAGGTAGGTGCCAGCTGTGCCTGAGCATGCTGTGGTTGCCAGCAAGCACCCTGCTGATGCTAACCCGGGGAAGGGAGCCCGCCCGGGCACTGCCGGCCATCCTAGCAAAATCAGGGCTGCTTTTTAATTAGTCACTGGTAAGAGCGTGACTCAAGGCCGGGAATATCGTGGGCAGGGGGAGGCCAGCGGCAGAGCACGTGGGAACCAGGGATGGAGCTGGTGCTCCCAGCATGCCGGGCTGCAGCTTGGGGCCAGCACCTGGTCGTGGGGAGAGGTGGGGACCCCTCCTATGATGCCCTGCCCAGGCAGCCAGGCTGGCCCACGTGCAGGTGTGGAAAGGGTGTAGGGCATCATGCAGGGTACCGCCAGCATGGATCTCAGGGCTAGGAAAGGCATTCATACTGGAACAGAGGGGAAGCCAGACCTGAGCCTGGGGAGGGATGGAGGGCCCCATCTTGTGAGACCAGGAGAGCTGGAAGTGCTGCGACTAGCAACACACAGGTGGAAGTGATATGATTGATATCTGTAAATATAGCAGAGTGTTTACTCTAGATAAAGAAAGGAATTATTTACACTAAAAGATTATGTCGGCATAAGAGCAAATGCATGTAGCCACCTGTGAAGACATTTACATTGAGCATTAGGGAAAAAAAAATTAACCATGTGAGTAGACATGTTCTTGATAAACTTCCTAAGGGAAATCGCAGGAGCAAAGCCTGAACTGGATGTGGCCCACAGGGGACTAGCCTGCCAGGGATTTGGTCACAGGGGCTTTATATGAGGATGCAGCCCTCTTCCAGTGCTGTGTCCCCAAGTGTGGTGCAGGGGGAGAAGGGGACACGTACGGGCAGTGGATGCAGGTGTGACTCTGCACCTCAGAGACACACACAAAATTGCATTTGAAGCCATTGTGAAGAGCTGCAGCCCTGCTCAACAGCCTGGGAACTGCATAGGAACAAGGGAGACCTTCAGAACATCAGGAGGGCTGATGGTATGGCAGAGGGTGTATGGGAGGAGGCTGGCACTGGCCAGGCTGCTGGCAAAGCTGGGCAGCCTTCCTCTGGCCCTGGGAGCTGTCGATGGACTGATTGCCCTGGTATTGAAAGCAGGAATGATCTCAGCCCAGGCTGCTGTGAAGGTGGCTGCACCAGTACCAGCATCACAGTCTGCTTGGTAGTACGCCATGTGGAGGTTTGCAGGTGCTGTGGGCAACACAAGGCTGGCATTAGCTGCAGAGAGAAGTGGCAGAGCCTGTGCTCGTGGTAGGGAGTGAAGAGCAGCACCCTGGTGAGCCCAGACCTGGCACAGGGCTCGTAGGATGCTGGCAATTCACCATGGAGTCAAAGGCAAGCCAGAAACAGCTCTCTCCTCCCAGATTTCTCCAGCTGCCCTCTTGGTTAAACTTGCCTGATTCTGGCAAACCACCTGCCCTGGGGTGAGTCCACCCCCAAGCAGAGACCCATTGCTGTGCTGGGCTCTGCTTCCCACTGATGGCCTTCCTCAGGGACAAGAGGGGCTGACAGGCTGCCTGTGCCTCTGCACCCATCCCTGCTGCCCCTCAGGGTGCCCAGTGGTCACAGCTGGCTGCCAGCCTCTCCTTGGATGGGCCAGCGAACTGAAGTGGAGAGGCTGAGACATGCTGCCATGGCCCACAGGATCAGAGTATGCAGAGGAGCTCCGGAGCCTCCTGGGTGGTGGGATATCCCAAGATGGCTCTGGAGCCCACTAGTGTCTCATGCTCCCTCTGTGCCGGAGCCTGTGGCACAGCCAGCACTAACCCATCCTGTGCAGAGTGCTCCTGCTCTTGGGGCAGCAGCTCCCACCGCTGTGGTCCCTTTGGTGCCCCAAGGACTAGAGCTCTGGGAGATGCTCTGCCCCACAGACCCGACAACAGATGCATGTCTGGACCTGGTGGGCAGCTGCTTCCCAAAAGGTGGCAGCTTGGGCACTCCCATATTAAGTCCATGTTAGTCCCTGGTCTTCTATGACTGCCCCGCAGCCTGCTGGGTCTGCTGTCACTGTCACCAGTGCCCTGCCATGTTTGAGTAAAGCAGGGAGGAACCAAAAGGCAGGTAAAGCTGAAGTGATCCAGCCCTGGCAGCGTGTATGGAGCTGCTGTTGCCTGCTCAGGACATGTCTGTTCTGGGTAAGCCCCTTTCCCACCTGCCCCAGGATGCTCAGGACAGTTGTGCTCAGTCCGTGCTCCTCTGTGAGTGCCCGGTGCCTGACATCAGCCCTGCTCCCCCCGTGCCAGCTCCTGAGCGGGATGCTCCTGGGGCTCTTGCCCCATCCTCTTCAGGTGACTTGGACAAATATGAGTATTAGACTACAATAAGCTCAAGAACATGGAAAATGTGAGTTATACCTACAGAGCCGCTGCCGATGTTGCAGTGCCAGAGCAGGGCAGGACCAGGGGCTGGGCCCACCACTTTTGGGGCAGGATTCCCAGCTACCCAGAGCTGTGCAGCACAGGCGGCATCTCTCTAGCCTATAGGAGGAGATGCTTCTGACAGCTAAAGCCAGAGGATGCTTCTCTTGTGTTACAGGGTAAATTGAGCAATGTGTAGGAAAGGAGCACAGGTAGATCTTTGCAGACTCGTTTCTGAGCAGCAGGCAGGGCAGGGGATCCCTTGTGGTTGTGGGGGCCTGTGCGGGTCTGTGCCATCCCTGTGTGGATAACTGGGGCTCTGCGTGCCCTCCTGCCCTTGCACAGGCACCCTGGGCAGTGTGGGCACAGGGGTGGGGAGTCTTTTACAGGCTGAAAGCTCCTGCAGAAAGAAAAAGGGGTTTTTCTGCCCATACTGAGTGTGGATGGGGCAGCTGGCTCAGGAGCACAGCTGGGGAGCTGTGCTAAGATGCAGCCTGCAGACCAGGCAGGTTTGTTTTTATCATATCAAAATAAAACTCACAGTGATCAAGTGCTATTAATGAAGCTGCTAATTTGTGCCTGCTCTGCCAGGCACTGTGAGAGACAGACACTGGAGGCTAGTGCAGCGCACACTGTGTCTGGCTGCTGGGGGAGACTCACGGCTCACCTGTCAGCCTCAGCCCTTGTAGGCGGGTGGATTCCTCGCTGAGGACCAAGGTGCTGCTTCTCTGCCCAGCTGGCCATGCCGGGGCAGGAGCAGTGACTGCCGGGCAAACCTCTTGTGCTTCCTTTGCCCCATCTCCTTGCTCCTTGGGGGTGGTTGCCAGCTGTGGGGATGCTCAGACATCAGCTGGACAAGGCACCCAGCACCCTGCTTTGAGTATAGTTTGGCCCAGATGATGCTAGAGGTGTTTCTAGTCTCAGCTACTGAGCAAAGTGAGTGGGAAATTAGGAGCTAGCAGCGGCCTGCAGCACCAGGCACCCTCTGGCAGAGCCCTGGTCCCACTGCTTGGCTCCACTGTGCTGTGGCAGCCAGCTCTGCAGGACACGGGGTGCATTGGGACCCTCACCTGGGAGGGGAACAGGCAGGGAAGGCAGAGCTGGATCTTCACGCCTGGGCCCCAGCAGGCTGGAGGGCTCTGGGATGAGCTGCAGGGTGGCGATGCCTCCCTGGGGTGCTTGTCAGGCTTCAGCTGGGTGCTGGCATGGAGGGGGAGGACATGGCAAGTCTGAGCTCTCACAGACTCCTGGGTCCTCCTGTGTCTGGACGTGGCCATGCAGAGACACAGTGAAGGGGCTGCATCATGGACGTGACCAGCTGTTGGTGACACCAGCTACCCGTGCTTCCCCCAGGCAGGGGTGGGCAGGGGCAGAGCCCAGCCTGGTAGGTCTGTCTGGGAAGCGATGCTACTGGTGGGGAGCAATAGCTGCTGCTGGGACAGCATCTCCTGGGAGCCAGAGAACCCCCATCCTGGCTCTTAGGCACGTGGATGATGCCGCAGAGCAAGCAAATGCATGGCTGGTCTCCAGCCTGTAGGCTGGGTATGGCTTTCTAGGGCACTGGGAGGTGACAAACAGAGCTTGTGACTTCTCTTTGTCCCAACACATGGGACTGTATGTCAGGTAATTGGCAGAGTGAGGACTGTGTGTGCAGACAAGAGCTATGGACATGGTGGCTGGGAGCCAGGAGCCTCCAAACACTTCTGCTGGGGGAAGGTGCATGCTCCCCTGTAGAGCAGCACGGCCTGGGCTGCACACGGGGTCTCACACAGGTGCTCTGCATTTCAGGGGTCCAGAGGCAGCCCTATGGCCACCATGCTGCTGCACCAGCACCATTCAGGGACTGCCTGAGACAGTCCCTTGCAGTGAGCATGTGCTGGAGTCCGGTGAGGGCGCAGGCAGCACTTGGGGTGCAGGCGAGGGCTGGCTGAAGAGCAGAGACCCCAGGGTGCACACCGAGTCCAGCTGCCTTTCACCACCCTGGAGGCTCCGCTTCCTCGCCGCCCTTTGTATTCTGAGCACAAGCACCATTGACATGGGGCTGGAGCCCAGCCACGCATTCCTCCGCCTGGGCCAGGGCCTTTGTGGCCCCGTTTTCCAGGGCGAAAGTCCACTCCCTCTGTGTTCCCAGTGGCAGAAAGGCCCTCTTTGTGCATCTGGCAGCGTGCTCCTGCAGGGCCGGATTGGCACCAAGCAGCCCCAGCTGGGCAGGAAGCAGCAGGGAGGGGGTCGAGGGGGACCCTGACAAAGAGGTGGCGTGGGACACACAGGGTTAAGTGTCCTCGAGCAGGCGTTAACCCTCCCACTGCTGCCAGCCTAGCTGCTCAGTGAAGCTGGTGCCACCTTGGGCTGGAGGGTGGTCCTGAGCCGGGGGCAGCCCGCGGGGTCTCAGGCAACATGTCCTTGGGGTGGCTGGGACAGTGCTCGGCAAGGCCAGGCTGTGATGCAGCCACAGCCCCTGTCCTCCCTGCACCGGGGCAGAGGGATGCCGGGCCATCCCCTGCAATGGGATCATTGGGGAGCATTGGAGCCCTCAGTTGCTGCCAGGAGCACCTACTGCATACCCAGCTGTCACCCTGCCACCCTCATAGTGGCCCTGAGCTGAGCCCCCGGTGCGAGCCCGGCTCAGCGGGCAGCACAGCCCTGGTCAAGGCCAGGTGTGGGCTGGAGTGCTGGTCCTTGCAGGGTTCCAAGGGCATCAATGCCTTCTCCACACTGCATCCTGTACTGCAGTGCTGGGCTGTTGGAACGGCACTCACCCTGCTGCGAGCTTTCTCCACTCCTTGCCTGTTTTGCAGGTCTTTTCCAGAGAGCCATCATCCAGAGCGGCTCTGCGCTCTCCAGCTGGGCGGTGAACTACCAGCCTGTGAAGTACACCAGCATGCTGGCTGACAAGGTGGGCTGCAATGTGCTGGACACAGTGGACATGGTGGACTGCCTGCGGCAGAAGAGTGCCAAGGAACTGGTGGAGCAAGACATCCAGCCAGCTCGCTACCACGTGGCCTTTGGGCCAGTCATTGATGGGGATGTGATCCCAGATGACCCAGAGATCCTGATGGAGCAGGGTGAATTCCTCAACTACGATATCATGCTGGGGGTCAACCAGGGCGAGGGGCTGAAGTTTGTGGAGGGCGTAGTAGACCCCGAGGACGGCGTCTCGGGCAGTGACTTTGACTACTCGGTCTCTAACTTTGTAGACAACCTGTATGGCTACCCCGAGGGAAAAGACACCTTGCGGGAGACCATCAAGTTCATGTACACGGACTGGGCTGACAGGGACAACCCTGAGACACGTCGCAAGACTCTGGTGGCCCTCTTCACTGACCACCAGTGGGTAGAGCCGTCAGTGGTGACGGCTGACCTGCATGCCCGCTATGGCTCCCCTACCTACTTCTACGCCTTCTACCATCACTGCCAGAGCCTGATGAAGCCTGCATGGTCTGATGCAGCCCACGGGGATGAGGTGCCTTATGTGTTTGGGATTCCCATGATTGGCCCCACAGACCTCTTTCCCTGCAACTTCTCCAAGAACGACGTCATGCTCAGCGCTGTGGTGATGACCTACTGGACCAACTTTGCCAAGACAGGGTGAGTGGGGATGGGGGCTCTGCACTCACTGCAGCTGCAGCCCTTGGGACCTTGCTCTGGTGGGGGGGATGTCATGTGTGATGTAGGACACTGAGCCTCCCATCCCTGGAGGTCCATGTGCTGCACCTTCACTAGGGTCAGGGCATCAGCCACATGCATGGCCAGCCGCCTGGACAGGACCTAGCCAAGCACAGGAGTGGGGAGGTTGCTTGGCCATGGTTATTGTGGATGAGACCTGACCCAGGGTTGGGGTACTGCCCAGCCATGCAGGACCTTTCGCCAGCCCACCCTGTGCCACCACTGGCAAAGGTCCCCCCAGCTTCCATCGCTGTGTTTGGCTCTCTCTCCTCGCCTCTCCGACTTTTCCCAGTGCTAGCTCTGTTTTGCCTGTGTTTCGCAGGGACCCCAACAAGCCTGTCCCCCAGGACACCAAGTTCATCCACACCAAGGCCAACCGGTTTGAGGAGGTGGCCTGGTCCAAGTACAACCCCCGTGACCAGCTGTACCTGCACATCGGGCTAAAGCCACGGGTACGCGACCACTACCGGGCCACCAAGGTGGCTTTCTGGAAGCACCTGGTCCCCCACCTGTACAACCTGCATGATATGTTCCACTACACCTCCACCACCACCAAAGTGCCGCCACCCGACACCACGCAGAACTCCCACATCACCCGCCGTCCCAATGGCAAGATCTGGACCACCAAGCGCCCTGCCATCTCGCCCGCCTACAACAGTGAGAACGGGAAGGAGAAGTGGAGCCCAGAGCAGGAGGCGGGCACCCTGCTCGAGAGCCCCCGTGACTACTCCACCGAGCTGAGCGTCACCATTGCCGTGGGCGCCTCCCTCCTCTTCCTCAATGTGCTGGCCTTCGCTGCCCTCTACTACCGCAAGGACAAGCGCCGGCAGGACACGCACCGGCAGCCCAGCCCCCAGCGTGGCACCGCCAACGACATTGCCCACGCACCCGACGAGGAGATGCCCTCCTTGCAGGTGAGCCAGGGGCACCATGAGTGCGAGGCTGTGCCGCCCCACGACACCCTGCGCCTGGCCACTCTGCCCGACTACACCCTCACCTTGCGCCGCTCTCCAGATGACATCCCACTCATGACCCCCAACACCATCACCATGATCCCCAACTCACTGGTAGGGCTCCAGACCCTGCACCCCTACAACACCTTCACTGCTGGCTTCAACAGCACGGGGCTCCCGCATTCACACTCCACCACGAGAGTATAGCTGCCCGCCGCCGGCGCACACGCACGCACGCACGCACACGCATGCAGCAGACACTGGCAGAGGGACTAGCGGGGCCGATGGAGTCCCTGGACAGAGGAGCAGCACCCATGGACGGTGCAGTACTGACCCCAAAAGCCTGCTGGGTCCTGGCGCAGCTGGATGCCCCGCTCTTCCCCCGGCGCTTTCTTTTATTCCTATCTAACTTTTGACAAGTGCTTTGACTCTCCCGGGTCCCAGTTGGAGGGCCCTGTGGGTCACCCTGGGGCACCAGTGGGGTGCAGGGGAGGACACGGCACAGCCCCTGCACCCATGCACCAGCGTGGGCATGGGCCTCCCCACAGGGCAATCACATCCCCAGCGCTCTGTCCACTGAGCACCCTGGGACTGACAAGGAGCAGGGCCAGGCATCCCTCTCAGCCGGTGCCCGGGCATCCCCAGGTGGTTTGGCATCCCGAGTGCCCTGGAAAAGGCTCCTTCACTGTGTCAAGAAGTGGCCCCAGGCCATGGTGCTATAGGCAGAGGGAGCAGGCAGGGTCTGGGGACCCAGCCTCCTGCTGAGTGCGGGCACTGGGGCCGGTGCCGGGGCTCAGGGACCCCAGAGACCCTGGGAGCAGGACCCTGGGCTGGACACTTGGCACCTCTGCCCCTCTTTGCGCTGCAGAGAATCTCTTTTGTGTCAGTCGTTTCTCTTTGCAGAGACGTTTTTTAAGCAGATCTTTAGTTCTTTACACACTAACGGAGTTGCCGCATTTTGTCCTTTGTAAAGATTTTAAAACCAAGTGTTCTTGATAAAAAATAAAAAGCCAGTTAGAAGCCAGCGTGTGCGCCCAGTGCCGGCCCCCCGTGGCCCCACCTGCCGTGGGCAGGCGCCAGGCAGGGCACTGCCTCCTGCGCTGCGGGGCTGCGCTCTTTTGTATTTTTGATATTCTCCCTCCTCTGTTGCCCGTGCCCACGTATTAGCCAAATAGCCTACCCGATGGCCCACCCGTGAGCACCCCCCTGCCCTGGCCCACCCTGCTGCCACCACTGCCCCGTGCCACCCACTGCCCTGTGTGGGCATTGCCCACTGTGAGCACCGTCTGCCCACCACCATCAACCCAGGGCAGCACCCCAGCACTGTTTCCCAGTGCTCCCCACCCTGCCTTGCTCCCCTGGGAGCATCCCACATCCCTTCACCACTGCCCCAGGGCAACGCTGTGCCCTCCCTGCCCACACCACTGCCCGAAAGCAGAGCCAGCGGTTTGCAGCCTGCAGCAGGGGTGGGCAGCACTGCGGGGCTGGCAGGAGCAGGGTGAGCCATGCACCGACAGCAACTCTGGCTCCCACCTCGCTCCTGCTGGGGCCTTTCCCCCATAGCGGAGTGACCACCAACTCCAGCATCCAGGACATGCGGCTGGGATAGACACCTGGGCAGGGGCTGCTCAAGTGGAGCCACTGGGGGTGACACAGCCTGCGTGGGGCTGGGAGCATCCGTCCCAAGGCTGGGGCACCCACTGGGCTGGTGGCAGCCACTGAACTGCACGTGGCTGTGGGTAGTGGGGCTCAAGGCAAGGGGCTTTGGTGCAGCCAGGCGTGGAGAAGGAGCTGCCCGGGAGCCCATGCAGGGCAGCCCAGTCTCAGCCCCCCACGGTGAGCACTGGCACCCGGGGCCTCAGGAGGCAGGAGGAAGGGATGTGTCCTTGCAGGGACACCATACCTTGTCCCTGTGCGAGACGGTCCGGCTGGCAGACGCTGCCCGTGCTGGCGGCCGTGACGCACCGGTGCCGGCTGGCCCTACTGCCTGGGGCCAGCGCAGCCCTGGCCCCGCACCCTGCCCCGGCCCCGACCCCCAGGCAGGGCTGAGGGTGAGGATGCTCGTTGGAGAATGTATTTATACCCTGTCACCCACGCAGAGTAACAAATTCCAAATAAAACAGAAGTGATATTTTTAATAGCGCTGTGTCTCGCCTCTTCTTGGAGTGTGCAGGGGCTGGGGGCTCCCAGGCTGGGTGGGGTGCCCCGTGCTGGCTCAGAGCCACCCCAGCTATGGCCATGCCTGCTGGCAGAGGGGCCCGACGGTCCCCTTGTCCCTGGCACCCACCCTGCGGAGCAGGCGGGAGGACACCAGTATCACCCCACCAGGTCAGGGTGCTGGACCCCCAGCACAGCACACGTGCAAGCCAGCACCCTCCGACCCGGGATGGCTAACGCTGGGTGCCACAGTGGGGGGGTCCCCACATGCCCCCAGCCCTGCTGGGCCCCCTGCCCCAGCACTGGGACTCCATATGGGACCTCAGCTGCCCCGCAGCCCCCTCCCACCGAGCTCCACCCCCCCCCACCGCCCTGCCTTTCCCAGCCCAGCTCCCCTCCCCCTGCTTGCCAACCAGAAAAGCTGCTGGTTTCATTTCTTTTTAATATAATTTCAACTGGAGTTGCCATGGAAACCAGGCACAGGACCTGAATCGCCTCCAGGCAGCGTGCAGGCAGCAGAGCCAGGG
>VFFE01007256.1:1296659-1334575 GCA_008921705.1 Burhinus oedicnemus
CCCATGGTGCCACCCTGCCATCTTCATGTGCGGGACAGTGGCACCGTCGCCATCTTCACTCAGGGGATAGGGTGCTGGGTCCTGCAGCCCAACCCGGGGCCCCAAAATGTGGGCCAGGGTCGCCATGTCCCGACGTGCTGTGGAGCCACCCAGGGTGCTGGACGGTGGGACCTTGGAGTGGGCCGTTAGCTGGGTTAATCGTTGACGGGTTGTTTGACTTTCCTGGCTGCGTTGGTACACATTAAGTCTGGGTGTTGGTGGCTCCCCAAGGACCAGCAGGCAGCAGCGGATCAAGGTGCTCTGGGTGCTGTGGGTGCCCAGAGCCACCCCCCAGGATGGCAAGTGGGCCTCACCATGCCCAGCTTGCCAGGGAGGTGGCAGGGAGGGTGCTCAGGCAGGAGGGTGCTGCCAGGGGGACCACAGAGCTCCCATGGGGATCATCCTGGGGGGCTGACGCTGCCTCCGTGCTGTGGTGGCCCCTGGGCTGTCCCCAGGGGCTGCTCGGCCGCAGCAGTGGGTGCTGGTGGGTGCCTCGGCAGTGTGAGCATGGGCTGGACACACCTGCGGTGTTTACTTGGCAGGGAGCAAGTCCTGGAAGGAGTGAGGCTGTTTGGGAGGGGGTGGGTGACGCGCCAGAGGGCAGTATAAAGTCCAGGGTGCTGCGCTGCAGGCTGAGGTTGCTGCATTCCCCAAGAGCTTTGCCTGTCCAGGTGCTGAGGTGAGAGCCCAGTGGGCACACGTCCCCCAGCTAGGGGGCACTGGGGGGTTCTGGGGTGGGGGCTGCAGAAGGGCTCAGCCGTGGGCCAGGGAGGGCAGAGCTGGGGGGTGCTGGCCCCCATGAGGGGAGCAGGGTGAGAGGAGAGCGAGGCCTGGGCACCAGCTGCCTTCCCTGCGCCTTCACTGGAGGGTCTTTGCCCACCACCACTTGTGCAGCTCCAGGCGCTCACACCCTGGGCTGAAGGGTGGAGGTGGCATTTGGGATGGCATTGCTGCCCTGCCACCCCCTTCACCCTGGCCACAGCAGCCACCCTACGGGCCCCTAGCTGGGAGGTTTTACTGGATGTGCTGCTCCCCACGTGAGGCTGGGCACAAACCCAAGGGACATGGCACCATCCCCACGGTGATGGGGCACAGCATGATCGTGTGGCTGGGACACCAGCCCTGAGGGACACGGGCACAGAGGGGTCTGCAAGTGCAGGGGCTGTTGCCCCCACCAGCGTGTCTGAGCAGTGGAGCAGCATCAGTGGCCCCCCCTCCTGGGAGAGGGGCACAGCTCCCACGGCGCATGGCTCTCAGCAGCCCCTGTTAGCACACAGCCAGCGTCACCCCAGCAGACTCTTTCCCATGTCCCCAGGGGGATGGGCACATGCAGGGCAGCTCCAGCACCCTCACAGCTGTTGCTGCTGGCACCAGCCCCCTGGCAGCAGAGCCTCAAGGGCATGGTGGGACCCATGGGGGCTGCACCCAGAACACCCAGCCCCACAGGTCCCCACAGACTGCTCAGCGACGACGCTGGGGAGCAGCCAGACCCCAGCTCCGCTCATGGTGCACCATGCTGCCCATGCAGGATGGGCACGTAGTTGGGCTCTGCCATTCAGCCTGGGAAAGTGACCCCCAGGCAACCCAGGTGGCCATCCAGCCTGGTGATGCCCATGGTGTGGGTCCTGCCAGGCAGAGTGATGAGCACCTCGTGGCTGGCAGTTGGGGGGGGCCACAGCCGTGGTTGCCATGGGGTGAGGTGGGAGCAGGTGTGGGGCCGGGCAGTGGGAATGCAGCACACAGGCACTTTGTTTGGCTGGGGTGGGCGGAAGTCAGGGCGTTGGATCTGAATGCTAAAGTGTGTTGTTCAGGGACCAATAAAGGCCCCATTGTATGTAAATAGTTTATAAAGCAGCATATGACTTCCAGTGCAGGGCAGTAGCGGATAGAGACGAGGGCAGGCGGAGCAGAGCTCTCCTGCGGGAGACATGAGACCTTAGAGGGGCCATTGAGGGCAGCTCGCAAGGACCCTTCCTCACCAGCAGGTACGCGCCGCTGGGACCCTCCTCACCAGGGGCAGCTGGAGGGCAGGTCCCAGCCCCCCAGCCTTGTGCTCCGGGTGGGAAGCAGCTCCCAGGGCTGCTTGGTACCGGTGGGTGGTCCCAGCAGGGCGGGTGTCTGTGCTTGGGGTGCAGGATCACCCCATGCTCCCCAGGCAGGGACGGCTCTAGCAGGGTGGCAATGAATGGTGGCACGGGGGGTGCCCCCAGCTCAGGGCTCCCCAGCCTCAAGCCTGCAGGGAACAGGGGGATGAGGGCAGGGAGGTGCTGGTGCAGAGGAGCCCATGGAGCTCCTTGGGACCGTATCTAGCCAGAGAGCTCGGCGCTGGGTGCAGATCAGGGGTCCCTGCAGAGGTGTGGGAGCTTCACCCCTATCCTCTGTGGCAGCCATCAGGATCCCCGCACCAGTGTGGGGTGGCAGGGCCCAAGCAGCTGGCACTGCAGGGCCAACCAGTCTCCTGCCAAAATGCTTCCCTGAGCCATGTCAGCAGCGGGAGCCATGCTGCCATCCTGCCGTCTGTCCATCCTGCTGTCCACCTACCAGGGCTTCGGCAGCCAGTTGCTGCCGGGTCCCTCCTGGGGCTGCTGCTACCAGGGCCAGAACGCAGTGGCTTTCAGCCAAGGGCCCTTCCTGCTCCTAACACCATCTCTCGCTGCTCGCTCCTGCAGACGTGAAGAACGATGAACTGGGCTGGCCTCTACACAGTGCTGAGCGGGGTGAACCGCCACTCCACTGCCATTGGGCGCATCTGGCTCTCTGTCATCTTCATCTTCCGGATAATGGTGCTGGTGGTGGCAGCTGAGAGCGTCTGGGGGGACGAGAAATCTGCCTTCACCTGCAACACCCAGCAGCCCGGCTGCAACAGCGTCTGCTATGACCACTTTTTCCCCATCTCCCATATCCGTCTGTGGGCCCTGCAGCTCATCCTTGTCACCACCCCGGCCCTCCTCGTGGCCATGCATGTGGCCTATCAGCAGCACCAGGAGAAGAAGCTGCTGGTGCTGACGGGGCATGGAGACCCCAAGCACATGGAGGAGGTGAAGAAGCACAAGATGCGCATATCGGGTTCCCTGTGGTGGACATATGTCTGCAGCGTGGTCTTCAGGCTGCTCTTTGAGGCTGTGTTCATGTACATCTTCTACATGCTCTACCCGGGCTACCAGATGATGCGGCTGGTCAAGTGCGAGGCTTACCCCTGCCCCAACACTGTCGACTGCTTCATCTCCCGGCCCACTGAGAAGACCATCTTCACTGTCTTCATGCTGGTCACCTCCAGCATCTGCATTGTCCTCAACATGGCGGAGCTGGTCTACCTGGTGGTGCGGGCCTGTGCCCGCCGAGGCCAGCGCAACTCCAACCCCCCGTCAGGGAAGGGCTCCTTCTATGGGCACAAGCTCTCTGAGTACAAGCAGAACGAGATCAACCAGCTGCTGACAGAGCAGGACGGCTCCTTCAAGGACATGCTGCGCCGCAATCCTGGGCTGCAGGAGAAGAGTGACCGCTGCTCTGCCTGCTAGGGCCAGCGCCGCAGGGGTCCCAAGCTCTTGCCCCCACCCCACAGCCCTCTGCTGTCCCTGTCCCATGGATAGCATCCCTCAGGCGCTGGTCTGGCCCTCCCAGATGGCCAGGAGGCCATCTTGGGCCATTAAATCTCCATTCTCAGGCGCTGCCTCCCTCCTTTCTGCTCTGGCCGGGACATGCCGGTGGCTGGGGTGCCAGTGTGGGGTGCCCACCCCTGCACCCTAGCCCAGGTGAGTGCCACCAGGGGCTGTAGGGGCCACAGTGCCCGTGCTGGGCTGGGGCCGTGGCCGCAGTGCCCTGGCAGCTGACATGCAGGAGCAGTGACCCCTGGGTGGCATTGAGCAGTGTCCAAGGGCTCCCCCAGCACCAGCCCCTGCAGCCCCGAATATATTTAGAAAAGTGCCCAAACCAAAAATAGAGGGAAAAAGTTTCCCCAGTGGCTGTTTCATCTGCCAGTCACAAGGAAAGCCAATGGGGCACACAGCTGCCTCATGCCCCAATAACCCCACGCCTGCCGTCAGTGGACAGACGGATGGACAGAGCCAGGCAGCCCTGTCTGCGCTCCGCTGAGCAGCTGGGGACCAGCCTGGAAGGGGCCTCGCAGCATCCCACACTGCCCCACCGCAGGGAGCCGACAGCACAGGAGCACCAGGCTGTGCCCCACGCACCTGCCAACGGTGAGGGGTCCCCATGCTGGATCGCCACTGCGGTGTCCCCCACAGTGCTCCCAGCGTGGCGGGCCTGCCTTCTGCCAGAGGTCCTTGCTGCCCTCCCTGCGACAGGTTAGGGGGTCCCATGGGACACAGGGTGGGGATGGCCCAGGGACAGCCCTCGGTTGGGTCCCTGCACACCCAGCTGGCTGGGGGATGGGGTGGTTGTCCGGCGGGTTGTGGGGTGGCCATGTCTGGAGGGCGGCTGTCTTGCAGGGCACCGCAGCGCGTGCCATGGGGGACTGGAGCCTGCTGGGGCGGCTGCTGGAGAGCACCCAGGAGCACTCCACAGTGGTGGGGAAGGTCTGGCTCACCGTCCTCTTCGTCTTCCGCATCCTGGTGCTGGGGGTGGCTGCCGAGCGGGTCTGGGGTGACGAGCTGTCTGGCTTCTCCTGCGACACACAGCAGCCCGGCTGCCAGAACGCCTGCTACGACAGCACCTTCCCCATCTCCCACCTCCGCTTCTGGGCCCTGCAGATCATCTTCGTCTCTACCCCTAGCCTCGTGTACCTGGGCCACATCCTGCACCTGGTGCATCTGGAGGAGAAGGCGCAGCAGCAAGTGGCAGCCCGGGCTGGCAGTGGGGCCAGGCGGCAGCGCCCTGGGCAGTCCCAGCTCCCTGCAGGGGACAGGCGGGGACGGGTCTGCATGCAGGGGGCCATCCTGAAGACGTACGTCTGCAATGTCGTTTTCAAGGCTCTCTTGGAAATAGGCTTCATTGTGGGCCAGTATGCCTTGTACGGGTTCCAGCTGAAGCCCCTCTACACCTGCAGCCGCTGGCCCTGCCCCAATACTGTCAACTGCTACATCTCCCGGCCCACCGAGAAGACCATCTTCATCCTCTTCATGCTGGGGGTGGCCTGCGTGTCCCTGCTGCTCAACCTGGTGGAGATCTACCACCTGGGTCTCACCAAGTGCCGGCAGGGGCCAGGCCCCAAGTCCCGCATCTTACCCAGTTCTGGTGGCCCTGCGGGGCCCCGCAGCACCCACCTCACCCTGCCTGGCAGTGGCAGCCCCGTGGCTGCTGGCAGAGGCCCTCATGGCCTGGAACACCTGGGGAAGGCAGGTGCATGGCTGGGGGTGGCCAGTGGGTCCCATGGGAAGGCGCGAGCAGCAGACCTGGCAGTGTGAACGCGGCCTGCTTGGGATGCTCAGGGATTGGTGATGCATGGGCAGCCACAGTTGTGGTTCTGTCTCTGGGCCCTGCCAGGCTCGTGGCATGGACCACGCAGCCAGCGTCAGGGATAGGCATGGCCCCAGGGACACAGCTCTGTCACTCCCTGTGCGGGGCTGAGAGTAGGGCTGGGCTGGGGTCTGTCAGCCCTGGGGAAGCAAATAAACACCCACTGCACCTCACTCGACTCCTGCTCTGCCCACAGGCGCCGCGGCATTGCTCTCCGACCAGTCATCCCATGGACACAGTGCGTGGCCAGGGCAGGGCCACCACTAGGTTGGGTTGGGCTGGGCTGCAGCCCTATGGGCAAGGGATGGGCAGGGAGCAGGGCAGGGACAGACAGGGCATGCCAGGCTGGCAGCAGCGGGTACGGGGTCATGGGCCATCCCAGCATGCCAGAGCTGGCAGTGGACCAGGGGCAAGACAGGGTAGGAAAGTGCCAGCAGCACAGGCAGGTGGGGATGGACAGGAGCAGCAGGACACTAGCCCTGCTCTCCTGAAGTGCCCACCCTGCCCAGGGAGGGGGGGGAGAGGGAACCAGGGGCTGCTAAAAGTTTTCTGCATCTTTATTTGAAATGAATGGTTCCCAGAGACACAAGGTTAGTCCTACCGCCCTGGCATCACTACAACAAGACTGGTGAGCGGCTCACTCTCCACATGGACACAGAGAACAGAAGACCCCGGGCCAGGGCCCAGAACAATATATACAGGCTCAACAGGAGACCCATGTACAGCTCAAGAAAACCGACCAGAACACAAGGAAGGGCAGGAGGCATTGGCACAGTCGGAGCCAGGCTCACCCCAGGCAGGGTGCTAGCACCCTGCTGCTTTGGGAGGGAGGAGGAGGCCAGGCAGAGCTCCTCACTTCTGCCAGCGGCTGCCCAAGCCCTCGGCCAGAGCAGAGGGACCCACCAATCGCACCTTGCACTGGGGATGGGGGGTTACACCAGGACCAGGGACAGTGGGGAGAGAGGGACAGCACTGGCACAGACCCGTCTCTGTCAGTTTTCGACCGATTCGGAAAACATTGACAAATTTGAGGGAGGCAGCCCAGTTGCATATGAGGAAGGTGTCCCCACGGCAAAGCCAGGTCCCTGCCCTCATGTTCCAGTGCTGGCTCCCTCCGGTCCCCGCAGCCTGCCCAAACCTTTGCCACCCCTGGGAACAAGCCCTCCTCCTGACTCAACAGCTCTCAGGCTGCCGGTAGTCCTTCCCCACTGGCTCAAAAACACCATCCTGCCGTAGCAGCAGAGCTACCGTTCCCACCATGCCACGCACAGCCTCACAAGGGGATGCTAAAAGGAAGGGGGAATTAAAAGCCTCAGGGCTCCTGGTCCTAGACGACGCTCTGCCGTATTGTGCGGTTCCTGCCCCGGGGCAGGGGGAGAAGGGGGTAGTGTCAGGGCTGGGGGTACGGGCAGGACAGGGCTGGACAAGAGAAGGTGCCCTGGGGGCTCCACCACCCCTGTGCTGTGGGGACTGGCCCCGGGGAAGACGGCTCACCCAGCAGCTGGGACAGGAGGCAGGGCTGAGTGCAGGGGCCACGTACATAGGAGAGGCCTGTAACGAGCAGGATAGGATGTCCAAGTCCGGTAACGGTGAAGGGACAGCACTGCTGCAGCACTGTCCCCTCCGGCACTGCACAGCCCCTGCCCTGCAGGAAGAGGCAGGGAGACTCGTCCGGGGCTGGAGCACAGTCAGCCTGGCAGCACCTCGCTCTTAGTCCATTTCATCCTCCAGGCCGCTGAGCCGACTGCGCTCCTCGTAGATCTCCCTCACAGCCAGGATGCGGTTCAGCATGCTCTCCAGCATGCTCCGGTCCATGGGGATGACCGAGTACCAGAGCGGGGACTCAGCGATGCATGACCGTTCAGGCTGCAGGTAGAAGACATCGTTGCGGCTCCGCAGACTCTCGGGACTGTAAAGAGAGAGGAAGGTGAGCCCTGGGATATCAGCTCCAGGGGCTCAGAAAGCCTGGCCTGCCCTCATGGTTATCGAGGGCGGGCTCAAGGCTTGTCACAGCCTCTTCAGCAAAAGAGGACACAAACTGAGTCTGCAGCTCCTTGCTCAGGACCAAAGCCCCTACCCAGCCAAGCACCATGACTCATACTGCACACTCCTGCCCGTCCAGAGAGAGGCAAGTAGCAGAAGGTGCCAGAGAGAAGTATTCTCTCAACCATTGTCTATACAAGCAGTGCAGACCCTGGCTTCACACTCAGGTACAAATGTTTGGAAAGCAGCAGCCACTCCACAGAGTCCCACCAAAACTGAGAGGTGGCTCCAAAATGGCATGTGCCCCCTTCTCCAGAGAAAGTCTCACCATTTGGAGAGATAAAACTCATAGAACTTGACTGGGCATCGGAGTGGGTTCATCCTGTTCTCCCGCTGCTCCAGCATTGGTACCTCCTCTTCACGCTTCCGCTTTCCAGAGCCTCCATCTGCAGAGGGGGGAAAAAGCAGATCACGGCTGGGACCCAACGGGGGAGGGGGAGGGACAGAGAGATGCTCCATCAGATCCTACCTCGGCCTTTCTTCTGCTTGGCAGGAGCATAGTAGCGGATGCTCACCACCTTTGTCACGCCACGGGCCGTGGTGCACTTGCGGGACTGGCGTACCACGTTGGTGAAGGACAGCTGCATGTGCTCTTCTGCTGTCTGCAGCCCGAAAAATTTGGTGTTGAAGAACATGAGGGTGTTGAGGAGCACAAAGGGTGAGTAAACGCCCAACTGCTTGCACTCCCAGAGGTGCTCCTCCTCGACACGCGAGAAAACTGTGTCTGCAATGCACAGAGGAAGAACCAGGTCATATCAACAGTAGTCTTGTGGCAATCCCTTCACCCTGCCCAGGCAAGCTCACTGCAGAAGACTAATGCTTCACAACATCCCTTTTTTCTGGAGGTTACTTCTCCAGAGTCATCAGCTCTGCCCAGCCACGAGCCACCCCAGAGCGCAGCCAAACCACAGGCCAGAATGCAAATCAATCCTAACCGCTCATCCCTATAGATGGCCATAAAGTGAACTCCAGGTCAGCGCTCTGCCACACTCAGTGTGAGATGAAGGAAAAGCAGCAGGCAGGACAGACATGGCCAGCTCCTGCCTAGACACACAGGTCTGGAGCCAAAGGCCTCTGCCTGGGACAGCCAATATACAGAGGTGAGGCTGGATCTGGGAACTAACCACTGACAAGACACAGCTGGAAGACAGCCCAGATCATGGCATCACGAAAAGCCTCTGCAGAGCTCTAAGTTAGTCTGCTTACAAGGCAGCAGCACAGCAACCTTGGCCAACACTTCGCACAGTGTGCAGGGCTCACCCATGTGCTGGAAACACAAAGGCATGGGCCAATGTGCCTCCTGGCTTGGTATCCTTTTTGCCAGAGTGTGGAGACACCACTGAAGTGTTGTAAAGATTCAAACTGTCCCAGGACACAAAGCAGCCGTGCTCTGCTCCCAGCTACCCTGACTCTGGGCAATAGAAGCTGCTGAGGCGGTAAACCAGGCTGGCTCCGTTGTCAGTATGGGTCAGTATGACCCCAAGACACAGCAGGACCGTGCTGCCTATACCAAGGAAGAGGGCTGAGGCTCAGGAAGCACAATCAGACCCAAGGATCCAAGGCTAGAAGCACAAACTGGGTACATGTGGTGACTGAAGGTGCTCTGGGAACACATACTATTTGGTAAGATTGTCGGTTGCCAGCCGCTCAGGGACTTGTTCAGCTCCTGCACGAAGGTCAGGTAGTAAAGGTCTGTAAATATATTCACCATACGATTGTTCTCGAGCAGGTACTAGAAAGGATAGAACACACAGTCAAGAGAAACATGGCAGCACCTGGAAAGCAAACCCTCCCCAGAGAGCCCAGGGCACACAGGCAGAGCGCCCCTCCTTGTACAACCAGAGCTGCAGTGCAGACTCCTCAAACCAGCCACTTCTGAGAGCTGTGAGGAAAACCCCAGGGCATGACAAAGCAGACTTGGTGCTGAAGAAGGGACTGAGTTTGGGGAGATCTCCCAGCCTTCCTCAAGGATGTGCAAGAAGGGTGCAAGGCTGGGGAATAGGTGCCACCCTACCCGCTGGGCTTGGGAACAAAGACCGAACCAGGTGGGTTGCTGTCCCGGTGTGAGGTGCTGAAGGAGAGTCCAGTGAGCCTCTCTGGCTCCCCAGAAGGCAGAATAAAGGGCACAAGTTTCCCTCACCAGATCTGATCCCTAGGTCTGGCTGTGGAGGACTGGAGGGCAGCAAGCCCTCCCTCACCTGCTGGATGCCAAGGCAGAGGTAATAGATGCTGTCCGGTTCATAGCGCTCCCCATTGGGCCGTGTTATCTCCCTGACAAACTGGGCCAGGCCATAGTTGAGCTCAGCTGCTGTGCAGGCCAAGATGTCTTCCTTGATCCTCATGGGCTTGGCTGTGGAGGCAAGCACAGCAGCCTCAGACAATAGCCTGCAGGGCCAGGAGCACCTCAACACCCTGGGACCCAGCTTCTGGGAGGTTTCTGCCATGCCACCCCATCCAGACAGGGCACTTACGGCCGAAGTGTAGCTCCTCTCCCTTGCTGGTCTCTCCCCCTGCATACTTGGCTTGCACCCAGGACTTCCAGGCATTCACACCGTATGAGTAGTTCAGCACTGTGCAGCTGGGCTGGCTGCTCACTGAGTCCCGGGAACAGCTTTCAGAGAGCACCAGACGCTTCTGCCCCTGCAGAGATGTGTACTGTGAGACTGGGCACCTACCTGGGACAGAAGCAAGAGTCCTGGCCACCCCTCAGACCTGCTGACTGCCAGATCCTTCCCAGTGTGTCTGTGCCCATGCCAGCAGGCACCCTTCTGCTGACAGTCAAGCCAACAAGGCCCATTAGTTATGAGGCTGGCTCTCACAGGACCTGTGGCATTCAAAGCTCCTCCAAAGCAACTGGCAAGTATTTGGATTCAAGGAGTGGCCCACAGGCCAGGCATGCCCTGAAGGGAGAGGGCAAAACCTCCCCAGCACAACAAAGCCTCTGGCACACTTCACCCCATACATCCCAGATGGCAGTTCCCACCCCAAACCAAAAGAGCTTTAAGCAGGCAGTATCCACGGACAACTCACCTTTCGGACAGCGCGAGGCAGATCTTGCTCTGTGGACACATCATCTGGTCCCACCAGCCCACAATCAAAGAGGAAGTCCACACTGGGGTTAATGTCTAGAGGGTCTGAAAGGAAACACAGGTAGAAGGGCTCAGCTGACACTTCTCATCCTGTCCCCTGTGCTGGCCTGGTTCTTACGGCAAGATGAAGAGTGAACATGCAGCCTGATGCTTCGCACCCTCCACCATTGCCTGGCATGAACTTTTGGCCACAGCCCAATATAAGAAATACAGCTCTGGCAGATGCTAAGCTTTCTCAGACTAACCAGAGCCCCAGCTTCTCCCCTCTGACAGTTTATTTGGTTGGTTTTTTTAAACCTGAGGAGTATTCCTCATCCCCTTGTGCCAGGCCAGCACTAGGGACAGCCTGGCACAGGCACAGGCACCCCAATTCTGTGTCCTTTGCTGCTAGCATCCTGCCTCAGCACTGCCATGCTTCTGCAAGTCCCTGCCTCTTCTTCCACCTTCTGCCTGCTAATGAACACTCAGCAATTCTGCCATATCCCAGGATATCATGCCCTGTCCAGGTCTCTCTCTCGCCTTGCTGGATCCTCTGGAATCATCCCCCATAAGCAGCACACCAGTGCCACTGCCTTGCTCTCTGTGCTGTTAAAATCAGCTTCTCATTCCCCCTTCTCTGCAGACCTCTGTTTGCAACAGGCCAGTTTGTCTAGACAAACACATGCCCCTTCAGAAGGGGTGGTCTCCTCACCCCTGCTGTGAGCAGTCATTTGCAAGACCCTCAGTTTCCGGCCTCAAGCCTAGTCAGTCAGAGGGCATGGGGAAGTAAGTTCACCCAGCTCCTAATGCTGCTGGCAACGTTGGCTGAGGGCAGTGGGGGGACCCTGCTGCAACATGAGCAGCCCTGCATGTCTGCTTCACCCAGCTCTTACTCTTCGGGAAGTCGGCCTCCAGGTCCTGGCCCGGCTCATCGAGGACATTTGCCATCTTGACAGCCATAGCCAACACATCATCCCGTGCCGTTCCAAACAGATCACAGTCCTCCAGGAGACCCTCTGCACTCTGGTTACTTACCAGGTCTGCAATACAAAAGCAGATCATAAACCCAACTTTCAAGAAAGTCTTTTGTGTTTTCCCTGTGACAGCTGGAAAATGAAGTCAGGCTCCCTCCACAGCTCAGAGCAGCCCCACACCATCTGCACGGCCCAGTTGGAGGTTTGTCCTCTCCCCAGCCACAGCCCTAGTCACTAGGGCTTGAGGAATACAGCCCCCCCAGTAAAAAGACCTGCGAGGTCAGGACTGCCAGTCTTCTGGCTGGGAAGCTGCTCTAGGCAAGAGCCTGAACAGCCACCTGAATAAACTAACAGTGCTGCACATGTGCCACAAGACTGGCAGACCCAAAAGGGACAGTGGCAGACATTGCTCCCTGCTGCAGCTCTTTCCTCCTGGTACGTCCTCAGCAGAGGTTGAGGACTTGCTCTTCCCTGCTTCCTTTTCAAAGGCTTTGGGGGAGTTGCGATCCAGGCAGATGCCCTAGCTCCAAGAGCCGGCAAACCCCACGTGATCCCAGCTGTCGGGCCAGACCAAACCACGGCAGCACCTACCGCACAGGTCTGAGGAGGCCTTGTCCAGTTCCTCAGCCTCTGCAATCATCTCGGCCATGGCCAGGATGTCAGCCTCCAGGGGATTGGAGGGGATCTTCACCTTCAGCTCCTCGATGGTCTCCACAATCTTATCTGTGCTCTCCAGCGTGGTGGGCAGGAACATTGGCACAGGCACCTGTTGACAGCAGCATACCAGGCAGAAAACTGACACTCAGGCAGACTGATGTAAAAGCAGAGGCAGGAGAAGAGGACAAGCAGAGAAGCAGGGAGGCTGCGGCAAGGCAGGATCGAGACAGTAAGAGAACACGAGCGGGTGGAGTGTGTCACTTACCGGGACAGGCATGGAGAAAGGCACAGGTACTTTCTGGCAGTACATATGCATAGGCACAGGCACGAAGATCGGGACAGGGATTGGCAACACAATCACCTGGGGCTTCCAGTCAGCCTCTGACAAGAGCAAAAGTACGTCAGTGAGCTTGCTCCCAGCAGCTCCTCCACCCAGCCCCGCTGTGCACTGCCATGCCCCCAGCCATCCAGCACCACGGCTTTTCCAGCCACCAGCTTCTGTGACTCATGGGCAGAGCTGGAGCATCAGCAAGCCAAACAGCCCTGCAAGAGAGGCTTGCCTTAGCCAGAGGTGCAATCGCTGCTCTTACGTAGCCCTGCTGAGAAGTCTAGTTGCCTTGCATATGCTGGAGACCACACATATGCCCAACAGGAGCTACAGAGCGGAACCTACTCAGCAGATGGCCCCTCAGACGAGCTGACAATCTCCAGAGGAACAGGAGCTGTCCCACAAGAGGTGGGATCATGCTGCAGTGCTCTCTGCATCTCTCCTTTTGCTGCTGATGGAAATGGGCTCCCTACCTCCCAGCCCTGCCATGTGTGCCCTGCAGTGCCCTCAGACTCCTCAGCATGGTGCCAAACACCCAGCCGCTCTGTACAGCATTTGAGGCTGGATTCACATTTAGTCTGGAGCAGGGACGTGCCGCTTCCCTTTCCAAAACGCCCCTGTAGTGCTGCAGTGATGTCTTGTTTTCCTACCTGTCTGACATCCTTTGGACTTCATTTCTATCTTGCAGGAAACCCCCCGGTTCTGCATCAGTGGTTTACACATGGCAGCTTTATTTTTCCGAGGGGTGGCTGGAACTGGAGGGGGCGGGGGGGGTGGCGCAGCTGGAGACATCTGGGCTGAGGAGGTCTTTGCTGACAGCTGAGGAAACGCAGAAAGCAGGAGGTTGGTGTCGACCTAAGGCAGCACCACCTCTTCCCAAACACAGGTACAGCTGGAGAGACTCCCAAAACACCTCCTGGAGCCTGGCAGTCCCCAACACACACGCACACACACATGCGGATGCTCCCACAGTCAGACCCAGCTGGAGGACTGCCAAGCTGCTCCTAGCAGGCAGCAAGCCCATGCGGCACCTCTGCAGCAGTCAGCAGGGAGTCTGGCACTGGTTGCTCCTGCCCCACGGGGCAGTGGGGAACACAGTGGGACCGCAACTACACCCAGGCACAGGTAAGCATGGTGCAGAGGAGCCAGTGCCACAGTGGCAGGCTGTTCTGGAGCCCATCATTGATTCCTGGGGAATGGTTATTCTTCCCCCTTGCAAGAGATAATGCTGATGCTGCCCTTCCCAGCAGCTCTTACCAGCTCTCACTAACCAGACATCTTAAAATTCATTGGCTGTAGAAGAATGAAGTGCCCCTGAGCAATGGCAGATCTGTCCTCTTTGGTGACAGCCCCTTTGTGCTATCTTGCAAACTCCTACCTCCAACGGGCCTTACCATGTTAGTCTCTGTCTTCTGTGGGGAAGGGGCAGGTGGTTTTGACTCTGAAGTCTGACCTGTAAGAGAAAGCAATGACTCTTCAGTTCAAGAGCTCCTGGGCCAACAGGTCCCACTGCTGGGACCGGAGGTGGCAGCAGCCAGAGGGCAGGGACAGGCTCCCCAGAAACTGCTCCTGGCCACTCCAGGAACAGTTAATATTTCCACAATCTCTAGCCCTAGCAGCTCAGAAGACAAAACCCCAAAATCAAGTCATTCCCATGTCATTTTGTGCTTCCTTGCAGACCACCCCATTGCAGCAAGTCAGGAGAAATCCCAGCCCCTTGTAGAGAGGAATCCAGGGCTCTATTCCCAGCTCTGCTTATTGGCTTGCTGTACCGAGCCATGGCCCCTCCCTGTGCCCCCATCTCCCTGATACAAATATCTTGGCAAAGTGCTTCGAGATCCCTAGGAAGAAGGTGACAGAGCTAGTAGTAATGTTACGAGATATCCCAGAAAGCAGAGAGACAGCTTTGCCCCAGCCCTAGCAATGCAGTCCTTTCTGCTGAGGGAAGAGGGGATCACCTGCAGGTAAGAGGCATGTGTGGCAGACACTAGTCTCAGGTGGTGACAATATCATCCTGGCTTGGATGATAATTCCAGCTCATTTGCTCTGCAAAGAACCTGCACTCATCTCAAAGGCTGATGAGCTAAAAGAGCACCTTCATTCAAGTCTCCTGTGAGCCCTGGTTACCCATGTGGCTGGGAAAAAGAACGGCCTTCTACAGCACTGACTAACCGTGGGCCATGCATGAAGGAGACACCTGCAAGGAAAGCAGCAGGTCTCAGCACCCAAAGGGACTGGCAAGTTCATCTGCACCTCCTACATACAGATAGGCTCTCCAGGAAAGACCCAGACTCCCAAAGGACCGATACATGGGCATTCGCACTGTGCAGATTTCCTCTGTCCCAAGGAAACGTAGGACAGCTCTTGAGCAATTAGAGGCCCAGCAGGGTCCACCTGCTGACCACCACAGGGGAACGGGTAAGTTTCAGTCAGAGGAAGCCCCCTAGCCTGCAGCCGAGCATTCAGCCATAGGATCTGCAATGGTCTCAACGGATCCAAGAACTCCCCCTGCCCAGCAGCTCTAGGTGGGAGACATCAATGGCTTGAACGAGAAAAGACAAGCTATGGAGTAGAAGCAGAATTTCTGCTGCAGCAGAATCAAAAGCAAAGCTGATAGTCCTAAATCACTGGTCTGTGGGGCAAAGGGGAACAAGAAGATCCTCCTGCCACAAAGCTCCCTGTGCTACATGTCCAGGCTTCCAGAAAAGCTGCAGCTTGTTCTCTACTCTAATCCCAACACCAGCAAGGAGCTGTCAAGACACTGCCTGCACCTTCATGACTTCTGGCCCTCTACCATCTCCAGCTGGACACCCCCACGTAGAGCCAGTTCCCCTTGGAAGTCTTTGGGCACAGTTCTGTGTCAGAAGCTCCTCATTACACACACTGTTCCCAGCAAAAGAATGGCCACTTTTATCGTCAGCAAGCACTCTCAGGATCACCAGGTTGGCAGCAGCCACTGGGTCACAGGAATGAATGGTTCTAGACAATCACTGGCTACAAAAGAAGCAGCAGCTCTGCCCAAGATGGGCCCGAAATCCAGGTAGTCCCTTCTGAGCTGGAAACACAGCTGTCAGGTCCACAGGAGACCCTGGCTGGACTAGGCAGAAGCTGTTCCTCACCGTGCACCGACAAGCTGCTCCTCCCGAAATCCCCTATATAGCATGCTGGGCTGGAAAGCTCTCTGTGTAAGCACATGGCAGGCCCTGGCTCCAGCACCCCTCCTTTGCAAGCTAAGCAGTATGCCACAGTCCCGGGACAAGGATGTCCATAGCTGTCCCACGCTAGCAGGGCCGGGTGTGCCAGAAAACACAGAGGGCCCAGTGCCACCAGAAGCATTCAGTAAGCATGGCAGCTGGTGGGGCAGCCTGGAGCTTGTGCTCAGCCAAGCGCTTGCCACTGCTGATGGGCTTTTCCTGGGCTGCCCTCAGAGTCCTCTGCCTCACAGGGCGCACGGAGAGGCAGCTGTGGCACAGTGAACGGTGATGCCCCACATGCCAAACAGCAAAGTTCTTGGGGGCCTCCAGAGATGTGCTGTGGGTGGGGCTCAGACTCTTGTGGTTGTTGGTGGAGGAAAAGATACTTCTCATAGTCTTGTGGTCCACGGCTCCAAGGAGACAATGGCCAAATAGTGTGAAACATGCTTCTCTCTGCAGGCAGAGCTTGCTCGCTGTGCCTGTGTCCCAAAGGCAGCGTTACCAGTCCCTCACAAACGAGATGCCTTGAAAGCAGAGGACAAATGGAAGAGCACGGCTAGGGCTGTGGAATCACTTGGTGAGCTACAGGAACCAGCAAGTTTAACACCTCTTCCTCCCCTGGGCAGCAGGACAGCCTGTGCCCCATCATGCAGACTCCCCCTGGGCACTCCGTGCCAGCAGAAACCAACAGTTCCTTATCCAGGTCACTCCAGTGTGCTGCCCCTTGGGCCGTTGCCTCACATGGCCTTTTATAGAGCGTGGCTCTTGGAGGGCAGGTTGGGACTCTCCTGGCTGGCAGAACCTGCTGCTTCTGGCAGAGCAGCTCTGCTTTGCTGTCTAAGCAGCACTGACATCCAGGGCTTCCCCCGTCTTGCAATCTGCCCACTGCTGCCAGGAGAGGAACCAGGAAGAGTCTGGATACAGAGGACGAGGTCTCTCATGGGAAGGTCCTTGTCTTGGTTCTCCCTCCTTGGCACACCCTAGTCAGGGTTGTAGACCTCATGAAATCCCAGGGAGGGCAGCAAAGCCCTGTGCCTGTGATGCAGGTATCTGTCGAAGCTTGATGCACCGAAGCGAGTCCCACCATAAGCTGCAGGCATTTTAACTAGATCACACAGACTACCTAGAAGATCATGGCCTATGAAAGACCAAGCAGAATTAGACTACACGAGCGTCTGAGGGCCAAGCGATGTCTTGTCACTGTCACTACGAGCACCTTCCATCCTGAGGGACCCCAAAGCACTTTGCAATCTTCCATAAGCAACTGGCTCAAGTTAATGATAGGAAATGGGGCAACAGTGAAAATCTCCTCTCCAGCTGGCACTCCATGGATGCAGAATGGGGTTATCCAGGACACGGGGTTGGCAACTCCCCAAAGCTGCAGCGATCTTTGGGTAAGTGGTAGGACTCCAATCTAACATCACAAGACAGAGTGCCTCCAGCAGCTTAGCGCTCCCTCAAGATCGTTCTAGGTTCAGCTCTGGCTGAGGAGAGCCCACCTACAGCATCACCAGCACCACTTCCTGCAGCACCCTGCGTTTTCCTTGAATGTTTCCCATCCAAGCACTGACCTGGCCCAATCCTGATTAGCTTATGAGAAGGTCACAGCTTGGAGGTGGTGTGGGGCTGCAGGTGGATTATCATGCCAAACCACGCTGTCCCCTAACCCTGTAAATCGAGCTCTCCGCTGGCAACATGAGGATGTTAAATCCCTGAGTATCCTCGCTAAGAGTGTGAGCTACAGGCAGCACGCTGGCACCGGCTCCTCCCGTCTGGGCCCTGTGTGTCATAGAACCATAGATGTTAGAGATGGAGAAGCCCCATTAGGTCCCATTCCGTCCTTTCCCCCCCAAGGGCCAGTGCAGGATTGTTCCCTAGCGTCTCATCCAGTCCCAGGCAGAAAGCTTCCACCCCTCGCTGTTCAGTCTTCCCTGTGTCTCTTGGACTGAGCTATGCAGGTCCCCTCCCTCCCTCCTACTCACTGTTCAGCAGGCTCTCGGGCCCCTTCTGCGTGTCCAGGTTGGGCTGGTTCTGTTGATTGTAAAATCGCAGCAGACACTGCTGGTTGCAGAAGTGTTTGATTTGCCCCCGCCAGTGGATGGTTTCCAGCAGCTTCCCCTGACGCTTGCAGGCATGGCATCGAGCTGCCTAAAGCCCGCATCAGCAGGAGAGAAACAAGGAGTAACTAACCACACCCCCTCCGAGTGCAACACAACTCTCCAGTGAAAGGTGCACATAGCAAGGTGCTGTGAGCTTCCCCACAGCAGTGCCCTGCCAGTGCCAGCCGGGGACTCCAGCGGTGCGAACTTCTCACAGCAGCACTAGCCGCGAATCCAGCACTGTGAGCTTCCTCAGTGCAGTGCTCTGGCAGGATCAGCTGGGGACTCCAGCTACGTGAGCTTCCCCGTAGCAGTGTCCCGTCATTGCCAGGCAGGACTCCAGCAGTGCCAGGTTCTCCGCAGCAGTGCCAGCCAGACTCCAGCAGTGCGAACTTCCTCAGTGCAATGCCCACTTATCTGGGTGCCGTGCCCACCACAGCACTTAGCACAAGCTGCCAGTGCCAATACTGACCTTGAAGTACCAAAGCAAGTATTTGCTTTTGCAGTCTTCACTACAGAAGTCCCAGGTGCTGCCCTCCAGCTGCTCGGTGACCGCCCGCTGGCAGGTCTGAGAACAGTAGGTGCAGGTGATGCAGCACAGGCCCAGGTTCTTGGTGAAATCCTGTTTGTAAAGAAGCACACACCCTGCGGAGAAACAATAGGAGTGAAACCTTCCCAGGATGAACTGGGGGCCTCCCTGACCCAAACATGACCAGAATCCAGGTCTGCAGAGACAACAGAGCACACGCAACACACTGTAGGGAACAATCCAGCACTGGCCCCTGGGGCTGGGATAAGATGGGACCTCATGGGGACTTGCCATCTCTCACCTCTATGCTTCTAGGAAGAGTCTGACTCCAACCTCCTGTGTGCAGGAACCCAGCAGGCAGGGCAAGGCCAGGTCAGGCCAGCCCAGACGCAAGAGCGTAGAAGTGCATGATGACAGGAGGAGCGGAGCTGCCACCTGCTGTCTCCCCAGCCCCCAGAGAGAGAAAAGCTGTGAGAAAGCCCTCCCCAAGGACACAATGAACGGTAAAGATCTTGCCCTAGGGCCTGGCTGGACAGCAAGCCATCCCCACGACAGTCATCCCTTCACTGCATGGCAAGGCTCTCGCCCCAGGGCCTGGCTAAGACAGTCTCCCCTCTGTTCCTCTCCATGCTCTCTTCTCCCCCAGCATGGGCTGGCATGGGGGCTCTGCCTCTCCTATGCCTTCCCCAAGTACCTTCGCTGCAGAAGTTCTTCTCCACTCCAGAGAAGCGGATCTTCTCATGCAGCAGCTTCTCCTGCTTGCAGTGCTCACACTGAGACACCACCCCACGTAGCCTCTTGAAGTCCTCGCAGCAGTCCTTGCAGCAGAACTGATACACTTTGTCCTGCCAAAGAGACCACCACCTGGTCAGCCAGACTGGCAGGAGGTCCCCACACTTCTCAGGGAAGCAAGAGCAAGACTACATGGCTGAGCCAAGTCCCCAGCTCTCCTGGCACAGGGTTTGGCAGAAGCGGTCTCCTCCTGCCCTTCTGACATCCTGCTGAACATCAGGAACGCAGCACTCAGCGCATGGTCTCCAGGCACATCTCTGCAGCTAAGGCATTCAGAGCACTGGCGCAGGAGCTCTGCTTTGAGCAGGGAGAGGAAGGAGCCCTGCAGTCCTCACTGGGGTTGGCCTCCACCTCAACATTCCCCTGGGGAAAGTCCTCACCTGCCAGTCCAGGATCTCCGGCTTTCCACTGAACAGATTGTGGCAGTAATGGCAGCTGAGGTGGATCCCACCTTCCGGGCTGGTGCGCTGCAGGAGACAGAGACAGCTCATGGAGGGAGAGGTACACAGAGGGCAGTGAGCACCTGCATCGCACTGCCACCGCCTCCTGCCTCCTCCACTGCTCACAGCAGTCCGTCTGCCCCTGCTCAGACCTGCGCTTGCTGCCACTGTCAGTGACTCACAGTCAGTCCATCAGATCACGTCTCAAACTCCTGGAGAGCAAATTCTTCAGCAATTTCCCTTTGCTTCCAGTGTATTGGGTCCAGCTCTTCTCAGGAAAGCAAGCTTTCAAGCTGCCAACCCTCTGGATTGAAAAACATTAAGAGACGGCGGCTCTGCTACCTCTTCTGAGAATTTCTCCAAAAGATCTTAAAGCACTGGTGCCTGGTTTCTATTTTCAAAGCAATGCAACTTCAGAATTCAAGCAGCCGTTCTCATCCCACCTTCCTCTGCTAGATTAAACAGCCATTTAGCACTTGGTGTCTTGTTCACAAGGATATATTTATTAATAAAGTCATCCTCCCTGTTTTCTTTCTGATAAACTCAGATAAGGTGTTCTGCAAGTGCCTCAGTACATGCATTTTTCAAGCCCAAATGTAATTTTTCTCTTTTTTCAGCATGCTTCCAATTTTTCTTTAACATTGAAAATAAAGTGGACATTGCATGAACATCCTTCCTATCTGTGCAACATTCTAGGTAGCTCTTTTGCTCCCTATCCCCCAAATTTAACTCCCCGTTCCTTTGCTTGTACTTGCAATAACTTATTTAATAGTTCCCTCTGTGGCTGTAAACTGAGACGCTCATACTGAATGGCTTATCTGCTGCAATCCCAGGGCCTTTGCAAAATCCTTAATTTCCCAGGATTTACATCCTCACACTACTTGAGTAAGACTGATACAGGATCTTGCTGTTTAAGCACACGCTAGGAGGACCAAGTCTTGTCAAGAAATCCAATTGCTTTGCTTTCTATGACTGCCCTGATCTCAGCATGAGTTAACACTTCACCAGTTTTTGTTTCATCTGCAAAATTTTATTGCGCTTACTTTGACTTCATTGCCAGATGACTGATGAAGGTGTTGAACTCCTTGGGCTTAATACTGATCCCCAAGAAGCCATCTTGAAACACTCTCTTCAGTGGTTTTTCTTTGGGAGGTGCGTTCTGAGTTCTGCCAGCAAGATAGTTCCCAATCCAGGTTATGCATGGGTTTACTGATACGTTACAATCCTGATTTCACATGGCAATCATTCAAGTTAGGTGAATTAGGTGAAGTCCCTGGTGACTGGAAAAAGGGAAACATTGCACCTTTTTTCAAAAAGGGTAGAAAGGAGGACCCTGCGACCCACCGACCTGTCAGCCCCACCTCTGTGCATCAGAAGACCATGGAACAGATCCTCCTAGAAGCTATGCTAAGGTACATGGAGGACAGGGAGAAGAGTCAAGACAGCCAGCATGGCTTCTCCAGTAGAAAGTCCTGCCTGACAAACCTAGTGACCTTCTGTGATGGAGTGACTACACCAGTGGACAAGAGATGAGCTATGGATGTCATCTATCTGGACTTCCATGAGGCCTTTGATATGGTCCCCCACAACATCCTGCTCTCTAAATTGGGGAGATACAGATTTGATGGGTGGACTGTTTCACGGATGAGGAATTGGTTGGATGGTCGCATCCAGAGGGTAGTGGCAAATGGCTCAATATCCAGATGGAGACTGGTGACAAGTGGTGTCCCTCAGGGGTCCATATTGGGACCAGTACTGTTCGGTATCTTCATCAATGACAGTGGGATCAAGGGCACCCTCAGCAAGTTTGTGGATGACACCAAGCTGAGTGGTGTGGTGACATGCCTGAGGGAAGGGATGCCATCCAGAGGGACCTGGACAAGCCCAAGAAGTGGGCCTGTGTGAATCTCATGAGGTTCAACAAGGCCAAGTGCAGGGTCCTGCACCTGGATCGGAGCAACCCCCAGTATCAATACAGGCTGGGGATGAAGGGATGGAGAGCAGCCCTGCCCAGAAGGACTTGGGGGTGCTGGTGGATGAAAAGCTGGATGTGAGCCAGCAATGTGCGCTGGCAGCCCAGAAGGCCAACTGCATCCTGGGCTGCATCCCCAGCAGCGTGGCCAGCAGGATGAGGGAGGGGATTCTGTCCCTCTCCTCTGCTCTGGCGAGACCCCCCTGCAGTGCTGCATCCAGCTCTGGGGGTCCCAGCTTAAGAAGGACACAGACCTATTGGAGCAGGTCCAGAGGAGGCCACGGAGATGATCCGAGGGCTGGAGCACCTCTGCTGTGAGGACAGGTTGAGAGAGTTGGGGTTGTTCAGCCTGGAGAAGAGAAGGCTCCAGGGAGACCTTATTACAGCCTTCCAGTACTTAAAGGGGGCTTATAAGAAAGATGGGGACAAAGTTTTTAGCAGGGCCTATTGCGATAGGACAAGAGGTAATGGCTTTAAACCAAAAGAGGGTGGATTTAGACTAGATATAAGGGAGAAATGCTTTACAATGAGGGTGGTGAGACACTGGCACAAGTTGCCCAGAGAGGTGGTAAATGCCCCATCCTTGGAACCATTCAAGGTCAGGTTGAATGGGGCTCTGAGCAACCTGATCTAGTTGAAGATGTCCCTGCTCATGGCAGGGGGGTTGGACTAGATGGTCTTTAAATGTACCTTCCAACCCAAACTGTCCTGTGATTCTATGATTAAAGTCTTATGAAGTCTACGACTGCAAAAACTCTGCAGCTAACCTACCAGCACCATTTGTGATCTCAGCAAAGGATTACATCAAGGATTTATTGGAAAAAAAAAAAAAAGCAACCAAAAACAACCCTCAAACCCAAAAAAAAACAACACAAAGAAAACCCCCCAAAACCCCCAACAAAACAAAACCAAACCAAAACTCCCCCAACACAAAAGCCACAAGAAAAAAACCAAACCCCCAAACTAAATGCTGCAACTGCCAGCTCTCTACCTCTAGATTCTCTAAGTTTTCTCAGTTGCCCAAGGTATGTCCTGGCCTAAGTTTCCCAGGTCTTCTTGGCTGTTGCTTTGTTCTTTGACAACTGTACAAAACTAATAGTCTTCCTGTTGCCTTTGAATACCACAAAGATTTCACATATGCTGAAACTTAACATCAGAAGATTAAAAACCAGCAGTCAAACATTTGAAGATTATTAAACATGAGGTACCCAGGCAGGCTAGTTATAAATTTTTAGACAACACATCCTAGAAAACTTACGTTCCTTGGTGACGCCTGGCTCAGAGGCCAGATCTGCCTCTTTCCACCCCACTAGCAGGTGTCCACTGTGTTTTACTAGCTTACTTGTGCTTTTGCTTCTGCCCTCCTAAGGCCACTACATCCCAAATCACTCATGCAGCACAGCTCTGCACTGCACTCCCGCTGGGCATAACCTGACAGACAGGAGTGAATTACAGCCCGTCTTATCCCAACAAGGGAAGGGGGAGATAGGGCCAAGACAGAGTTATTGGCAACTACAGTCACTGCAACTCTTGTGCTCCAGCAGAGACTTTCTTATGGACCCTCCCTGAGGATCTTGAGCAAGGTGGAGCCTCTGCTAAGTGTGAAAGGAGGCAAGAGCTCCATGGCCCAGCCCAGCATGAAGGATATTTCAGTACCTGGAATTTGGTCCAGCAGCTGGGGCTGCAGAACTGGTAGACAACCCGGTCTGTCTTGTTGTAATAGCAGGGTTCAGATAAACTCTTTCTGCAGAAGCTGCAGGGTCTAGGGGGACCTGATGAAACAGACAGGAATTGGTGAGGGCAGCAGCACAGGACGGGGGACAGGATGCTGAGGATGGCATGCAAACTACTCACTCATCCTCAGTCTGTCAAGCTATTATCAAAAAGCAAGGGACAAGAACACCAGGAAACTAAGAGCACCAGATTCTGCTAGGACAGAAATGTTAAACACGGATGGAGAGCAGAGTGGTTCAAGGAAGTGACCCTGGCTCTACAGGAATTTGGACAAAACAGGCTGCAATACTCACACCAGAGACCATCCCCATTCCTGGACACCCTGGTACTCCGTGTAATGGAAAGGGCAATGCCAGCACAGTACGGCACCACAACTGCTTCCTGCGTTCTCCAGAACAGCAATGTAAACTACCCCTCAGTATTAAGACCTCTACATGCTGCAAGGGTTCCTCCCTCTCCAAATCTTCCACTTGTCTCACTGGACTCCTCCCCAGGCAAGCAACAGGCCTTCTTTCCAGTCTCATCCACAAACAATAAATAGTACCAAGGAAGGAGTTAGAATGGAGAGGCGACCGATTCCCTGTACGTAGGTGCTCTTACCAACCAAGCCTGACTGCTTCACTTTGTGGGAGGTAGTGCAGCAAATGGAGCAGAACAGGCCCATCTTGCCACTGCGATCCACGTTAGGCAGCATGTCAAAGTTCTTGCACAGCGTCTTGCACCACATGCACGGGTAGACCCGAGTGTTCTTCTGCAAACACAAAGCACAACAAAGCTGCCAGGGAGACCATCACAGCCAGCGAGGTCCAACCCTCACATTCCACCACACTGCTGTATCCCCCACAGGGCAGCTCTCCTACAGGGAACACCTGATGCCAGAGCCAGGCTCGTAGTCTGCAGGTTCAGGTGGTGGTAGCAAAAAAGGCTGCCTTTGGCACCTCACTTTCTTATTCCAAGGGCACCCTGGCAGGAATACAGAGCTTGGCAACACCATCAAGACAGTTAAGTCAAGCCTGCTTAGGCCACAGAGGAACACATCCAGCCAAGCTTTGGAGAGACATCCAAAGGAAGCCAGCCCACGCTAATTGCGTACACCAGTCTTGCTGCAGGGTCCAGCTTACTGAGTGCCTCACCCGTGCTCAGGTCCAGGACGGACCCTACGCAGAATAAATAAATTCTATTTGCCTGCTTCAAAGTTTCTCCACAGCAATCTCTTAAATGTTTTGTCAGCAATAAAAGGCCAAGGGGATTCAAGTCACCTGCTATTGCACAAAGTGCCCTGTGCCGCGCCGAGCCAAGGAGCTGTGTGCCCACAGAGACACCCCACCCCAGGCAGCTGACTCTACACACCTTCTTGTAACTGTTGAGACAGGCAGAGTTGCAGAAGCGTTTTTGCTGGCCTTCATGGAAGAGGTACTCCAGGGGCAAGCCCTTGTTGTAAATGTAAAGTCCGCAGTTGTCACAGCAGTTGGTTTTAAGCCCCTTGGTGGCCCGGAACTTGGTGAAGCAGGCATCACTGCAGATGCGGTGAACCACGTTCCCATTGCTGACCTCATGCTGGATCTGCAAAGACATCATTGCCATCACTCCCCCAAACCACCATGTGCCTCCTTCTGAGGCATGTGCACCACTACTGCCCTTGGGATAACAGGCTGTTGCACAAACTCGGGCAAGTGCCATACTGGAAGTTGGTGTGGACTCAAGCTGGCTCCCCTCGCCAAAAGTCAGCGGAACAATTGGGAGAGCTGAGTGGCAGGAACCCGTGAGCTTCAGGGCGGGGAGAAGCAGAAGCCGTATTTTTTCTGCTGGAATAAGGGCTGCTTCACAGTAACAAGGAAGGACCTGGGAGTGAGCCCAAGCCACCTCAGGGGCTGAGGCATCACACCACAGGAGAACCTGGCAAAGGCCCTGCGATGGTCTCAGGCAGGGCCAAGTGCTGCAGGTCACAAGCACCTCATCCAGGACACGGGAAGCACAAGGGGTTTGTTTACCTCGCCAGGTTTGTGGCAGACGCTGCAGCGGCTGGTATCCGAGGCATCCGCAGACTGAGGTGCTGGTCTGTGCTGTTGGGCCTCGTAGAGGGAGAGGCAGACAGAGGTGCAGAACTCATGGAAAGAGCCACCTGAACCGATTTGGGCAACGACAGAGTCCTTGGTGTTCCAGATCTCCCTGGGGATCAGGAGGGCATGTGTTAGCGCAGGGACACAGCAGTCCTGCCATGGAGAGACAGGGTGGCACACTGCAATGCACGGGACTTTCTGGTGTCCCAAAAGGGTGGCAAGAACTGCCTCACAACAGCTTCTGTCCTGGCCCAGAGGGGTGGTGCCTGAAGATGGAGCACGCGGGAGGTTGTTTTGAAAGAAGGCTGGAACACAGAGCACTGAGCCAGAAGACAGGCAGGGAAAGGCAATGACATGAAGGGGGTGTAGGGAGCATGAGATATGCGGTGTGTGAAGGAAGACCTGGGGCAGCAGCTGGCAGTGGGGAGGAGTGATGTGGGTGAATGGGAAGCGTGAAGATGGTGACTGGCAGGTAGGGCTGTGGGGCAGGTGAATGGGGTCACAAGCACGGGAGCATTGAGGAAAGGGGAATGAACACACACTTTTTACAGAAGGTGCAAATCTTCTTGCCAGGTGGTTTTTTTGAGAAGGTGGTGAGACAGGAGCTGGAGCAGAAGAGCTGAGGGAGCCCTTTACGCTGGTAGGCGGTTTGGCCTTTCTGCAGTGGTGTCCGGCAGTTGGCACAAGTCATCTTGGTGACAGTAGAGCGGGCAGCTCGCTGAGCCATCTGAGTCCGTAAAGACATGCGAGTTGAGCGTCGGGTACGAAAAGGAACAAAATCCTCGTCGTTAGGATCATCCACCATTGCATCGGAGTCTTCGTCAGAGACTGGAACTATAAAACAGCAGAGAAATATGCACAGAAATCTCTCATTAGGGATGGAGACAGAAACCTCTGCCATGACACACATGCTGGGGCTTTCTGGGGTCACTTTTCTGGAGTCCCTCTGTGTGCTTTGTACCTGTCTGGGTGGAATGATAAAGGGACCCTTAAAAGATATTCTGTTAGAATTGGAGATGAGTCAGGAGGTCTTTAAGCAAACTGGGCCTAAGTACAATTCCTCTCTAGGAAGTCATGATTTGCCAAGGTTGAGCAGAAGCTGAAAGTGTGAACATTTACAGCAGAAATCCCTCCAAGAACTGGTAGACCTTAAAGGGAACAAGCTGGATCACCAGCCTCCAGCACAGGCAGGCAAAGATGGAGCAACACACAAATACTAGGGAATAGCAGGGTGACACTCGACATCTCAAAGAACAGAGGTTTCACATACTTATGCAGGAAAATCCCCAAAATGCAACCTTCCTTCAGACAGCCTGCTGCCATAGAGACAAAGGAAGAAAGTTCCTGAGTGAGGAGATGGAAGACGGATTTCCTGGGAACAACCCCAGAGTCTCATCCTATTGGTGCTTGGTAACCACACACCACTGTAAAAATACTGCAACCCACCCTTCAGCCTAAATGCCCTGAGAAAGCAAGGCAAGTACCCCAGGATGAAAACTCAAGGGGTGAACGGACCTGTCCTGTGCAAGAGCAAAGTCTGCACAGAAGCTCCAGAGTTCCCACCATAGTCACACCACAAACGCCCTGGCCACAATGGGCCTGAGCCCTGCTCCCTGGCTGACAGCAGGCATTGGCCAGCCCTAGTTACTCACTGCTTTCGGAGGAGTTCACAGTTTCAGGCCTGGCAGTTTCTGATCTTCTGGCTCGTTCACTTCTTTTCTGCTCCTAGAAGACATTCAGAAAATACTTAGGCTAACCACCTGCTAGGACAACCATGGATAAATATCCCAGATCATGGTGGAGTTCCAACTTCTGGGATTTGCATTCCCAATAACTAGGCTGAAAATGGATAAGACTCCATGGATACCTGACCAGAGCTGGCAAGATGGGGGAGAGGGGGAAGTAGGTGTATGAGAATGACATTCCAGCTGGACATAGCAGGGACACACTGAAGACACATTACAGCACAGTAGCAGTGCACAGGGATCACTCTGCCACAGGGGACATGTACACTCCTTCCCAGAGGGGTGATGAGACAGCCAGTGTCCCTCACGGAGTTTAACAACAGCCAGCCACCCTCTATGCTCCCATAGCATACACACTTGACTGCATTCTCCTCACCTTCTCAGCTGGCAGCTCGCTCCCCTTCCCAGACAGACCTTCTCCTGCAACAGAAGCACAGAAGAAGCTTGCATCTAACATCTTGCTTTTCTCCAACAGAAGAGGACAGGTGTTCTTCAAATGCAGCCACCCTTTGGGTCAGTCTGCACATGAAGCCTCAGCCAGTCCTGGCTAACAAGCACAGTTCTGGTAGTGATCAGACACAGGAAAGCTCCTAAACCCATAACCTGTTGTTAGAGATCCAAACACGGAGCTTGGGAGGAATTCTGTAAAGGGGAGACCTCCCTGCATGGGGGAGGCATGCTGGGCAGTTGCCCGCAACTGCTTCTGACCAAGACCAAGCATCTCCCCTGAGGATGGCCAGCCTGGGCAGAGGGACTTTGCCTGGTGGAAGCACTTTCTCCTGGCAACCCTCAGTTCCAGCAAAGACTCCAGCAATGAAGAGGGTGAGCTAAGCTGATGTGCAACCACAGCTTTATCAAGGAAGCTCCTAGCTGACACAAGCATTAAAAATCAAAGTTAAAGCTATGAAAGACAGAGCAAGGGCTTGTATGCACCAAGGGAGCAGCTTCCAGAGCATTATTCCCTGTAAGCAAGACGGTTTCGCCAAATCTAGCCCATTGGTAGCATTGACAATTTCCATAGCAGGGGAGGATGGGAAAAGTTGGAGTGCAAACCAGACTCCAGCTTCAGCAATGTGCAGCAGGATGACCTCCCAAGCAAAAGGAAACCAAGTTCTCCAGAGATAACAACCTACCTGCTGGTGGTGAGGCTTCCTGTGCTTTCAGTACACTACTTTCTTTAAGCGAGTTGTTCCCACTATCATCCCCTTCCTCTGCTTGGTTTTCCTCTGTGGGCGCAGGGGGCAAAGCTGCAGTACTGTTGTCCAGGCTCAGTTCCACCTCTGCTTCCCCTGCCAGCCCTTCTCTCTGCATGGGTGAGCTTTTCCTTTGTGCCTTCAACCTTGTCTTCTTTGTCTGTTTCAGATTGAGTTGGGGGGGGGACATTGGTGGACTTGAGGATTGTGCTGTGATTTCTTCTGTGGCTGGGGCACTACTGAGGTCCCTGGCATCAGCAACGGGCTGTCGGGGTGATTCAGGGGCGTTGTCATCAGACAGTGCAGAAATAGCAGCGGCACCATCTTCCTTTAGGTCCCCAGAATAATTTTTTGATGCATCTTCCCCTTCTTTCCATGTTTCTGGAACAAGGACTTCTCCAGAGAGGGCAGAGGAGTCTGCTGGTCCATCCTCCACATCCTGGGAAGGATGTGCCTTATACAGCCCATCCAGACCCTCCGATTTATCTAGCTGCATCAAGTCAGCAGTTTTATCCAAGTCATCTAAAACATTAGGTTTCTCCAGCATATCCAAGACACTAGGTTTGTCTAGAACGAGGTCATTTGATTTGTTTAGTTCAGACAGGCTGTCTGCTTTCACTAGAAGGTCCAAGTTCCCATGTGCAGTTATCTGCTTGGATTGATCCCAGTCAGGGGGCTGAAGCACTGAAACTTCCTGGGTAGAAGCTGTTTGGGAGCCCAGTAGATCTTCCCCAAACTCCATGTCAGCAGGGAGATCACCAATAAGCGGTTTGTCAGGCAAGGACAGGGTGTCCAAAGATCCTGGAAATTCACTGGAATCCATTTAGAAGATGGCAACTGGAAATGAGAGGGAGATTTGCAAGTTAATGAAAAGTAGTCTAACACAGCACAAGAATTGTTCACTCTTCTGAACACTGTCGGAGTAAAACAAGGCCCAGCAACACTGCTAGCCATAACCAGGATACCAGCAGATCAATCGCATCTACTCGTGAGGTTACAAAACTCCAAAGCCAAACAGCAGGAGCAGGACACAGCAGTTTGGTATAGCAGACCTTTGGGAGCTCAACAGCCTCCACACACCTCACCACAGCATGGCAAGCAGACTTGCTTATGCTAAATGATGTAGTGGGGTATCAGAAATTACTCAAGTACCAATTCAGGAGGCTTCACAGCTGTTCTGTGGTGCTTAAGACCCCCTTTCCCTGCCTTCCTCTCTATCTCACCAGATCCAAATCATCTGGTCTGTCCTTCCTCCTGATCTGTTCTCACAGAGCTAACACATCTTTTATTTTTAAAGTATCTTTTCTCTTAAACACAGACGCAGAAAGAACTCCTTTACAGGTCTGTAGCCTGTGCCTTGAACAAGATACAGGCTGACAAGATGCATGAATTTTGTCAGGGGACAGACAGAAACCATGGTATAGCATAACTACAGCTACAGCACAGCCCCAAAACTACATGGGCCAATATTCAGACAGAGAACAATTGGAAACGCTTCAGTTAGAACTAGGAGGAATTCTGGACAGTGGTAAGAAGAAAGGTGGTAAAGCCCATGACGTTAAAAGCAGTCATAAGAGGAAGAACAAGTTGCAAAGTAGATATGAGCACACAATGCGGAGTCAGGAAAAAAAGACCAGTGTGACTTTGCAGGGCACAGACAGCGCACTTGCACAGGAAGACATGATGCTGACTGCTAACATCAGAGGGACAAAGCTACAGCCCAGCTCCTCACGGATGACATTATGATAAGAGAGAAAGGCCAAGACTTTGAGATGATCCAAGTAAGCATTTATATCAATATCAGCTAAAAATTGATTATACCCCCACAAAGAGATAATGGTTGACAAACCTGAAGAGGGAAAGGGATAAGAAGCTGGAGTCTACAAGTGGTAAAGCCGAGTAAGACTTGAAGTAGCATCATGTCTCCAAAACAGGCTGTAAGTAGACACTACAAGGAAGGCACTAGAATCAAAAGATGTGACACCAACCTATCCCCCGCTATTACAGTCCTTCTAATTCCAAATTTGGTACTGTTTTAAGCCCTGAAGCAGAAGATTCAGTATTCCTGTCTATTGGGGCTTACTATGGGCATAACTCATCTACATCAATGAAGGAGGAAGCCTGAACTCACTCACAAACGGTTTACTTGGAACTAAAGAGGACATATGTGGACAGAGAATGTACCAAACTTCTGAAACTCATTTAAGCAGGAATATAGGGAATCATACCCTATAGCTGGAGATCAAAGACATTGCCTCCTTATTTTATCTAAAAACATGGTGACATTTTCTGTTTCGTAGTGGCAGATAAGCACTGTTCCCAGAGTCACAAACAGAAACTATAGAAGATGTAATCTTCAGAGATGCTCAGCAAGTTTCACCACTAAATACTTCAGTGATTCTGTTCACTTTTATTAGTTACAGGAGACAAAGCTTCTGGAATAAGCCAATTCCAGAGCAATACAGGATCTAACATGTTTTAGGATGGCTGACAGAAAGAACAACAAAGTGAAACAGAAATAAAGACATCTGAAAGAAAAGTCCTAAGGATTTGAAGCAGGTGAGAACCCTCCCAAGATGATAAACACATTTTTTCTGCTGCTCAGAATACAAACAATGCCTCCTCCCCAAAGATATCCCCCACCCAGATTTCCAGACAACCAGCAGACCTTACAACAATAAGCAGCGGAAAGGTCAAGCCACCCAGATGAATAAGGGAAGTTTATTTATAGGTATACTTAGCAGGACTAATATACTCCTCAAATTCACCTTCAGACACTTTGCGCAAGTCTGCAATGAACCACAGAGGTGATCCTCCTACAGCATTTGCCGCTTTCAGCTCGCCTAGTCTTTGCTTGGTAGAAAGAGACCCTGGGAACAATTTTGGAGCACAAGAAATCCATTTGGGCATTCCCTCCCAGAGGATAATGCAAGCAACAATTAAGCTATGAACCTGCCATGCAGGAGGGGGGGGGAGAGAGAGAGAGAGAGGGTCCAAGTCAGGGAGAGAATCTAGCTACCACCACTCCAAGTCCGGTGATGCTCCGTTAGCTCCACCTATGATTTCCGAGCATCGCAGGCTTTGTTGAAGCAGGTTCCAGGACATACATGAGGAGGAGAGGAAGAAGGAGAAAAAGCCCCTCACTGGAGCGCACGTGCTCCTTGTATAGGGGTCCCATGCTCATGTGTAGATTGCGATTGTGTACGTGCAGTTCATGCTATACGTGCTGTCTCCTCAAGGAGCCGTCGTCTGCCTTTTTCGCGCCCTGGCCCTTGCGCAAGCGCATGGAGGTATTTCTCTGCAGGCCATGAGGGTGGTGTCTTCCGAGGCCAGATATTAAGGTCAGGGAGCGGGGGTGCAATGGCAATGTTGAGACAAACTACATTTAGTAACAGTCTTCTACAATGGGACAGCTGAGGGTCCTCCCCAAGTGTGCAGGACTGGCACAGAATGCAACATTAAGAAGAAATTTTTCACTCTGAGGGTGGTGAGGCACTGGAACAGGTTGCCCAGGGAAGTTGTGGAGGCCCCATCAGGTGTTCAAGGCCAGGTTGGACAGGGCTTTGAGCAACCTGGTCTAGTGGGAGGTGTCCCTGCCCACGGCAGGGGGGTTGGAACTAGATGACCTTTAAGGTCCCTTCCAACCTAAACCATTCTATGATTCTATGATTGACCACCAAATCCAACACATGTGACTACCAGACCTGACCTGCCCTTTCTGCCAAAGAGGGGGCATGTGGATCTCCTCTCAGACCTGCAAGCTCAGAGTAAGACATCTCTGCCAGGACACCTAAGTACACCAAGTGATTACCTAGGACTTCATCTAGCTTATTAAAGGCATCGGTGGTGCTGTAACTGCACAGATCTTCCACATCTCAGTGCCCTCAGATAACCATTAGCAGGGGAATATGTGGCCCACCTACAAAAATGAGGATCTACATTTAATTAAAAATCAGACAGTAAGAAAAAATACTGTTGTTACTTCCTCAAGACGAAGTGAGTACCTCCGAAGTCTCTGCTGCCCGCGAAAGAGCACGGCCACGCAGTTACTGCATTCCTCTAGCAAAGGAACAGCAAGTGCTGTCCTAGACTTTTGTTCATGGATACAGATTCAGATTATCAAGATTTTGAAGGCTGAAGGATTTATCTTTTTCACTATTAGAGATCATTTGGAATATGAAAAACATTAACTAATAACCACAAAAATTAAGACATGTAAATCAACATTCCAGCTAATTCCTGCCTCCAAATTCTGTAAGACCTGAGCACAGCTCTGGAGGAAGTTCCTAGGTTTGGTGCCAAATTTTAGAACAAACAGTAACACCCAACCTAGTATTTCTCCACAAAAATGACAGTGGTCGATACACAGTTCTACCAATAAAACATTAAGAAATTAGCATCAAGTCCTACCAGCATGGTTTCAGTCAACAGATCTTCATTAACAATATTATACCCTGAGTGACAAATACGGCAAAAGCTAACTTCATTGCTGTGACTTATCTGAGTTTGTCTGGGCAGTTGATAGCTTTCCAGATTCAAGCACAGCAAACATTTATTACAGATTGGTTAACTCATTTTAAAGCAAATGAATTTATGAAGAATCACCAGTAAACCAAGCAGGCTGCTAAGGACCGAGTTTCAGTCCAGTCAAATTTGTCCAGAAAGGAGCAGAAAGGATTTCGTTATTCACCAGTGTTTGTGGAGAGGCAGGTCTCTGAGCTCCCACCTGGCAGCCCAGACTCAGTCTTGGGCATAAAGTCCAGTGGTGACATTCAGTACAGTGCTGCTTGCACCATCATTACTGCCTCATTCTTGGCTAGTGTCTACACTTGATGACAGGTACTGCAAGAGCTGAGATGTTGCAAACGAAAAAAAAAAACCCCAATCTGACACAGCAATGCATGAATCCCACTGCTTTAAGAATCAACCATGGCTCAGAAAACACCTTCCAGTGATAAATGTATTTTGTTCATTGAAAAGAAATGGGGAGACATGACCCATCTCAAAAAAACCCAACCAACCACAAGGTAAGAAGATCTACAGCAGAAGACTCTTCAGAGATACAGACAAATGCGCACGAGGACTCAAAAAGCTGGAAGTCAAAGTTGGACAAACTCAGAAACTGTTATTTCCAGATTAACACACTATGGATAATTACTGAAACAACTGACCCAAGGATACGTAAACCCTCTGTGACTTGGAGATTTTACAACAGCATTCAGTGACTCTCTCCAAAACTGCTATAGCTCCTGCAGATGTCACTGGTCAAGTTCTTCAGCTTGTGCTTTGCAGGTAAGGCTCGGTGAACAGTCATCTCATCTCCAAACATATTATCGGTTCTCTCAGTTGGAGTGCAAACAGCAGTAGCTGTCACTGTGTCCCCTTCAGGTCGGTCTTCACACGTGACTGGAACTGCCTATACAAAGGGAACTGGTGGATGGGGAAAAGAAGGGCCTTCCCAGAACACCACCAGCAGGCTCAAGACTCCAGCAATGGTTTTCTAACAGTCCTAAAGCCAGGAAGTATCAAGACCACTGCCAGATTTTTCTACAGCAGGAGCCCCAAGTTAGGGTGCTGGTCTCAAACTCAGTGCAGGGGTCACCCAGAAGGAAGGAAGCCTGAACCAACACAGAACAGACAGTGCTGCAAAACAGCACCGCAAGTTTCCTGACAATTCCTTGCCCTGGTTTGAGGTAAAACAGAACCAATTTTCTGTTCAGTAATTTTACTTTTCAGTTAAGCCTCTCCCAACTAACTGCACTCTCTGAAATTAACGGTGTATTTTTCAGACAGTGTTTGCTTCCAGAGTGATGAGGCCTGAGGTTTATAGTGAATACCAAGGAATGGGACGGAGAGAGAGAGAGAGAGAGAGGCTCTTGCTTCCCCTTATTGCTGTAACAGCCAAGGTCAGCCAACTTTGGTACTTGCCCCGTTGGAGGGTGGGAAGCGGAAAAGCGTAGAGGGGTCACACCTGCAGGGAGGAGGGGACAGGACAGGTGACCCAAACCTGACCAACAGGGTGTTCCATCCCATCTGCCTCATGCTCAGTATAAAAGCTGAGGGATCAAAGGCTCAGCCCTCTTTCTTCAATGGCCAGCGTCCGAGGAGGACTCTGTCTGTTTGTCTGCCTTTGATCCCGATCCTGAATTGAGATCCGGAATCCAGTTCCCATCCATCGCTGAGTCCAGTCTGGGACTTTTACAGTGCCTGCTGGTGACATGATTGTCATCCTGGGAGCCTGATACTGGTTTTGCATATATGGTATATATTTCATTATATTCTTTTTTTTATATTATTGTCTTTTCTTTTTATTATTTTATTATTGATATTTCATTAAAGTAGTTTAGTTTCTTCTAAACTCGTAAGTCTCTTTCTCTCGTCCTTCTCTCCCTGGGGGAAAGAGGTCAGAGAACATCTGTCGTTCATTTTGGTGGCGAATCCAGTCCAGACCATGACATTCCTCAAATGCAGCAACGACCAAACTAGATTTTGAGCTTGCATTCCAGAAACTTCATCTCAGCTTCAAGAAAGTGCAAGAGGAAGGACAAATTTCAAAAGTCTTCTCACAGAATTGTCTGGAATTAGGTTTACCAGGAGAATCCCTGCAACACTTCAAAGGTACATTGGACAACATTCCTCAGATCTCAGCACATTTTGCTGCTAACCCCACACCTCTGTACCAGTAGTAAACTCTTAAGACAACCAACAACAGCACGCTTATCCATCTGGAATGCCATCCTGGCAGCAGTTTGAAACTGCTTGGATACTTGCACATCTTTTCATAAGACCAGGATCCCTCCAACTACTAAGTGTCAAGGCTTTGCAAGATAGAAAGGAGCAACAAGTCTAGGTACGCTTTAACAGAACTTGCTTTGTTTACAGGCATTAAGACAGAGGTCTTCGCAGCAATGCCTGGCATCTGGAGAGCCATTCGGCTTTGAGAACTCCACTCAGAGATCAAGTCAGAGAGAAAACTCTCCTGTCGCTTGTACAGCTTTGTGTCTACAGCATGAATGAGCAACATTTCTTCCAAGGCTTACCACTTGCCACATGACAACATCTGCCAAAATAGCGTTATGCACAGGGGGGCGGGAGGAGTGGGTGGGTAAAAAAACCTTTGGGAGTACTATCCGAAGCACAACAAAAAAGCACGGAGGTGCACAGCATGCTGGAACAGCCTCTGTTGAAACTACCCTAATGATATTAAAACACTGATTAAAAGACAGAAAGAGACAGTAGACCTGGAAGTGGTCAAAAAAAGATGCCCTCCAGGTCTCCACCTGTTGCCCAAATGCTGCAGGAGGGTGTTGGACCGCCTAATGCAAAGTCCTGGACACCACCTGCAAGCAGCCACAGCCAGCTGGAGAGGAAAGCTGCAGGCACAGCAGGAGACACTCCAAAGGAGAGTGCTGTAGCCTGGGAACAGGCCATGAACTCCCTGGCCCTGGAGATCCTCAAAACTCCACTGAATAGATCCCTGAACAAGGTGGTCTCAAGTCAGCTCTGCTGCGAGCAGAAGGTCAGTTGGACTAGAGACCTCCAGAGATCCCTTCCAACGTAAGTCTGCCTGTGATTCTTTGAATAGATCTTACTACGCAAGGAAGAGAGGGAAGACAAGAGGGCAGAGCCTCAGGGAGGACATATCTTTGAGGGCAAAACATCCAATTTTCCTTAAGTGGCCTTACAGAGCTAAAATACTGGAAGCACAAGGTGAGCTGTCTCCTCGGCCTCACTGACAGTCCCAGATCCCTCTGCAAGGTGGCTGCTGCCAGGTCCCTGAAAGGGCATCCCAGTGTCGGGATGCTTCACCTCATGCGCAGCTGTACCAACTGGCCCCGGGTGAGATGCTGTGTTGAACAGACCAATGTCTCACCCAGCTTAGTGACCGACTCCTTTCTCTGTACACTGCCGAGGGCTGAGCCAGCAGAGCAGGCTGACAGGACGCAGCCAGAAGACCCCACCAGAGCCCACGGCGAGCAGGACTGGTGAAGATGGTCTCAAGTGCCACCCTTTCCTGACCTGTGCTGCCAGCAGAGGAAGAAGTTAACACTTAAAACACTCTACCAAGATCAAAATACAGTCCAGTGTAAATCCTGCTAGCATGGCCTTCGCTAAGCTAAAAAATGCGTTGTCACAGCTGTAGCCTGTTCCATACTTTCCTTGGATTGCTTTCACCATGACCCCTCTGCGGTAGAGCCTTCTGCCAGCATGCCTGTGTCCATCAGTGTCACACCTCCCAGCATCAATGACCACAAAACATCCATAAGAGAAGTAACACGAGGGGTTTTGCTCCTGAAGTAAGGCCATGGGCTCAGCCTCAGTCCCTTGCTCTGGCTCTCGGAGCTGTGGAAGAATCTGGTGTGACTTACTGTCACCCTCCCAAGTGCCCTCCAAAGTGCGGGTGCTGGCAGCAAGGGAGATGTAAGCAGCAGGGGTTGTGAAAATCTGCATGCTGGGGCTGTAAGCTGCAGGTTGGCCACTGCAGGTGGCAGCTCTGAGGCTGGGGCTGTGCCTTGAGTAAAGCTGGGCTGGCAACACGGTCAGAGCTACGCTCTTACCACCAGCTTTGGTCCCAGGACAGGCAGGGCTAGGCGAGAAAACGCAGATTAAAAGTTTTCGTGGGGAACGCAGCAGCAGCAAGAAAGAAGTTACAGCCTAGAAAAGGAGCCACAGCTGAAGCACAGCAGGAGGAAGAGGAGGGAAGAGCAGAAACGAAGCAGCTCTCATCCTCATCAGAAAGAAACTCCAGGAACCATTCCCCAGGGCTCAGCTGAGCATCCTATCCCCCGCCATCGCCTGACACAGGCCATGCCCAGCGCTGCACACCCAACGCGCCCACACCAGCACACCCAATGGCCTTTTTCCCTGACCGGCGCCCAGCCTGGCCGGTGCACACCCTCCCGCCTGTGGCCCATCCTGCCTCCACCTCTGCACACCACACCGGAGGCACCGGTGGTCCCCAGGGCACCTCGCTGGCCACCGCCGCTCTGCTCCCAGCCAGCCCGACCTGGCCAGGGGTCAGGGGACCCGGGCCTTGCCTCCTCCAGGGCCACAGGGCAGCTTCAGCCTCGGGTCGGGGGCTGTACCTTCCTCACGCAGGGCCCGATCCTCGAGAGCAGCGCACGGTGTCCAGCGATCCACACACCCGCTCCGGGCCTTGGGGACGTCCCTGGGCCCTGCCACGCTCCCGACCTTCCCCCCCTCCCCCGATATGGCAGGGGCCGGGACCGGCCCCTCTGGGGCGGCCGCACCCGGGGCCGGGGCAGCTCTCACGAAGCACGAACCCCTAGGCGCAGCCTGTGCCCAGGCACCGAAATAGCGAGGGGGTACAGGCCCCCCCGCGCCAAACGGCAGCGGGGCGGGGGGGGTCGCGGGGATTGGTGCCAGGCTAGAGCCTCCCCCACCACACCGGGGGAGCCCCCGAGGCCTGCTCACCCCCCCAGCAGGGGCGAGGGTCGCCCCGGGGACCGTCCCAACCGGGGACATGGGCCGGTGCCGCATCAGGGTGGGGTCCTCGGGACCCGCCCCCCCGCCGCAAGGCGCCCCCAATCGGTCGCCACGGGGGATGAGTGGATGGGGGGAGGGGGGCGAACGGCGCCGGCCCCGCCCCCTAGCGGAGCGGTAGGCCCCGCCC
>VFFE01007256.1:1335481-1368046 GCA_008921705.1 Burhinus oedicnemus
CCTCCACCCTCCCCCGGGAACCAGCCCCATCCCCGCCTGCTTTTATGTCTTCCCGCGGGGCAGGCGGGGGGCGCAGGGGCACAGCGGGGCGGGAACGGCGGGTTTACCCGGCCGTCAAGAGGGGTCGGCGGACCTGCGGAGAACCGGCCGCTCCGCGCTGTGGTAGAGCCCCCTTCCTGGTAACGTGCGAGGGGACACGGAGGAAAACGGGAGGTTTTATTGAAAGGCCGGTAGAACCGAGCCCGCCGGCGGCAGGTAACGACCCCACTCCCGCGGCGCCCCAGACGGGGCGGGCGGACTGCTGCCAGCAGCCCGCACCGCCGGGGCCGAGCACAGCAGGACCCCCCCACACCCCACCGCGGGCGCGTTCCTCCTGCCGGGCCGGCCACCCTCCCGCAGCGAGGCAGCACCGCCCCGGCGGAAAGGGCCGGCGAGTGAGGGGGCGGTACGGGGGCGGCCGCGGCCCAGGGCTGCCACTCACTCACCCGCCCGCCCGCGGCGCCTTGCAGAGAACCGAGCGGCTCTGCCCAGCCCCGGTACTTACTAGCGGTAACGGCGGGGCAGAGATCACCCCTCACACCGCTCCCGCCACCGGCCCGGGTACGCACCCGGCCCCCGCCGCTGTCCCTTTAAAGCCAGCGGCCCCCGCCGCGCCTGCGCGTCCCCTCACCTCACTGCGCCTGCGCGGCGCGCTCCGGCGGCTCGCTGGGGTCCTTTGTCCCTCGCTTGCCTCTCACCCAAGCTTATGTCCGCGGTGATGATTGGCACGGTGGGCTGGCGCCGCCACGCAGCCAATCGGCTCCGCGCGGAGGGCTGCCAGGGCAGCTAGTCCCGCCCCGCCGCGACTGGGGCTGTGAGTGGCGGCGAGCGTGGCCAGTGGCGGCGCGGCACTGGAAGCTGGGGGCCCAATGGGAGCGTGGGTGGTGGGCGCCTGGTTAGGGTGCGCGACTTCTAGCCGCGCGTGCGCGCTCTTCTCTAGGCTGCTGTGGGGCGAGGAGGCCACGATCCGCCTTGGCACCGTTCTCCGCTGCCAGGTGAGGCTGCGGCGGCGGCCGTACTGCGGCTCGGCTCCGTTCCGCCGCTGGACGGGTGCTCCCGGGTTGCCTCCGCCGCTGGGGCCCCGCCGCGGCCTGTGCGGCCCGCTTCGCCCCGCCCCGTCGCTGCACGCGGCCGCTTCGCCGGGCGGGCGGGCGGGCCCCGGTGAGGCGGGGCTGGAGGGCGGCGGGAGTCACCCCCCCCGGGGGTCTGGGGGCCGCGGCCGGGAGCCGGCGTCGAGCTCCGGACCGCCGCCGACCAGTCGTGTCTGCCTGCAGGTGGGGAAGATGCAGGGCAACAAGGGCTTCAACATGGAGAAGCAGAACCACACTCCGCGGAAGCAGCACCAGCAGCACCCGCCGCCCGCCGTTCCCGCCAACGGGCAGCAGGCCAACAGCCAGAGTGAGTCCCGGGCCCGCCGCGGGGGGCCGCCCGGCCCCGCTTTGGGTAGGCGCTGAGCGACCGCCCTCGCTGGGGAGGGGTCCCGGTTAGCTGCCGGCCCGTATGGGGCAACGGGTCTCGGCGGGAACGAGCGGAACACGTTCTTTCAATTTAAAACAACAAAAACTTACAGTTCTTCACTGGTGGCCTGCAGTAGTCAGGGTTTTGCATTGTTGGAGACGGTGGTTTGAATTGTAGTTGGGTGGGTTTGGTTTTGTTTTGGGGTTTTTTTGCACAGTCCGCTCAAAGATGCGTGCGGCTCCCGTAGGTTTGACTGGGATTTGTTTGTAAGTTTATTGTGTTCCCGAAACTGGGCAGTGATGTAGAGACTCCTTCTCTGTCTCAAATTCTCAGGAAAAACTTGCTTAAAGAGTTTGGAAGTCTCTGAACCTTTAACGGTGTTTCTGTAAATCTTGCAAGTAACGAGACGGCCTCTTTTTCGTTATCTCTGTTTCCTTTTTTTCCCAGCCGTAACAGATGGCTTCTCAACACAGGTTTCCTTAAGTACTAACAAAATACATTTCGTGTCTATAAAGATACAGTTGTTTTAAGAATGCCGTTACAGCAATCTGTAGTCACCTATTAAGACCACCTAGCTTTACTTAATAATATTTCAGCATTCAAGTACCAGCTGATAATAGTGGTGGCTGTTACAATAATCTAGCACGTTTCTGGGTTTGTTCTTAGCGTGGATTGTAGCAGTTACTTGGGATACAGAGGAGATGCTTGTGAGCCAAGACAGTATGCATTAATGGCTTCTGGGGCCTTAACTGATCTAACTTGATCGTTTAGAAGTGTGGCAGCAAGGCTTTGCCATCAGCATATACCTTTCGCTATATTAGAATTTTTTAATTTTTAAAAAAAAAAAAAGTTTGGACACTTTGGCTGTTAAAAACAAAAGCATATAGAAGTTACATGCGTTTTGCGTGATTCCTCTCTGTGTTTTTTTTCTGTCAGAGTTGCAGATTTAACTATATACATTCACATGCAGAGGTACCGGGCTATTAAAAACATTGCTGCATATTTTTATTAGGTGACCCTGTTAGACAGGATCCTTATCAGTTCATAGAAGATAATAGACAAGGGTGGCAGACCAGGCTGTTTCCAGTCAGGTTACAAACAATACAACGCAAACTGCATTGTGGTATTCTCACAGGGATCAGCTCATAGTGAGTGACTGTATCTCAGATTCCTTTGAGTGGATCTGCTTAAGGCAGAACGGGGTAGTGGTATAACTCTGCAGTAAGTCCCTCCTAGTGTATTCACAGACCTTGTGATTGATCCCCAAATACATCTGATAATGGTGTGAAGAAGTTCACAAGACAAAACGCTTCACTTACGTACCCTTGCTGTGTGAAGCAGATAACTTACTCTCGCTACTCTTCTATAGATATACCTAACCATTGTTGGGTTTTTTTAGTGTTAGCTGTGGAGTTGTCCTTGCATGTCTTGCATGCATTGTCTTTGCATGAGTAGCCTTTCCTGGTTAGTGCCATGGTCTGTAGCCTGAATCAAGCCACTCATGTTTGTAGGTTATTTCATATGTGTGGCCATGAGGTGTGTCCTCTGCAAAGCGAAGGAATTGCTTTCTGTGGCTTGCTGTCCTGTGTTTGGGAAGTTCTGTATACATTTAAGAAAATGGTAAAGTGATGATAAAGCCACCCTTGGGTCTGGTGGATAGCAGAACTTCCAAGATCGTGATGGACTCTTGCTGAATTAAGGCTTAAAGACTGTATATGCATGTGGGGTTTTGAGGATGTTCCTACAATCTCTCCTGCTTGTTAGTGTTAGATATAGCATTACTTATTGAATACAGATTTTTTTTTTTTTTTTTTTTTTAAATGAACTTTGTAGTGTTTCTGGAGTCTCACCTGTATGGCTGGGTTTTGGGGTGTTTTTTCACTATTTTCACCATTCCAGCCTTCTCTTCAGCTCGGAACCCGAGACTCTAGAATCCAAATCCCATCTCGTAGAATGACAGCTATCTCAAATGTTATCTGTCTGGGCAAAATTTCCACTGATTTGCATGTTTTTCTAGATATCTGGGGTTGCGTTTGGGTTTTCTTTGGGTAAAAATCTGGTTGCTGGCCAAACTGTGGCTTTTCTATAATTGTTCAGGTTGTAATAGCAAAATCCTGTATTGTGACTGCAGGCAATTTTGTTGTGGGCCAGTCATCTTGACCAGATCTCCAAAAGTTGAGTGCAATCTCTCACTTTATTTCAAGCTGCAGTGTTGTTCGTTCCTCCAGTTCTAGACTATCTTTCTCTGGTGCTAATGAGCACTGACGTCCAAGCACCTGTTTTCTTTAAAAAGAATGTGGGCCTGTTCTGAAATAAAATCCCCTTGTTGCTGTAGAGATGGCCGGAGAGGTTTGAGACCGAAGTGAATGGGTAGTGGTACCTATATTGTCCTGTGTCTCTGTGTTCACTGTGATGAAACCTAATAGAATTTATCCCCCCAACTGTAGAGCAGCTGTGTACCTTATTCCCCTCAGATGAAGGCCTGACTATTGACCTGAAGAATTTCCGGAAACCTGGTGAAAAGACCTTCACCCAAAGAAGCCGCCTGTTTGTGGGGAATCTGCCCCCAGATATTACAGAGGAAGAGATGAGAAAGTTGTTTGAGAAGTATGGCAAGGCAGGTGAAGTCTTCATACACAAGGACAAAGGCTTCGGCTTTATCAGGCTGGTGAGTGACTTGATACCTCTGGGGTGTTTTTGTGGCAATGATACACAATGGAGGAGCGTTGCTAATTGGAAGCAGTAGATACTCAGATATCTTGCTAATTAAGCCTGCTGTTGATTTTAGTAACCCGGAATACGGGATCAGCTTCTACAAGTGGTTTGTCTAGAGCTAGTTAGGAGAAGGAATGTGAATTCAGGCAGCTTGTGGCAGGATTTATGAGATATCTGATAAAGTTACTCTGAAGTCAGCTGGTAGAAAACAGAAAGCAAACATGAACACGATGCTATTATAGACAAGGTGGACTTCCATTTGCTGGAAGGACGTGGACATGGAATTTATGAACATAGGTTGTCACACAGTATTACTGAAGTGATTAATGCTCTTGAGGTAGGGGGATCTCTAGATGATCACGTTTAAGCGTTGCTAGGAGGGAGGTAGCTACCAACATAGAGTAATGGTTCTCATTACTTTATTGCCTCATGTACGACCTTTCTGAAAGCCCCAAGGTGAGTGGATGGAGCATGAGGTTCCCACACCGAAGTCTGGCATGCTTTGCTGTGGTGTAGCTGCTTGGTAGTGACTTAAATGAGAGGAAAGGTGTGAAACTGGCATAGGATGTCTTTCATGGATTGTCATACAATCAGCATTTCCTTTCACAGTTATCAGACTTAGGTAATAGTTGAATCTTGATTTTTATTTTTTTAAATGTATTTATTTTAAAAAAAAAAAAAGGTACGCTTTGTAGCCTTGACATAATTATGTCTGATAGATAACGATCATTTAGTTCGTACTGGCTGTTGGATTAAGTTTAGGTCTGATACATTTTTTCCACCCCCACCAAACTCTGTACATGCCTCTTCAGCTAGAGTCATTGATAATAGAGTGTAGCTGTGGTTTGTTAGGACACGTTTTACCATGCTGTGGGAGGATTATTTGTTCCTCTCTGTGAAGCACTTGTTGAGGGGAAATAGGTTTGTGACTCTGTTATGACTGTGACTGTCTGATTCTGTACTGCATTGAGAGTTTTAATGATAACTTTTTTTATCTTCAGGAAACTCGCACTCTGGCAGAGATTGCAAAGGTGGAACTAGACAACATGCCTCTACGTGGGAAGCAGCTACGAGTGCGTTTTGCATGCCACAGCGCATCGCTGACAGTCAGGAACCTGCCTCAGTTTGTGTCCAATGAGCTCCTGGAGGAAGCCTTCTCAGTGTTTGGCCAGGTGGAAAGGGCTGTGGTTATTGTGGATGACAGAGGACGATCCTCTGGGAAAGGCATTGTGGAGTTCTCAGGGAAGCCTGCTGCTAGGAAAGCCCTGGATAGATGTAGTGATGGGTCTTTCCTGCTAACTACGTAAGTGTGGAGGGCGAGAAGTGCTATACTGGCGTGTGTGCAGGTTGATGGGTGGCATTGGCTTGTGAGCAATGTTTCTTAACACCAGAGCGGGACAGATGAGATACGGGGTAGGAGGTGGTAGGTGATTTCCCAGGGGGGAGCTTAGATTTGTTCCAACAAGAGTGAGTCTGTGCTGAAACTCTGGTCTGAAAACTTGCTTCTGGGAAGCTGCTAGTCAGGTAAGTGCATAAAACTTCCTGAGAAGCTCTTTCTTGGTAAAGCTGTCTTAGGGTAATTAAAGCAGCCTGTAAGAAGGAGGAGCTGTTACAGAGACTATCCATATAATTTGTTGGAAACGAAGCTCAGGTGTGTTAATTGTGCACTCTGGGTCGCTTCAGAGGCGAGTCTTGGGATGGGACTCCACTCTGCAGCATGCACTGCTGGGGGTGGAATGCTAATCCACCAGTCTGGGCATTGGATCTGTCAGAGAAGCTAGTCAGATAGATTGGGTTGTTTGGAGTTTTCACCATAATAAACTGTTTCCCTTGTGCTTGAATACCATAAGGCAACAAAGCATGTTGTCGCATAGTTATGTGAACTTGCTCAAGTAAATAACTAGATGCATTTCACAGAGCACGGCTTGTTGCTCTAGCTATTAAGAGGGAGTCATTTTTGATCTCTTGGAAATAAAAATTACTGTATATTTTGTTTGTATACACCTAGAATTTGTGAGTAGAATACTCCTTGAAATTGGGGCTATATTGTAGATTTCTAAAGTAATTTTATAAGCTTTGTGCTTCTCACCTCTCTCTTTTATTCTTGGAGGCCTACATATGGCACAGCCATACACAAGCACGTTCAGTTTCAAAAAGCACATGTTTTGGTCTTTGTTTTTAATATCTGTTTTTCTCCTTGACACTCTTTGGGGATAATCAGCATAGCGTGTCGTGCTCTGCAGGAGAATTGGTGTTAGGGAGCTTTTGCTGATTCAGAAGCCTATGTCCTGAAAGAACCATGAAAACAGATTTTTAAAAGTGATCATGCAAAACTAATCACTTCCAGTGTATAACTGAGAGCACCTGAGGGTAATAGTCAATCTTGTTTGTAGCTGTCAGCGTATTAGATACCTAGGACAGCAAACCAGTATGTTGCTTATTTCTAGTTATGATTTGGTTTGGTTTTGATCAAATTTGTTCTGGTTTTTACTAGTTCATGATGGTAACAGCTAGATAAACTGATTGGAATTGGTTCACGCTGGAAAATAAGACTATTAATAATGGAATACGTAACATCAAAGCGAAAAGCTACATTGTGGGCTTTCAGCTGAGGAGAGGGATTTTAGCCTCTCATATCCTGCCTTCCTGCTGGAGTCTGGGCACCGCTTGCTGCTTGGTTAGCGTGATCATTTCTCTTCCATTTCCCCAGCTCTGGCAAATGGGGTTGAGGAGCTAACGAGAAGCTGTGGTGCTGCTTTGCGCTGAGGATGAGCGGTGTCAGTACTGTAGTAGGGAGCTAATTCAGAGACTGGGGACACTTCTGTTAAAGACTTTCTTCTGCACACAGAAACAAGGAGAACATAAGCACGCATGTGCAGTGTCTGTGTTGTGGAGTGCACCAGTGGGTTTCTTGGGGGAGTAAGTTCAGACTGGGCCCAACAGGCACTTCCAGAGCACTGCTGCTTGGCAGTAATGGCACGTGGTAGTCTCACCAGAGAGTATGACAGCCAGCAACCTCCAGTGAGGACCAGTGTCATTACTCCTCACCTTAGGCAGCTACAAAAACGCACACAAGAACTTGTGCAGCCCACGATTGGCCATGTAGCAAGGGAGGAAAGGGAGAGAAAACAGACTGCAGGGACTACAGGACTTCATGCTGAGTAGATCTTACTGGAGGATGTCGGGTTCCAGTTGAGCTGCTAATTTGAACCAGTGACTGCAAGTATCCTTCTTTCAGTACAAGTTTGATTTGGATTCAACAAGGATTTTGATTAACAGTTCAGCACCTATTCTAGAAAGAAAGTGTTCAAAATGCTGGTGTCACTTTGCCTGGGATCGCCAACTGCTCTGAATTTCTTTGAGCAGTGCTAAAAGCAATATTTTATATGTTCAGACAAAGCACACGTGCTTTCCTACACTGCAAGCGCTCATTCTTGAATTTCCTTGAAAGCACCTCATCTTTTCTTTACAGATTCCCTCGGCCTGTCACTGTGGAGCCCATGGATCAGTATGATGATGAAGAGGGACTACCAGAGAAACTAGTCATCAAAAACCAGCAATATCACAAGTATGTGGCTGCCATGCGACAGGAGATGAGACTACCTGTGGACAAGGCTCAGTGTTAGGAGGGTAGCTCATCAGTGCTACTAAACACCCTCCTTTTTTCTGTAAATGTGACCTGACTCTGGAAAGAGAATTGCATACGCTGTTCTCTTGCCATGGTTAGCTGAAAGAAAGCAGTGGTTTTGGATCCACACTGCTGGATAAGACTGGCAGCCTCCACATAGTTTTCATAAGTCATTCAGTTGTTGGAATAAAAAATTGTGTCAGTCTGAGGTAACGTGAGATACCCTTGCTCAGTTGAGACGCTGAAGCAAAGACTTAAGTTACTTGCTCTAAGTATTATGGAAAGTCTGTAGAGGAAACAGATTTGAATCCACAGTGAAAATTTAAGGAATGATGTGAATAGCATTAGGTGATTGTAGAGCTATCCAGGTATAAGGCCGTGGTCTTTGAAGGCTTCCCAGGCTAAGTATGTCATGTGATCCGAGCAGTGGGAGTTTGTAAACCACGTGAGCTCATGAATTTTTCAAGTAAGGAAGATGAGAGCTTCAGGAATTGGGAGGCTGCATTAGGAATAGTCATGTGCTCCAGGTGCAGAGGCTGCAGAGATTAGCGAAATAAACACACGTTTGGGCAGTGTTTGTTTCTGGAGTGGATCTGTCCATAAGATGTGCAGCAGGAGCAAAGGCTGTTCCTTTCAAGAGCATTCCTAAATGTCTTTGCCCAGAATCTTTTGGTGTCTTACGAAAGAAGTGTCATTGCTTGTTGTGGAGCAGGACGGGATGCAGTTCCCATGTAGAATTAATCCTGCAGGAGGATTCTGCCTAAGTTTCTCCTTTCAGTAAGATGACTCTTGAGGAGCAGACAAGCTAGTATCTCGGGCATAGCTATTTTTTAGAAAGTAGAAGACAAAGTGGTTCCTTATTTGTTGCACTAAGAAATGCATTTCTAACCATTAAAAGGATCTGCCTTTGCATTTAATGCACAAATGTAGTTTTCTTGGTTCTTCCTTGTTCTTTTGAAGCATTCAGTAGCTCTTCCTTGTTTGACAGAGAGCGTGAGCAGCCGCCTCGATTTGCACAGCCTGGCAGCTTTGAGTATGAATATGCCATGCGTTGGAAGGCTCTAATAGAAATGGAGAAGCAGCAGCAAGAACAAGTAGACCGCAACATCAAGGAAGCTCGAGAGAAGCTGGAAATGGAAATGGAAGCAGCTCGCCATGAGCACCAAGTTATGCTCATGCGGCAAGGTACCAGTCAGAGACAGACACAGTATCAGAACATCCTGACACAACATCCAGGGGTGGGTAGCTCAGTAGACTGGCTAGAGCCCACTGAAAGTGAGCCGTAGTGTAGCTGCTTGACTTGTAACCAAGCATGGTAGCAGCAAATGAATGGAGAGATGTTACTGTATTGCTGGAGGCTCTATTACTGTATATTCGTGTGTGTTACAGTTCTAGTTCAGGAACTGATAACCAGTGGCATGGGTGATGAGTTTGATTGGGTTTTTTACTGTTGTCTGTTACAGATTTAATGAGACGCCAGGAAGAGCTGAGGAGAATGGAGGAATTGCATAACCAAGAAGTACAAAAACGTAAACAGTTGGAACTCAGGTAAGGGGGCAGGTTATAAAATGCTCTGAATCCATAGTATTATGGAATGAAATGCTTCTTCAGTGCACTTAATTGTTCAGTGTGACAATTTAATTACTACCTAAAGTATGGCTGTTATTTTGGGCTTTTTTGTTCATAGGGAGAATATACAGTTGGTTTAAGAGGGAAGAGTTAGGAATTTCTTCCACTGATTAGTATGTGGGTTTTTTACAGTTCTGTATCTCAGCTCCGTGACCGAGGCAGCTAGAAAAATCAGAATCTGTGCAGTAATTCAGTGGCTTCCGTGCTGCAGGTTGGGAAACCCCATTCTAGCATCTATCTTTTCATTTGAGGGGTAACTTAGTCTCAGAGATTTCTCTCTCCATTCCAGCTGTTCCTTGTCTCAGGGTCATTTTGAGAAGCTCTGGGAAGATCTCCAGACTACTTTTGTAATAGAAGAGGCTTGAGAACTGTCTGGCTTGTATGCATTATATTGTGTGTAGTCAGCATGTATTTGGGAGCTGCTGTGTACATAGCATCATTTAGGTTGGAAAAGACCTTTAAGATCATCGAGTCCAACCATTAACCTAGCACTGCAAAGTTACCACTAACCCATGTCCTTCAGCACCATGTCTACCCATCTTTTAAATACCTCCAGGGATGGCGACTCCACCACTTCCCTGGGCAGCCTGTTCCAATGTTTGATAACCCTTTTGGTGAAGAAATTTTTCCTAATATCCAATCTAAACCTCCCCTGGTGCAACTTGAGGTTGTTTCGTCTTGTCCTATTGCTTGTTACTTGGGAGAAGAGACTGACACACACACCCCTTGCTACACCCTCCTCTCAGGTAGCTGTAGAGAGCGAGAAGGTCTCCCCTCAGCCTCCTTTTCTCCAGGCTGAACAACCCCAGTTCCCTCAGCTGCTCCTCATGAGACACACATGTGGGGGTGCTCCTATTGGGTTTTATAATGAACTCCTTAAAATTGAAAGTGTTGGAAGTATCTTGGTGCACATACGTATTTCTGTGTTCATCATGAGGTACCTAGTATTTTACAGCCTTGGCAAGATAATGTTCTTCAAGTTGTAGATTTCCAAACAGGACCCATTAGGCAGCACTGCAACATGCAGATGCTTGGTGTATGTTGTGCTGAGCATCCTTGGACTTTCTTTGCAGGCAAGAAGAAGAACGCAGGCGCCGTGAAGAGGAAATGAGAAGGCAGCAAGAAGAGATGATGAGACGCCAGCAGGAAGGCTTTAAAGGGAATTTCGCTGATGCGGTATGAGTGCTTCTACCTTTCCCGTTACATCTAGACACTGACGTTAGATTTTTGCCTTTCCGCAGCACAGGGCTTTCTGTGAATGCTTAACTGGTTGATTTAGGGATTCTTCATCTTAGTACATGGCTCCCTCCAACCTTAATACAGTTTAGTCTGGAAAATATAAATACCTCAGTTACTGTCCCACTGCTGTTCATGTAGGACCCTCACTAGCTGTCTTGCTGTTCAGAAGAATATACACTAACTAATTTTATTCTAACAGTAACAAAGACGTACTGTCCCGAAGTATGGCTGCAGAACCCTGTTATGGTCATATGCCGGCTATATGCCTAGCCTGCGGTCTGTCTTAGTCATGCTCGGATGAAATGATCCCAACTTGAGGCACTGCTGCAGGCGTGATAATTGCTTGTAATTCAAAGTTAGTTGGTCAAGTATTTTCTTGTAATGTTAAATGTGTGGCAACCTGCCTTCTAATAGCAATATCTCTAGTTCAATAAAGAACTGTCTTGTAATTAATTTCCAGTCCTAGCAACTTCCTGTTGCGGAGGGAGCTGTAGTGCTATCGAGGTGGTATAATGGCATTGATGCAACTTGGTGGCAAGTGTTTATGTATCCTAGCAAAAAATTGGCCCCTAAGCAAAACAGCTAAATATATGTCAAGCCAAAAGGGCCACAACCATGTGACTGTCCTAAATATATGAATATTACCCTGTGTATCAGAACTCCTGATTTCTCTAAATAATAGTGCCTTCATATGAAAAATAGTGCTGCCAAGACTACAGATGAAGTGAAATCTATTCTTCTGTTCCCACTGTGGAAAAAGTAGTACCCTTACTAAAGTGAGGAGTTGCTTCTAGCTTTGCAGTGAGGGAGATCTATGGTGTGTCCCCTGTGCTCAGTTAATAAGAGAAATTGAACTCATTAACTGGTATTTTCATGGAAATGACCCAGTGCTGCATCTTTATGTAAGCTCACATTCCTTTCAATGGGAAAAGCTTCTTAGCTATGCTGAGGAGGTAGTAAAACTAATTCTATCTAATGTGTTGCTGCTGCTCAGCCGATCTTTCCATCCAGATACCAGATATCTCTTTCTGCTGCTGTTTGGTAAAATCTGTGTGCGTAGCTTTGCTGCTGGATGTTTTACCATGACTGTGAAAAGCAGTCTTTCAGAATGTTTGTTCAGCAGTTAATCCTGTGAAGGTAGCTCAGATCTTCTTTTGAAATTTACCCTGGGAATGACATTTCTACACAGTTTTCAGTAGTTAAACCCCAGAACCCAGAATTTGTATAATTACACTTCTAAAAAGCCTGAATTTTTATCATTTGAAATGAGTGTCTCTTCTTCCAGAGGGAGCCACCAGACATGCGAATGGGACAGATGGGTATGGGAGGTAAGAGGTGGCCATCTTTGTTCCTATGCATGTTCCTTTCCTTCTTTACAAAATCTGTATGCTTTTTGAGTAGTCTTATTTTATTTGCTTACTTAGAAACTCAGTCAAGAGTGATCTCATCCCAGTTTAGTGACAGGAAGCGTTCATGTGACAGGAAACATAACACAATTTGGGTATGAGGCAGTACTGTACATTTATGAAAGACTCAGTTCAGTAAGCAAAAGACTTGGTTGAAGTTGCTATGAGAGCTGTAGTGTGCTGCAGAAGTTTGTACTGATACAGAAACTGGTACGACATGTACAGCTAGACCTTGAGCCCAGGAAATAATCTTCCTTACCTTATTTCTGTATTTTGACTACATGATTAAGAGTTTCAGGCCACGGGTACAAGACAAAGTGAAAAGGCATTGGGGGCTTAGTCGTTAATGAAGGTGGTGTTAGAGCCTGCTGGAGTTTCAGATAATCCTGGAATGCAAGATCAGTTTGTCTTGACCCAATAGTGCAACACTAGTTAATGGACTAGGACTCTCTTGCTGAATATAACACTACAGGGAGCTTACTGGTATTTTGTGGCTCTGGAATGATGAGTAGACCCCAGTCACTGTGTCTGCCAGGACTATTCTTCAGTTTTCTTTTCCAGGTACCATTGGCATGAACAATAGAGGAGCTATGGGTGGTACCAATGTCCCAGCTGCTGCGCCTCCTGCAACTGGTCCTGGAGCTATGATACCTGATGGAGCCATGGGAATGGTAATGTATCTCCACCTGCTTTTTGTGCACACCTTTGAAATGCAGAGTATGTTTTTTCCATTGTTAAGCACTATGCTGCTAAAGTTGAAGCTTGTTTGTCTACCTAGACCTGTTGCTTAACTCCTGCTGAAATCTTTCTAAGTTAACCTTGCCTTGATACTAGTTGGTCATTTTCTGGAGATTGAGCCAAGTCTAATAACTACTTACTTTACTTTCAGGATAGATAGTGCTAAAATGTTTGTTAAAAAGATCTTAGCAATAATATATGGTTATTTTTTAAATGGCATAACGGGAAGCACTTTGTTTTTAAAACTTGTGATGGACAGAACATTCCTGAAAGCTTGGCTTTATGCCGGCAAGAATCTACTCTCAGAATACTCTCATTCAACAATGATCTCCTATGCTAATAGGCTAAAATGAGTATGGCAATAGTGAGTATGCTAAAATGAGTTCAGCTAATTTGCTTAGGAGGTAAAGAGCAAAGGAGGTTATGCTTAACTTATTTGTCCTGTTAAAATTTTTATATTTAGTTTTAAACTTTACTGCAGAGCTTTACAATAGACCATGGTTTCTGTCATTCCTCTCTGTCGCACAGAGGATCGATCCTCTCAGTGTCGGCACTTCCAGTCAGCAGCAGAAACAGCAGCAGTCATAGTCAAGTTTGTCCAAAAAGTTCATCTTCCTTTAGCAGTTTATAGTGATAGGTCTAATAAACAATTTTCCTGCAAACCTTTCTACTTAGGCTTCTTGATCTATTGTGACTGCTGCATCATGGAAATTTTTTTGTCATAAAGAACAGTTTTATTTGGTTACAAGCTTTTGTACTTAAGTGATAGGAACAGTGGAGCAGCCGAGGTTAAGAGAATGGGTACTACACAAGGAAATTAAGGGGGAAGATGAAGAGGGGAATGGAAAGGGGAGGTGAGTTCAGATCAGTATGATGAAATAGTAGCATTTAGACAAAAAAGCAATCAGCTGTTTCTCTACTGGCCAGAAATATGTATAGTCTTTCTGGAAACCATTTATCCTGGCCATGTGCTTGGTTTTAGGAGTCACTTGGCCCGTGTATTCCAGCGCTGTACTCATGTAGGGAGCAGTTACTTAGCATGTTTGCTCCAGCTGTTTGGAGTGATTGCAGTGCCCTTCCCTGTGGTGTGTCCTACAGGAAAAGTTTGTGATTAGTCAGGATTTTTCATCTGTAGGGAAGGGAGAGGAGTGCTATGTTACTGTTAGTGCCTCCCCTGCACTGCCAGCCAAGCAAGCACCAGGAGTCACTGGGACTTCCCTGTTGACAATTTTACTGAAGTTTGTGTCTGTGTTCTTTAGAACCAGGCAATACCATGGAGTCATCTACAGTACTAATACCAAATATGATGTGCATATATGTATCACATTACATATGTATCTATCATTGCTGCAAACCTGTGGACAAAGAATAAAGGTTATCCAGGAGCCTGGCATAAAGCAGCTCTGCTCTATGTAGTCACTTAGCCCCAGCCCGGGGGGAAGGAAGAGGCAGTGGTCACTTCCAGTACCTTCCCCAGGGGAAGTACCACGTCCACCATGAAGACATTCAGGTAGTGGAACAAGTTGCCCGGAGAGGTTGTGCAGTCTTCAGCCTTGGATGTTTACAAGACCTGACTGGATAAAGCTGTGACTGATCTACTCTGACCTGGTAGCCAGCTCTGTTTTGGGCAGGAGGTTGGACTAGAGACCTCCTAAGGTACTTCCCAACCTGAATTGTCCTTTGATCATCTTCTCCCTGCTGGAAGGAAAAGGCCCCAGCTGGGAGAGGGGAGAGCCAAAGGAATGGAAATAACAGGATACAGTCAGGGCACAAGACTAGTATTGCAGACTTATTTTGGAATTTGAGTATTGTGTACATGCGGATTGTGATAGGTTGTAGCATCAGTATATACTCCTCATCTGCATTCAGTTTGGGTGAAGGAATATGGTGGAAACGTGAAGTTCTCCTTTCCCAGACTGCATTACTCACATGCTCCACAGCAGGGCACTAGTATGTGAGCCGGTGCAAACTATTCCAGTATGCTTGACTACAAGTTACGTGGGGAAAGAGACTTGGTCTGCAATGGTCCTGTCAGCTCAGCTTTGGGGACATTTTTGGTGGGGTGAAGGTTTGTAGGCAAGGTCATCTGGAATTGTGGAATCCTGGTAGAATTTGAATTAACTCAAATGGCTTTTAACTGACCTTTGTTGTTCCTTGTTTTTCTTCCTGCTTCTTCTGTGTTTGTCCTTGTTACAAGACTCCACCACCACCTGCAGATCGCTTTGGCCAAGGCGGTGCAATGGAAGGCCTTGGAGCAATGGGAGGGAACCCACCTGCCTTCAACAGAGGAAATCCAGGGGGTGACTTTGGCCCTAACAAGCGTCGCAGATACTAACAGGATTAAGCTACCCCCTGCATATGCCCCAAAGAGGAAAGGAATCTTGGCAGGCCATACAGGGTTCAACTTGGGGGGGGCGGGGCTGGGATATTAAAAATAGTTCATTAGGGCCTGTTTTGGTAAAGCCACTTTAGGACAAGGGGAGTGCAGTCTGACCGGTAAAGGTTGTAGAAAATTTCTTGTGGTGCATTCCTATAATTTCTATGTGAAAAATGGATTCTGGGAGGCTGCCATGGTTGTTCAGTAACAGTAAAATCTGGCAAGGACCCTAATGCCTTGACCATTCCAGGTTTCCGATTTGCAGCTGGAGTCCTGAGACTAAATTAGATAAAATTGCAGTACATCTTGGCATTTAGTGTAGCATACCTTGCTTAAGAGCACAGGGAATTCTCTGGAGAACTAGGGCAGCATCTGGGTACTTTGCAGCTCCCATGATTCTGTAAATTTATATAGCTCAAAATGATCCATCATGTAGTGAATTGGGGGAGATTTTTATGTTTGGTTTGGTTTTTTTTCCCCTCCTAACTTGTAGTTATTCTTTTTATCTGGACCATCTGTTTCTTTAAAGTAGTTGACCATCATGTGCAGCCTGAAAGGCTGGGAGGCTCTTGTTTGGATGGATTTTTTGATAATGTGTTGTATCGCTGTTTATTTTTACTGGTAGTAAAGTACAACTATTGGACAAACATACTGTATCTCATGCTGAAGATTTAACTGAAACAAATGTTTGTATAATCTTAACCTTGCCTGTCTTTTGTGTAGAAGTACTACAAGATTTTTCGTTTAGTGTAAACTGTTGAACACAAGCTGTAATTGTCCCACTAACAATTTTGAGTCTGTCTGAGGAATGTTACAGGAATGCATTATTAAAGTGGATTTTAAGCCTTTTTTATCTGGTGTGTTGTCTCTTCTGTTTTTTGAATAAAAATGTCTATGTATGGATTGGAGTAAATCGAGCTCCAGATCATGGCACACAAGTTGTTCTTGCCTAGCTTTATAAAGAGGGTGTTCAACCCCTGAGAAATTTCTAACAGTTCTGCTTGTCACAGAAAGAGTTTTATTTGTGTGTTGGGCTGAGACCTTCAGCATTTTGGAATACAGTAAGGGAGCTCCTGACACACCTAGGATGCCTCTGTGTTGTGGATGCAGAGAAGGGAGAGGCAAGATGTGTTCATGTGGCACTGGGAGCGCGCAGTCCAATTCACATCTGGGCTGCACAGTACGAAGTTGTCTGTCTGTTTCTGCCCATGCTGCAGTTGCCTCTGGCTGGTCCGCAGACCCTCCTGCAGAGCTCCAAACTCCTGTGCTGGGGCAGGAGGCGGAGGATTCCGAACTGTCGGTGGCAACAGTAAGAGTTTTATCTTGTGTAATACATGGGGGAGTCTGTTGGGACAGGTGCCTTCTGTGAGTTGTGCTCTTGCACTGAAGCTCTGGAGACTGGGGAGGAGGGGGGAGGAGTTTAGGAAGAAATTTAGGTGGGAGAGGGAGGGAGAAAGAGTTACAGCCGAAGAGCATAAGGAGCTGCCTTACAGACTTGGGACGTAATAGGGAAGATGAAAACGTTTTCAGATGCCTGATGTTACCGAGGCAATAAACTTAAAAAATGAGGGTTTGGTCCTGTAGGTACTCTAAGCAGGGAAAGATGAAATAATCACTCTGGAGGTTTCATTGGTTTACCCCGGTCACTTGATGGCTTATAATTAGCCTGGAATGGGATGATTGATAAGAAGCTGCATTAAAGAGAGACTGCAGCTGATGCTTCTGTATCTTTTGCTCGTTTCATTTTGTTTTCCACATTTGAAAGCATCAGTGCTAGTAGCTGGCTTGTTGAGGTGATACAGTATTAAATGGTGATTATCAGGGGGATTGTGACTTACCTGTAGGTACAGTATGAAGAGTTTGGCCATGTTTTTCACCTGGCACTTTTGTTAGCATAGCTAAATATTGCAAAATCTCAAGCTGGCAAGAATGCTGATTAGCTTTTCTGTTGCCCTGTGGAGAGGATGCATCTGTTCTTGTGGCTTGTGTCTGGCAGACATTCAGTAATGCCATGGGTGTTTGGGAAGTACATTGTTTAATTCCAAAGTGTGAAATATTAGAAGGAACTGTGAAGTTGCACCCAGGTGCCTGTATTGTCTCTCATTCTTCTGCCCGTTTCTCAGCTGGCTTGCCTGAGCAGTCAAAAGAGAAGTCCCTGCCTTGGGGAAACGGCAGAGCTCTGATGTTCAGCCCTACTCTGCTGCCGCCTCCGTCCTGTCCAAGTGTGAGATCAGGATGGCTCTGGTTACTGCCTTTCCCAGGGGGAAAAGGATTATAGTAACAGGGTGTGTAAACTCATGGGGCAGGAGGGATTTAGCACTACTCAAAGTCCATCTAACAAGACCAGTATGAGGTGTGTCCTAGTTTGAGGTAAAACAGAACCAATTTTCTGTTCAGTAATTTTACTTTTCAGTTAAGCCTCTCCCAACTAACTGCACTCTCTGAAATTAACGGTGTATTTTTCAGACAGTGTTTGCTTCCAGGCCTGAGGTTTATAGTGAATACCAAGGAATGGGATGGAGAGAGAGGCTCTTGCTTCTCCTTATTGCTGTAACAGCCAAGGTCAGCCAACTTTGGTACTTGCCCCGTTGGAGGGTGGGAAGCGGAAAAGCGTAGAGGGGTCACACCTGCGGGGAGGAGGGGACAGGACAGGTGACCCAAACCTGACCAACAGGGTGTTCCATCCCATCTGCCTCATGCTCAGTATAAAAGCTGAGGGATCAAAGGCTCAGCCCTCTTTCTTCAATGGCCAGCGCCCGAGGAGGACTCTGTCTGTTCATCTGCCTTTGATCCCAATCCGTGTGTTCCTGAATCCAGATCTGGAATCCAGTTCCCGTCCATCGCTGAGTCCAGTCTGGGACTTTCCCAGTGCCTGTTGGTGACGTTATTGTCATCCCAGGAGCTTGATACTGGTTTTTGATATATTGTATATATATTTCATTATTTCCTTTTTATTATTATTGATATTTCATTAAAGTAGTTTAGTTTCTTCTAAACTCGTAAGTCTCTTTCTCTCTCTTCCCCCTCTCCTTGGAGAGTGAGGTTGGGGAGAGCATCTGTCCTTCATCTCTGTGGCCAGTCTGGCCCCAACCACAACAGAGGTGAAAACTGAATATCCAGTGACAGCAAAGGAAGAAAACTGAAACTAGGCTCTGCTGTGAACACTAGGCATGGGTAACTATTCTCATCTGCTTTAAAGGAGGTGACTGAAAACCTGTGACTGAGGTTCTAGTAAGGAAGATGTAAAGCAAACTATTACTAAGGTTTCCAGAGGCTGCAGCAAGAGGAAATGGCCCCAGGGACTGCTTGTGGTGCAGAAGCATTTAAGGAGCAAGGAGGACCACAGAAGCGAGCACGGCTGCCTTCCTCCAGAGCACTCCCAGATACTGGAGTCTGCTGAAGCACTTTGGGTTTTGCTGTCAGTGCTGGGATAAGATAGCGAGCGCAGCTCCAGAGGCTGGACTCTGCACAAGCGCCATTGTGACATGCGGAGGTTCAGCCACTGTGCAGAAGGGAATGCTTTCCTCTGCACACTTTTCCAGATCGCTGGCTGTTATGTAGTTGCAGAGTGCTGAGGTATTTTGGCTATCATGAAGAGACACCCTTGCCTTTTGCTGTCATCCCTGATCAGTTTGTTTAAAAGGCACTTATGCATTATCAGTTCATATCAGACCAAGGGTGGATGAGCAGTCTGGTTCATATTACTTTGCCCTTAGCTTTAAACCCCTGTCATTTGTGGGCTTCAGAACTTACAACCTCTGCTTTATGCAGCTTCCCGTTAAACAACAGTGACTGCATTTACATGAATCAATGATAAATATGAAAAATCCAACTGGTACCCGGATAATTTTGTCACATCAAAGCAGTAGACAAACATTTCCTTCTTTTTTCTGGCACAGTGCATCTTACTAGAAGCTGTCATTTATCTTAGAAAGCTACAAGTGGTGGAATACACTAAACTACTTCTCCAGTGAGCTACTCATGGGAGCTGAAAGAAGGAAGATGTGATTTCCTGAGGCCTTGTTGAAAGACGCCATTGTTCCCTCTTCTGTCTTGGTCATGGCTCAGGTACCTGCTTGTCTACATGGAGAGTCACCCAAGTGCCAGAGCTAGCCAAAAGGAGAAGAAGCACGCAGAGAGCTCAGCTAGGCACAACACTGCCTTTGGGACAATTTCCCTTGCTACAGCCTGGCCACTCTGCTCCACCTGAGCTCACAGAATTGTCTAGGTTGGAAGGGACCATCAACCTAACACTGCCAAACCCACCACTAACCCATATTCCTCAGCACCACGTCTACTCGTCCTTTAAATACCTCCAGGGATGGCGATTCCACCCCTTCCCTGGGCAGCCTGTTCCAATGCTTGATAACACTTTCGGTGAAGAAATTTTTCCTAATACCCATCCTAAACCTTCCCTGGTTTAACTTGAACATAGTGACCATGCTTTAAGGCGACAGGACCCTCCAAAGGCAAACCTATAAAATCCTGCACTCCCGCCAGTTCAGGCTATTTGAGGCAGCAGGTTTTCATTATGGATTCCAGCTACTGACAAGAAAACTCAGTCTTAGGAGTGGACCAAACTCTTTTCTTTTTGGAATATTTCCTGTTGAAGCCCTTTTTGATGAAGAACATTGCATGCATTTTCCCAGTGAGCACCGGCGTAAATGGGCTCCTTTAGCAGCTCAGCTCTGAGGAGACAAAATTGTCTCTGGGAACAAGAGACTGCCTGAACTACAGGGAGAAACTCCCCATCAGCTGGGCAGCTGGTTTCAGTTGGAAGGTGTAACTGCTCAGTGAGACCAGAGTGTTGGGGCAATAGCCCTGTAATAACCCAAGCTGCGGAAGGGTGGTGTTCTTGAACGGGGAGATGAAGATTGCCCATGTCCCCATTTCTGATGGTTTTCTGGTCTTTTTCAAACCTGTTCTCTGAGCTGTTGATTACAATCAGTGCAGACCTCTTGGACAACAGCTGGTGCATAACCCCTGAGCAGTGCTGTAAGAAGAGCAGCCAGGCAGAACTTCTGCTGTAGAATTGCTCAGCACATACTCTTACGGGGAAGACTTTATTTCCCAAATAACTAAAACATGAATCCTGCCTACTAGCTTTGTGTAGCATGCATAGCAGTAAGATGTATGTCAGGGACGCCAGTCTTCAAAAAGGGCAAGAAGAGGACCCAGGAAACTACAGGCCAGTCAGCCTCACCTCCATTCCTGGAAAGGTGATGGAACAGCTTATCCTGGAAATCATCTCTAAGTATGTAGAGGAAAAGAAGGTTATTGGGTGGAGAGGAACCTAATGAAGTTCAACAAGGGCAAGTGTAGGGTCCTGCACATGGGGAGGAATAACCCCAGGCACCAGTACAGGTTAGGGGCTGACCTGCTGGAAAGCAGCTCTGTGGAAAGGGACCTGGGAGTCCTGGTGGACAACAGGGTGACCATGAGCCAGCAATGTGCCCTTCTGGCCAAGAGGGCTAATGGTCTTCTGGGGTACATTAAAAAGAATATGGCAAGCAGGTCGCGGGAGGTTATCCTCCCCCTCTACTCTGCCCTGGTGAGGCCGCGCCTGGAGTACTGTGTCCAGTTCTGGGCTCCCCAGTTCAAGAAGGATAGGCAACTACTGGAGAGAGTCCAGCGGAGGGCTACAGAGATGATCAGGGGACTGGAGCATCTCTCTTCTGAGGAAAGGCTGAGAGACCTGGGTCTGTTTAGCCTGGAGAAGGGAAGACTGAGAGGGTATCTCATCAACGCTTATCAATATCTAAAGGGTGGGTGCCAGGAGGATGGGGCCAGACTCTTTTCCATGGTGCTCAGCGACAGGACAAGGGGCAATGGGCACAAGCTGGAACGCAGGAAATTCCATCTCAACATGAGGAGGAACTTCTTTCCTTTGAGGGTGGCAGAGCACTGGAAGAGGCTTCCCAGAGAGGTGGTGGAGTCTCCGACTCTGGAGACATTCCAAACCCGCCTGGACACCATCCTGTGCAACCTGCTCTAGGTGACCCTGCTCTGGCAGGGGGGTTGGACTAGATGATCTCCGAAGGTCTCTTCCAACCCCTGCCATTCTGTGATTCTCCTAACTAGCCTCGAACTACTCCATGCTTTGGAAATGCCCTCCCTTTCCGCTACCCCGGGCTCCACAGAGCATCCCAAATGACTGAAGAGTCAGGGCTGAGCTGCGTTTCTCTCCCTGGAGGCATCCAGCATGTTCTCCGCAGGGCTCTGGGGGGCTGTTTTACACTGACCCTGATTGTTCAAGGGCAAACACGTTAAGTTGGGTTTGACAATCATTTGGTCCTTTTTTTCCACCTCCTTTTTGTTCTGTTATATATCAAATTAAGTGCACATAAACCAAACAGGCTCTATTTTTAATTCCCAGCTGGTCTATTCCTTGCAAGCTGTTGCAAAGGTGTTGGTCACGACTGGCTCTGCTTGGCCGGCTTGCGTGGTGACTTCTACTTGACTTGGAGGTCTGCCCCAGCGGAGGGCCAGACTCAGCAACGCAGCCCTGTGACCCAAATGCAACTTCCAGAAGACATGGCTTCAAACTAGATGCTGCGTGGTGGATGTGCAGTCCAGCACGCTCTTTGCCCTTACCTGAACCTCATCACCTTTTTTTCCTAACTTTTAAAGCACCAGCTGTAGCAGGGCCTTGACTCTGCTGGTGGCCGACTGAGCAGTTCCCCTGGAGCTCATCTCTGTTTCATGATGGATGTCTCGTGTCCGTCTCCCAGGCTGCGCCCCCTCACCTTGCCCTCCCTGGGGAGCCTCCCCTTGGGCCGGGAGCTGTGGACACCCCAATTTACCACATGTCACCGTGCTATGTTCCCAGCAGGTTCTGTCTTTCCAGCTACCTCATTCCCTGCAGACGTTTGCAGCGGTGCAGCAGAGAAGCGAGGGCAGATCAGTGCTGCTGCATGCTCTGGGCTGTCTGCCACTGCTCCTTGGATGCTGGGGGGGCTCTGCTCGGCTGCGGCCCCCCCAGCTGCCTGCTGGTCCCTCTGTGATGAGCCTCAGTGTGCGGGTCAGCCACAGCATCCTCTCGGTGTTTTCTTCAAGGCCTGTGAGGTAACCCGAGCTCCAGATTCTCACTGGCATGGGGATGGCGACAGCTGCAGCCTTGCTGACAGCCCGTGGAAAGGACAAGGGGATCCGAAACCCTATAGCTCTGGTCAGCCCCCAGGACCACAAGTTTCCCCGTCACAGGGCTCTGCCCAGCTTACCGGGTCCCAAGTGATCCCTCCTGCCTGAGCAGAGGCTCTGGATGCCAGCAGCGTTTTTTTACCCACCTTTGCGACCATTGGGTCATTTATTGTATCTTGAGGCACTGCAGTCCTTCAAGGGAGGCACCAGCTTGAAGCCACATGGCTCGTGCAGCCCTGAGGAGAGGGACTTGGGGGTGTTGGTGGATGAGAAGCTCAACATCAGCTGGCAATATACAGTCGCAGCCCAAAAAAGCAACTGCATCCTGGGCTGCATCCCCAGCAGCGTGGCCAGCAGGGCAAGGGAGGGGATTCTGTCCCTCTGCTCTACTCTGGTGAGACCTCACCTGCAATACTGCATCCAGCTCTGGGACCCCCAACATAAGGACATGGACCTGTTGGAGTGGGTCCAGAGGGGGGTCACGAAGATGATCAGAGGGCTGGAGCCCCTCTGCTGTGAGGACAGGCTGAGAGAGGTGGGGTTGTTCAGCCTGGAGAAGAGACGGCTCTGGGGAGACCTCAGAGCCCCTTCCAGTGTCTGAAAGGGGCCTACAGGAAAGCCAGGGAGGGACTTCTTACAAGGACATGTAGTGATAGGATGAGGGGTAATGGCTTCAAACTGGAAGAGGGGAGATTTAGATTAGATCTCAGGAAGAAATTCTTGACTGTGAGGGTGGTGAGACCCTGGCCCAGGTTGCCCAGAGAAGCTGTGGCTGCCCCATCCCTGGAGGTGTTCAAGGCCAGGTTGGACGGGGCTGGTCTAGTGGTCTAGGTGCTCAGGGCAGGGGGGTTGAAACTAGATGGTCTTTAAGGTCTCTTCCAACCTAAACCATTCTATGATTCTGTGCTGGTGTGACAGTTTCCCAGTGCTCCCACATTTCCCTCATTGCTTTTGGGTTGGATGTGGGTTTATACACAGGTATAAAGAGGCCTGATGGTGATATGTGTCCTCCCCTCCAGCGGAGCCATCTTCCTTGCTAACGAGATGACAAGGAAAAGCCTGATGTTGCTGCTGGCTGGGGCGTCTCAAGGTGGGGATGGCAGAACTGAGCTGGAGGTGGAGCAGCAGGGCACTGTGAAATGAGTCTGGAGTCATCAGGCTGGTGAGCTCCAGAATTTCGGCAATGGTTCATCCTAACTCTGGACTTTGGACATTCCCTTGGGGTGACAGCAGATCCTGCAGTCTGTTGTAGGGGGATTAACTAGGTTAAAAAAACATCACAGGACAGCGATGGGGTTACGTCAGCCACAGCGGACCCTGTGAGTGCCCCTCCTGAGTGGACTCCCTGGGCAACTGCTGCCTGCAGGACCTGCCCTTTGTGCAGTCCAATAGTGCCAAGGGCTTATGTCAGACCTGATTCCTGAGCAGAAACACTCTCCAGGTGCTGTGTGCTCCAGCAGGTCAGGGCAGCACCCAGGAAACACCTGTCTCTGCAAATAGGCACAACAAAAAGAAAAAATATTTGTTTTAGATGCTTGTAGGAACTAAGTAAAACCTTTAATCTCAAGAGGGTTTCCTGTTTGTAGAGGAAAACCTTTGGGTCCCAAAATGGGAGTAGGGAGTCCAAGCAAAGCCCTCCTGGGTACGGGGGGCCCATGTAACATTTTGTGCTCTTCTGTGACAACAATGATCTTCCAGGGGACAGATCTCATCCCTGGGTTGCACAAGACCCTGCATCGAAGGATGTCTTGGCCACACGCACTGCTTTGGTCTGCTGGTGCCTTTGGCTAGCAGATGGTCGTGCCTTTTGGGGCCGGAGGAGATCAGCACATGTTTTGCCCCAGGACTCTGGGAAGTCTCTTCCCTTCTTCTGCAGGAAAGTTTCAGCTACTTCTATAAATGCTGAAGAAACTGAGAGCAGTTGGTCAAGAGGAGTTGCAGGTTGCCCCGAGCTGAATGTGAGTGCTAGTGTGGTGCCAATGCCTCCATGCCAGACGCTGGTGGGGTGGCAGGCACTCGGAGGTCCTCTGCCCAGCCCAGGCGCAGAGTCACCCCACAGTGCCCATTCCCTCTGCCAGGTGCAGGGGCAGGACAGAAACGCCTCTTGAGATAACGTGGGCGCCGGGTCCCGTCAGCTGCTGAGCTGCTATGTCCATCTTTAGCCTGCTCTCCAGTTACCAGCCACCTCCTCCAGCTGCCTCCAAAGATAGGCAAAGCCACCTCCCGGCGCCTGGGCTGGAAACTGTGGGGAAGCAGAGGCGGGATCATGGGCAGGGATGAGATTGATGTGCTTTTTGTGGAAGAAGTGAAGGACGCCACGAGTACGCCTTAGCTATGGCATCGCTGTGCTACAACAAGGGCTGCGGGCAGAGGTTTGATCCGGAGCGCAACTCCAAAGGTAAGTGGGCTCATCTGCCTTGCACTGGGGTGAGCGGGAATGCCTGCTGCTTTCCTGGTCTGTGGCCTCGGCCACAGACGCCTTGGCAGGGCTGAGCTGAGCCCAGCGCAGGCAGCCCGCATGGCCAGAGCTGGCTCAGGAGCTGCCGGGTGTTATGGGTGGCTCATGGGCAGGATTGATCCTCCTGAGAGATTCTGCCTAATTTTCCCATTTCAGATTCCTGCCTGTATCACCCGGGTGTTCCCATCTTCCACGATGCCCTGAAGGTGAGTGGCACAGGAGCTGGGGCTGCAGCTGCAGGGCGGGACCCTGTGCCTGGTGGAATTGCCCACCCCTGACCAGTTTGTCACCTCCTGGTGCTAGGGCTGGTCTTGTTGCAAGAAACGCACGACAGACTTTTCTGAGTTCCTCTCCATAAAGGTGAGCGACCCGCCAGCCCAAATGCACCCGCTGTTCCTCCGTCCTCTCCTCCTTGCCCCTGCCCTGCCCTGTCCTGTCCTCATCCCATGCCAAGGCTGCCCCCTTTGCCCTGCCAGTCAGGGATTTCCTATCTGCTTCCAAGGAGCCTGCAAGCGAGGGTGCTGCTCCCACAGTGTGGGGCAGCTGCTCCTGGAGAAAGCTGCTGGAAGGGGCTGGGATCCCCCACCAGGATCCTGTGGGATGAACACAAATGCCCCAAGCACCAGTACAGCTGTGAATGTCTGAGCAGTCTGGGGGACGGAAGGAGGCAATAGAGGCCCCAGGGACGTGGGGGAGACTCTTGCTGCCCTTCAGCTGCTGGGCTAGGGTGCAGCAGAGCTGAGACCTGTCTGCCATGGTTCTGCTGAGGCTGCCACACCGTCTCATCCCCAGCAATCCCTGCAGACACAGCCCTGGCCCTGGTGCAGGGTCAGAGCCCATCCCTGCAGGACGCAGAGCCACCAGAGCACAGAAACCTGCAGGGTTTGGGAGCGGCCGCCAGGTTAGGGAGGGCACAGCAGGCGTCAGGCTTGCCTCTGCTGCTCAGGGATGCACAAAGGGGTTTCACAGCAAGGAGAAGCCCCCCGAGCCTTTCAGCCAACAGGAGGCCTCAGACAAGCCGAAGGCCAAACCAGTGGAGGAGCTCATCATCCGAGGACCAAAATCATCCGAGAAGATGCAGCGGGAAAGACCAAGGTGAGATGGGCTTGGCTGACAGCGTCGCCCTGCTGTGCCACTTCTTCTGCACGTGTCCTGCCCTGCTGCTTCCTCAGGAGAGGCAACGACACTTAAATTGCAAAAAAAAACCCACTGGGCTTTTGCTGCTGCTGTTTCCCAGCTCTGATGAGCCAAGACAACTGCTGCCAATTAAAGTATCCAGGTCTCTGGAGCAGGCACTGGAGAAACTGAACCTGTCCTCCAAGGACGAGGCACCTGAGGGCAGTTGTGCAGGTAGTGACGAACCGATGGATGGCAGTGGGGCTGCATGTAGCAAGTTCAGCGTGGGGTGCTGCACAGCCGGTTCAGCGCAGGATGGCGGGCGCCACACGCTCAGCCACCTGCAAACCCACAGAGTAGTGTCTCGGCGGGGGCGTTGCAGTGGGCTGTGCTCGGGGGCCGTGCACGCTAGCTGGGGAGCTGGCTGCAGGGAGTGTTTGGGGGCAGGCATGTGCAGCGCATGCCCCAGGGTAAAGCTGCGTTGCTCTCGCAGGGGAGGTGGCCGTCCCGCTGAGAGCTGGCACCACCTGCAAGAATGCAACCTGCAAGGCGGTGAGTACCAGCAGAAGCCCATCTTTGGATGGTCTGCGCCGCATGGCTGGCAGCATCACCGGTCTGGTGCCAGGGCTTGTCTCCCAGCTGCCACCAGGTGCAGGGCAGGGTGCTGGGCGGGTGGGATGTGGCAGTGCCCATCGGCTCCGTATGCTGCTGGTCATCCTGTCCCTGGAGCAGCTGCCTCTTGCCTCCCAGCCATGTTCCTGCAAGAGGCTTCCAGATTCCTGGATGTATCAGTGCTATATTAGCATTTCACTGCTGCAAATTGCTTGCGATGAAATATAGAACATATTCAGGATAGGGGCATATAGGTAAAACACATGTGGAAGAATCCCCCCCTGCATTTAATTAATGCAGTACAGCCCACTTTCTTTCTTGCCCCAAGGCCACCTTGTGTAGGACTGTCCGCCTGCCTCGAGGTCTGCCCCGCAGAGACCAAGCTGCGGGAAGGCCGGCATGCTTGGAAAGCAGCAGAGAGGGGAGTGAGCAGGGAGCAAAAGGCGGGAGGTGGATGAGGACCATGAGACTGACATGCTCTGGGAAGGAGGGGAAAGGAAAGGATGGACAAACGGCCCCTTACACCTCAGAGCGAGTTTCTGTGGTGTCCGAATTTGCCCACTGTCCCAGTGCTGCTGAGCAGGCTGTGTTTGGGAGAGGGCATATGGAAGGGCTGCTGCTAGGGTCACGGTGATGATGCTGGGGTTGCAGCGAGGCCAGGATGGCTGCCCCACTGGCAGGGAGCAGGGACTGGTGCCAGGCTGCCGGCTGGGCATAGTCCCAGGGTAAGGCCTCACAGATACTGGACCTAGCGAAAGGGCGATGTTGGGCATCATGCTGTGCAGTGATGGGCACCGATGGATGGGTGGACACCTGGCTGCGCCATGCCATGGTGTGCCAGAGACACAGCCAAAACTTTCCTCTGCTTCTTGCTCCACAGGTCTACCAGGGCGCAGAGAGCAACGCAGAGGTTTGTACTTTCCATCCTGGTGTTCCTGTCTTCCATGAGGGGTAAGAACCAGCGCTTTACCGGGGAGCAAACCGACCCTGCTGAGGGCTGACAATGCTGCATCGCAAGGTTGTGTGGCTTCAGCAGCACGGCCAATGCAGTCGTGGGTGACACCCCACCAGCTGACAGGCGGTCAAGGGGAGTTGCTGGTTCTCAGCCCCTCTCCTCCACTGCCCCAGAGCCTGCTGTGGTCCCTTCTCCTGCACCCGCAGGTGCTCCCCACTCAGGTCACCCCACTCTCCCCAGGATGAAGTACTGGAGCTGCTGTGGAGTCAAAACACCAGACTTCAGTGCCTTCCTGGAGCAGCCGGGCTGCAGCAGCGGGCGGCACTGCTGGACGGGGAAGGGGGTAAGGGGGCTCTCAGCAGGGGTGATTTGCGTGAGCAAAGTACCATTACTGGCACCCAAGGAGCGCTCCTTCCCTTGCTCTGCATTCACACAGGTTTCTGCATTTAATTCTCTTAATTTGCATAATTGCTGACAGATGACTGCGCAGGGTTTGAATGCCTAATCTTCACCCATCTGCTGTTTAAAATGCTGCTCCTGCATTCACAAAACGTGTCAGCTTTCATGCCCAATGGGCAGATGTGCAATAGGAAGCTGAACAACGCAGGAGCCGGCGGCAGGCATGGCGTAGCCAGCGCTGCAGGCTGCCGCACAGGGACAGGCAGCTGAGCACGGGAAAAGCCCTGCAAAAAAACCCCAAAAGTTTTGATAGACGACTGCAGATGTCTGAATTCAGTTTTAATGAAGCTTTCCCTCTGCAACTGCTTCTCAGGAGGGATCTCATCTACATAGCAACATGGTGCTGCGGCAGGGTGATGGGGACAAGATCCCAGTTCCCAATATTTTGTGTGTGTGTGTGTGTGTGATCATAGAATCATAGAATCGTCTAGGTTGGAAGGGACCTTTAAGATCATGAAGTCCAACTACTAACCTAACACTGCCAAACTCACCACTAACCCATGTCCTTCAGCACCATGTCTACCCGTCTTTTAAATACCTCCAGGGATGGCGACTCCACCACTTCCCTGGGCAGCCTGTTCCGATGCTTGACAATCCTTTCAGTGAATAATTTTTTCCTAATATCCAATCTAAACCTCCCCTGGAGCAACTTGAGGCTGTTTCATCTTGTCCTGTCACTTGTTACTTGGGAGACAAGACTGACGCACGCACACACACACCCCCACCCCACTACACCCTCCTCTCAGGTAGTTGTAGAGGGCGAGAAGGTCTCCCCTCAGCCTCCTTTTCTCCAGGCTGAACAACCCCAGTTCCCTCAGCTGCTCCTCAGAAGACTTGTGCTCCAGACCCCTCACCAGCTTCGTTGCCCTTCTCTGGACACACTCCAGTACATCAATGTCTTTCTTGGAGTGATGGGCCCAAAACTGAACACAGTATTCGAGGTGGGGCCTCACCAGTGCCGAGTACAGTTCTTTGTCCTGGAGCAGAAAACTTACAGTGGATGTAAAGGAGGCTGCAGTGAATGAACTGTGATGTTGTGATGCAGATGCTTTCTGCTAATTGTCACCTGAGTTTGGGGCTGGGATTCCTCCCCGGGGCATTTCTTTGGCTGGCAATGCTGAGGGCGGCAGGGGAGTCTGTCTCTTGGTGATGCTTAGAAATGCCTGCTGAGGCCAAAGCTGCCTGTGGCACAGATGAGGCGGGGGTCCTGTTGGAGAAAGTTGAAACACAGCCAGTTGGAGCTCATCTCTCTCCCCAGTTTAGTGTGGTGGTATGATCCATGTCCAGCAACAGCCCCTGCACTGCCCTCCAGACTCAGTTTCCTGACTGTGCACAGCGCCTATGAGCTTGGGCACAGCAGAATGGCTCTGGAATGAGAAAGGGATGTCTCGGGTCTTAAGATGTCCTTCTGGAGCAACCCCCCAAGCACAGCACAGATGCCCCATGTTGCATGGGACAACCTGGCAGGGGCTGCCCACCTCTCCTCAAAAACCTGCATGAAAAGCAGGGTTTGATCCTGCTTAGCTGATGCTGACCTCAGCCAGCGCTCTGCGAAGGAAATGTGCAAAGGAGCATCCTCCGCCACAGACATCCCCTCTGTTTGGGGTGTGCTTGGGCTAGACACCGTGTGGTGATGGGTCTCTCTCCCGGGCAGGACAAGAAGGCGGTGTCGTGCCGGCAGGATTGGCACCAGACCAGCAGCCAGGTGGTGGTGACGGTCTACGCCAAGAACCCCCTGCCCACCCTCAGCAGCGTGAAAGCCAACCGCACCATGGTGAGTGGGACCAGCAGAGCTGGGCTGGGGATGCGGGCTTTCATGGCACCTGATTTTGATGAGCCAACAGCCAGGAGCTAGCCCAGTGCCTGGCACTTTTTGATGGCTTGTTTGGTCTGTTGCTGCAGCCAGGGTTGGCACTGCCAACCTGCCATCCCCAAGCTGACAGCCTGGTAGCTTCACTGCTGCAGCAGCATCTGGCTGGCCACCCTGGCTTGGTGGCTTTCAGCCTCAGCAGGTGGCTTTGCTGGCCTTGAACCCCTCGACTGGTGGCAGAGGTGAACCAGGCATGCTCTGAAGGGGATGAAATGCTCCCAGGTGCTGAGGGGATCGCCAGAGCATTACACTGGAGCCAGGATGTGGGATGTGTTACAGTGCTGGAAGGCAGCTGCACTGCCCAGGGGAAGAGCACTGGCAGTGCTGTGCTACCCACTCAGGTCATTTTCTGTTGGTCTTTCAGCTTGAAGTTCACATCATCTTTGAAGGGAGTAAGATTTTCCAGGCAGAACTGGATCTCTGGGGGGTAAGATCCTGTTTACTTTGATTTCCCTATTCCAGTAGTCTGCGTGGGGCTGGGCTGCAATGCTGCAAGGCAGCCTGTGCTCTGGGAGAAGCGTTTGCAGCCCCAAACACAGGCTCCCAGTAAGGAAAATTACGCTCTGCATAGTCAGGATTCTCAGACTTTTGAAAAAGCAGCAAAATGGTTGTTGCTGCAATTTCTGCACAGTCCTTCCTATGCATGGAGCACGAGGCAGACTGACTCTATTAGAGAAGAAATCAAATAGAAATGCTGCAGCCCCTGGGATGCCGTCTCTTCCCTGGCTGGCACATCTGTGGAATAAACAGCCATTTCACAGTCCCTCAGTCGGCACAATTCATTGCCAGCTCTCCAAGCCTTGAGGAGAACACAGGTCCACCATGGCTGCCACAGCAGAGAGGACCCATTTATCTCCAGAGCTCCAGTTTTCTACAGCAGCAAAGGCTGATGATGAAATAAGGTTTTTCTCTATTGATCCTATAGCGGTAGCACTCCCTGGGAGCCACGCCAGGACTGTGCCTGGGCTTGGTGCCCATCTCACTGTTCTGCACTACCTGAGTCACCCTGGCTACTCTCTTTTAAATGTTGCCACAGGGCTGGCTTGCTCTTGTTGGGATCGTCTGGGAGACAGGCTGCCCAGGTGCCAGCATTTATAGCCATCTGTGCTAGGAAATGCCTTAGGAGTTGTGAGGAGGGCTGTTTCGGAGGCTGCTAGTGGCGGCACCAATCGATCCTGGACTAAGAGCAGAACTGGGTGTTGCTGCTGGCTCCGAAGGTGTTCTGGGTTTGGTCCCAGACTGCCCCAAAGGGTATTTGGGCCAGCAGGTCCCTGTCTGCCCCTACAATCCTGCCGAGACACTCGCTCTCTGCTTTCGCAGCTGCCTGCCGGCTGGGGAGGAGCAGTGAGACTCAGGAACTGGCATGTGCATTTCTTGCCTTTATTCCTGGTGTGTGCTGCCTGTGCCCACGGGCAGCAGAGCATGCTGCTGGGTGTGGGTATGCCTGTGTCTCAGCGCAGCTCGCTGCCCTGGTGAGAAGGCTGCGCTGCAGCCGTGCACGTGGCTCCGGCTAGCCGAGCTCTCCTGAGGCGCTGCACCAGCACTGCCTCGCTGCTTAGACCTAACACTGTGAAGCTCAGTAGGAGCCCAGGTTTCATCCTGCGCTGTCTCCTGGCACACAAGGAGAGATCTCTCTTCTCTGCTGGCAAGGCTCTGCCGGTAAGGGGAAGGGTAAGTGTGTGCTGCTGGCCCTCCCCTGCCCAGCACCCTGCACCTTTCCCTCTCTCTAGGTCATCGAAATAGAGAAAAGCTTTGTGAGCATGGTCCCTACCAAGGTGGAGATTGTGCTTTGCAAAGCCAGCCCTGGCTCCTGGGCCAGGCTGGAGCTCCCCCAGAGCAGGTCGCACTGCCATGGCGAGCAGAAGGAGGCTGCCAACGCAGAGGAGTCCGGGGCAGTGCACGGGGAGGACTCGGATGACAGCTTGAGCTGGTCAGAGGAGGAAGACGAGGAGCTAGAGATGGGAACACTGAGCAACTGACAGTCAAGTGCTCCAGCAGCTGAGCCGCACCGGCTCCTGAGCCGCCGGGGACCTTGGCACCAGCTCCAGAGGCGCAGACCCAGCCCACAGACATGTGCAGGCTGCAGCACGCCCTCTCCCCTGGTCCGAAGGGGCAAGTAATAAAAACCCAGAGCAAAGGTTACACTCGGAAATTCCTGATAGGCGCTTAAGAAACATCAGCGGGCTGAACCCTGCCATCTCTCTCTCCCCTCTCCTGTGCCCAGCCGGGGCAGGATAATGAGCAGAGCCCCCTTCTCTGCGCCTCGGGTGGCCTGTGCCAGGTCTCCTTGGGGCCAGGGTGCTCGTGGCCCGGCGTTCTGCGTGACCCTGCCATTTCCGGGGGGGCAGAGCCCCGAGGCAGCAGGGCGAACTGAGATCAACCCCCCCTGCCCCGTGCCACCTCCCCCCCTCGGCGGCGGGGAAGGGCAGCCGAGCGCGGGAGGGGTTAGGGGAGAGACGGCGACTGCGGGCATGAGGGAAATGTCACCGCAGCCAGCGGCTCCAGCAGGGACCCGACGCCCTCCTCCGCACAGCCCCTTATAGGCGTGAAACTGCCCGGCTGCCGGGGGTCGGTACCGACCGAGTGACGGGAGACACGGAGGCTGGGGATGCCGAGTGGGTTTCGTCGGGTACTGCCTCTCGGCGGGAAGCGACCGGCGACTGCACGAAGACGCTCAAGTGCCCAACCCTGGCCGCGGGCCGGGCCTGCAGCCCGCCCCTTCCTGC
>VFFE01007256.1:1368066-1419186 GCA_008921705.1 Burhinus oedicnemus
CCCCCCCCCCCCCCCCCCCCCCGTCTGCGGCGAACCGGGGTGCAGTGGCGGAGCGGCCTCCGGAGGGCCCCGCGGCTGCTTCTCCTCAGCATTGCCGCCGGGTGGAGGCCGGGGGCAGGCGGCGTGCTGGGGCGTGCGGGGGAAGATCCTCCGCGTCCGGCCGCCGCCACCCTGGCTGTCAGCGGGGCGGCGGCCTGGGGCCGGCGCGGGCCTGGGAGCTGTGACGGTTGCGGTCTCCTTCCCAGGGGAGGCTGTTCGGGCGCTGCCCGCGGCTCCTCGGCACCTGCCCCGCTGGGGAAGCAGCCGGCTTCCGATGAGGGAAGGGAGTAGCGGGATAATCAGAGCCCCGGCCGCGGGGCGTGTGGTTCCCTGCGTTCCCAGAGGCTGCGGGAGGTGGGATGCCAGTCCCAGCTCCTGCGCTCGGCGGCGTCTGTGGAGGTGAATGTGCTCCCCAGGGGGCCCGGAGATGCCGGAGGCGTAGGGGAAGGGCCGATGTTCTGGAGCAAGTTTTTCTCTGGTGCCGTTCCTGGCGCAAGGATGTGCGGGAAGCGGGAATGGCCCCGTGGGCAGGTCCTGCTCTTCCCAGCCCCGCAGCGTCCGGAGGCTGGGCTGGGCTGTTATAAAGTCAGGCCGGTGCTACTCCACATCAGGAGTACCGTGGCGAATTTGAGGGGACCTCTGCTCCCAGTGGATACAATAAAAGGTTGGCATAGGATGAGTTTGCCTCTTCTAGAGGTCTCTTGTTTCAGTGCCGAGAGTGGATTCTCCTTTACAGGGGTACGTAAGAGTGGTCGTATTTGATCTACTCTCTGAAAACTGCCAGGTTGTTGTCTCGGTAAGAACGGAGCAAGGTAGTGACCTAAAATATTCTGAGTGCTGAGCAGTTTCGGGAGTCACGGGTATTATCTCATTTAGCAGCCGCTACAAAGCTCTCTTTCATAAGCTTAACGGTTCTCTTCTTGAGTCCTATAAACTTTCAGTATTTGTAGCATCCTGTACTAAGGCGTTCCTAGCTTAACCTCAAACCCTGAGAGGCAGTGCTACTTTTTATTTGTTCTGAACCTCCCTCCTTCTGATTTAATTTTATGTCCCTTTGGGGGGGGGGGGTGGGTTGTTGTGTGGTTTTGTTTTTGTTTTTTTTTAAACACTTGTGATTCCCATCGTATTTACTCTGAGTTATAAAAAAGCTTTAAATGCTTTTGTTCTCTATGTGTACCCTATGCTTGCAACATGTGTCCCGCGCTGGAGTGCCGGTGCTCCTTGTGCCAGCATCATTAGCTGTGTGCTCTTTATCCCAAGCTTATTTCTTGATTTTAAAAAGCTTACATTCTCTTATGTGTCAAATGTAAAATGCATAGCACGAAGGCTCTGTTTGGCCAGTTTGCTGCATACAAGTTTTTCTATAGGGAACTATAGCTGCACACAAGTGTTTAGCTGCACACAAGTTTTTTTCTAGGGAACTTAAGCTTATGAGACATACTTGGTATTTTAGCTTACTATTTCCATAAAAAAAAAAATGCTTTCAAACGTTCTTCTTAGAAGGTACTTCACAGAGATCTTGAAAAAACGGCGAAATAGGAGGTTTGCAATGAGTCGGAGGAAACTGAATATGCATTTTGATTTGCTTACATGATAAGGCTGTGATTGTTTTGGAGTCCAAAGTGTTTTCACACAATGTGGTATCATGTAAAAAGGGGTTTTGTTTTGTTTTTTCCACTTTACTTTGCTATGCCTGTATGCATAAATCTGATAGATTACTGAGAGACTTCTCGGCGCTGGTAATTTCTGCTCACTTTTTAGAACTGCAAAACTTGATGCAAACGAGACTGGCAAATATTGCAGTATTGTAGTGCACAAGCCATGATACAATAGACACGAGTGCACACTTTAACTCGTGTTTTAATCGTATCAAAACTATTCAAAGACACTTTTGAAAACTGTTATTGATTGACCAAGTGCATTTTTTGTTTGGTGGTTTTATTATTGTTTTTTTGTTTTGTTTTGTTTTTTTTTACCCCTCAGTGAAATTTGGGGGCGGAGAAGGAGAAATCAAGGAGAATGAAAAGCATGTGTGGGCTGTTTTCTCAAGGAAAAAGCTTAGATTTTCCTGGTACGCTGGTTGCCCTTCAAATACAACAGTGGCTTTGTTACAACTTTTCTTAAAAATAAAGAGTGTTTAGAGTGCCAGTAAATGCCAGGTGACAAAAGATGACAGGAGAACAGATTAACAGGTTTTTTTTTTCCACCTCAAATAGGAATCAGGGATGCTTTAACTGGATTTATCATTCATCCTGCAATGTGGTTAATGCACCTCTTCACAGAACTTCATGTCTGAGGTACTGTCTCTTTTTCTTTTAACCAACAGTAATGAATAAGGCCTTGCCAGAATCTATAACAGGTTTGGAAGGACACGTTATTAATTTTTTATGAACTGTGATACCCAGGACCTTTGCGAGTTGCTTGTATCATCCTGGAGGCGTGCAGGGATCTGGGCACAGAACCCTGCAGTCCCAGCTCCTAGTCTTACACCTTTACTGTGCTTGTCCTGGCATCACGTCAGGATTGCTTGTGTTCAAATAAATTGTGAACGGTATCCATCTTGACAAATCCATGCTTCTGCATGTGGTTGGAGGAGGAAAATTAAGTTTAATACACTGCAGCTTTTGATTATGGCAGGATACATCACATTTGTATACTGGGGATTCAGATATCTACTTTTAGTTCCTGTATGACTGTGCAGCTGCACCTTGCTGTAATGTTATTTCACAGCTGTGCAGCTGTTTCATGAGCTTGTTTCTAATGCTCTTTGGAAATACTTATTATCCAATAAACATAATCTTGGATTCGTAGAATTTAAGGTCATTGATATTTGGTCACTAATATTGTTGCTCTCCTGTAAAATTTGGAGTATGAGTGCCTGTAGTAAGAATGTTGATGCACTGAGGGTTATGTGGTTGAGGTGCTGAAATACCTCATGTGGACCACTTTGTTTTCGCTGTGGTTCCCTAAGAAATACTGCTTACATGGTAAAGCTTATGGGTGTTTCATCCCTGCAAAAAAAATTAATCTTTAAATTAATAAACTAATTTCAGCCTAATTTGACAGGGGTAGAGGTTTTAAAAACATTATATGAAAGGTTTTTGGGTGGTTTCTTTTATTTCTTTGAAAGAACTTTTTGCACCAAAAGGGGTAAGGCCTTTCTAGCATTCACACTGAAGGAACAAGCAGTGAGAATTGCACTCTTGTTAGGCATCAGTAATATGTGCATGGGAGCTGAACCTCCAGGCAGAGCTCTGCAGAAAGTGAGCTTCCTCGATTCTGCTGTTCACGTGGAGCTCTGGGTCATGGACTGCACAGTTCCTGCTGTGCTGCTGAAATCTGGCTTGGCTTGTTAATTTTTTCTCCACTCTGCTGCCACTCAGGCTGTTGCCGTGTGTTTTGTTTCTCTTGCAGGTAAATGGCAGGACAGAAAGCGGTGTGAAAACTTTGAAAGGCACTGAGAAGTCCAAGTAGGTCATTGCTGAAGGGTATTAGGGATGATGTCTCCTATTTAACTTTTTTACTCTTTCTTGGCATGTGTTCTAAAAGTCTGGCACTTGTCCATTCATTTGGCGCTTGCCTAAAACAATGGTGACTAAGCTGAGCTGTTGTGGAATAGTAACACAGTCTTGATTAAATTGCTGAGAGCCCCCTTCTCTTCCCTGTCAGGTCTGGTGGCTAAGCTGCACACATAAAAATCTTTTAACTCCTTTGCATGGGTGAGGATGGTAGGACATACTTTGAACTGCCTTATCTACCCAATTCATTGTTGAAAGCTTCCGCCTGACTTCATGTATCAGGTGGACGGAGTGAATCATCTCTGATGTAGTTTTTGTTACTGAAAGATGAGCAATTAAGTTATGTAGATTTCTTAACTTCTGCTTCTGCTTGCTCCTGATAAAGCAGTATCAAACTTCAGAGCCTGAAAAACAGGGAGGGATTGATCAAAGGTGGTGGCTGGACAGAACGACACAGCTCAGTACAGGTGATTTTGGCTGAACTCCTAGTGTGTTTTTGGCTCATTTTTGGCCAAAAAAGGGCCCTATCCAAACTGGAAAGAGAGATATGGGAGACCTGACAAACTCTGTGAAAATGAGGTTATCAATGAGCAAATACCAAAGCTGAAATCAACCTAACAAAGAGGTATCTGGTGTTAACGTAGCAAGGGCAGAGACCTATCCTGCTAAGAAGTAGTTCCTCTGCCAAGAATTTTTTGAAGTGTAGGAATTATAAAAAGCATACATCTAGAAAGCCCCAGAATAATTCAGGTTCATGTTTCCTCTCTGTTTTCTGTCACTGTTTTCTCCCTTCTCTCAGCAGACAGGGAACTTTCCTTCAGAAATATTAAAGGGAAGATCTAGAATTTTTTTCTCTCCCACAAAAAAATTTTGATACAACAAGAAGTTATTCTGTGATTTCACTTATGACAGCTTTGTGGGGAGGGGGAGTGGAATCCCAATAGTGAATTTCCCCAGCAAATGTCTGGCTGGGTTACAGGAGGGAGCAAGCTGTCCATGTTATCAGAAAATATGTAATTAGGTCAGAACGGGAGCAGCTCTCCAGACAATGTCTTGACACGTCAACTGAAGTCTTGCACATTCCAAAGAAAGTGCCAGGTGTGCAGGCAGCAAAGGCAGACTTCGCAGCATCTTCTGAGAAGGAAACTAACTCAAACAGGAATGCCAGTTTTCTAATTCAAAGGCACTGATGGACAAGATAGAAATAACTAATCTGCGTATTTTTGCACAACACTTCTTTGTGGGGTGGTTGGGTTTGGGTGGTTTTTTTTTATCCTTTGAAAATTATTCCCATTCTGCTGTAACTGCTAGAACTCTTTGTGTTCTGGTGATCTTCCACCTTAATTGTAATGAAAGTCCTTTCTCTGGCAGGACTAAGCAACCTGAATCACCTCTTACTACTTTGGACTTTCCGTTCACTCCTTTCTCTTGCCGAGTAACCTTTAAACTTGGCTTTGAAGCTTGTGCCGAACTTTCTGTTTCTAAATTCTAAGTCTTGTTTTTCATGTGTTGGTGTGTTAGTCTGTATTTTTCTCTTTTTCAGTTCTTGTTACCTGTTTTATGTGGAGTTTTTCTCTCTAAAGTTTTCCCCAAAAGTTCTTTTGAAGCTTGCCAAAAAAACTCCCCTAAACCAGTTTTCCTGCTCTTGGTAATGTTTGTTGGTAGTTTTGTTTTTGGAGTATGGGGTTTTTTTCAGCATATATTTATATTCAAATAGCATGCAGTGCCAAGTTCAAGGGTGCTTGAGAAATAAAAAGAATTTTCCATGCAAATTTGAACCCCAGCTTCTTGCTATCTTATGAGAGTTTTATTGCTAGGCAAATTGTTTACAAGAACGAATAGAGACTTTATACATTTTGAACAAAGTGATATGTCCATTTAATAGAAAAGGTAATATTGTTTGCTTGGTTGTGGCTTAAATTAGAAAAAACCCTTGTTTTCTATACGTAGATCTTTAACCAAACTACACCTGCTCGCAACTCAGGTTTCTGGAGTGTAGGAGCTTCCTTGTACTCTGTTGTTTTGTTTTTTTTTAATCAATTTCTCTAAATTTTGTGTTTCAGTACTAAATCTTGTGTATCCTGGTGTGCGTTTGTTTTTCTGTATTGCATATGCCACATGTGATTCCTTTCAGATAAGACAACGTACTTTAAAGGAGCCCTGCAGAGAAGCATACTTAAAAGCCTACAAGCTTTTTAATTGTATTTGTGTAGTTCATGCTTAGCTGGATGCTTTGGCATGTTTGTATGGAGTTATTTCCTATTGCAAATGTTGCTCTTCTAAAATGCAAGCCTCAGTCAAGTAATTAAAGGTATTAATGCTGTGAAAGAGCATTCGTGTTGCAGGCGTTTTTGTCACTTTACTACTGTTTTCCGATTTGAAGGCTCTACTGACCTCTTAAATAAAGCCCCAGCAAAATAATCTTTGGGTAACACACTTCCATTAGAAATTTTAAATCGGGCCATTTTAGCTGCTAATGGTACGGGGTACATGTGGCTTTGTAGCTTACCAATGTATGAAACTGCCTCTATTGTCTTACAGTATTGGTGTGATGACCCTCCAGGTATCAGTGCCTGGTGTGTGCAGGTAGGGGTGCAGTTCTGGGATACCCTGTCTTTCTGTGAAAAGCTCTGGACAGAAATGCATCTAGAGGTGTAAGCCCTTGGGGGAGCTTGTGGTTTGTGTTTTAAAGAGAGCTCTTGTTTCCGAGTCTCTGCAGTTTGTTTACTTTAGCAAGTAGGCACCAGGCCTATAAAAGGTCTTGTATATTGCGTTTTCTGCAAGACTTTTGTTGCTATAGCTGAGTTTTTATCGCATGTATCCAGCTGACTTAGTGCTGCCATCTGTGTGCTACCACTTGTTATTGGCTGATCAAAATAGTGGCCTGTTGCATAGGTCGTTCATTTGGAAAAAAACTTGCTCTGGAATGTTGGTCACCACTAAGGTTTCTGGCACAGCATCTTCTAGTACTTCAGTGGTTTGAAGTAAATGCAGGAATAAGCTTTACAACCTGCTCTCTGTATTGCAGTCCAGCGATACTTTGGCAGATACGTATGGTGTTCGTCCCCCCGTGATTCCTTCCCACCATATGCTACCACTGGCTTGGTTGTACCAGTTGGTTATGGCACTACTTGGTAAACTGGATGAAGCAACTCCTCACCCTTTTTCAGTGTGTGGTCACAGCTGAGGAGGTGGCCTGCTACCTGGGTGGAAGGGGAAACAGGGTTTGGAAACTTCTGAAGGCGGCCTTGCTGCCAGAGAGAGTGTGGCAATGGCTCAAAGCCGGTAGTGATCTGCCCTACAGGGGGAGCAGCAGTAGAGACTAGGATGCTGAGTTATGGTTGCATCTTCAGGTAGAACAGTGTTATGGTATTAAAATACATCTGCCCTCTGTCACTGTTTGCTTGTAGCACTTAGACCCTTTGTGTTCAGAAATGTTTTGTTGTATTGTATGCTGCCAGTAACAGTGTTCAACTTCTATTAATAATATAATGCTAAAAATGTTTAATTTGTAATGTTTTAAGTAATTTTGTATTAAAAAGGGTTTCAACTTTGGGGTCTGCAAAATGCAAGAAATGTTTCTAAGCCTCAAATTTGACAGAACTTACCTTTTCTTTTTCTTTTTTTCCTCCCCCAGCCCTGTTAAATGAAAACCTTGGTGCAGCTGTTCTGGAATAATATATGCAGTCCTGCTGTCAGCTTCTGCTGGTCAGTGCTGTTCTTCATTTTACTGATTACCTTTACAATATGCAGTTGTATACACTCTCTACATTTGACTGGAGCCTTGAAACGGGATGACTGATCTTTTTGATGTATGATGAAACTCAGATGTATGCTTTTCTGCCAAAGCTTAAAAGTACTTGCCAGATTTCATTTCAGGTGATTCATGTTGTTTTAGAAATGTAATTCCTGCCACTTTCAAAAAGGGTAAACTGTTTCTGCATCTTCCTCCTGCTTGTTTTCCTCCAAATTCTTCCCCTCTGATGTCCTGCTGGGTCTTTCTGGAGCAAGGTTTCTGCACTGCTTCCCACCACTGATTGGTTTTCAGAAGTGCGTGTGTACCTACATTTATACTCCCTTAAGCACTGTATGTTGTAGTGACCACAGTCAATATCACTCAAGTTGTCTGGTGCAACTTTGTACCAAAGCTTAAGGAAGTGGTGCTCCCAGTGGGAAGAGAGCAGTATGTGGATACAGATAAAGACTTTGTCAAAAAGGACAAAGCTGAGACTTAAATGGTAATGAGTTACTGATTTGTTTGGATGGTCTTGGAGAGGAAGTTGGAGGGAGGGGGTTTCATGACTTTTGTAAGTGAAGTACTTCACTATTGCTAGTTTTCACATGTTCCCTTTGCTATTTTGATGGTGTTGGAGCTGTGATCTTTCTGGAATATGCAATATAGTTCCTCCCACTACTTGTTTCTTTTGTTTGAATCAGTGTATTTGCTGCTGGTTGCAAGTTGAGGATTACTGATAGTACCTCAAAGGCATTTGGGTGAGAAGGCAGATGCAAGTTCCTTCTTGTTCAGGCTAGCAGTGGAAGCTCCAGCAGACAACAAACGTACAACAAATGACTGCTTGTAGTCGTTCCATGCTATTTTCAAAGTTCCTGCTGTTCATGTGATGAAAGTTTAGAATGAGTTGAGTTTTAGGCTATATCCATTTGATTATCAAACCTATTCTTCACATATCAGGAGAGGGATAGGGAAGCCTTTAAATGTCAAATACCTTCTGTAAGAATTCCCCAGTCTGTCTAGGAAGGCTGTTTGATTGCTGATCTTTTACAGCATGCATTTTTCTAATTCTCAGTGTAAGCTTGCTTTATTGTAGCTGAAGCCTATTAAGTTCTGCTTGTTCTGTCACTGATTAGTGAGAATAATCTGTTCTTGGCTTCTCTAGAAAAATTCTTTATGTATTTTAATCTGGGTACTATGGCTAGTTATATCTCAAAGAATAGCTTTTCTTGTGTGCACTACTTTCTGAACCTTTTATCTGATGCCCTCTAAATAATGCAGTTTCTTGAGGTCTGATTGATCCTGAGTTGAGTGAATTATTATAGTAAACAGTAGCAGTGCAGCCCAGCAATGTGTATCTTGGTTTATTCTATAATTTTTGGACCTTTCTTTGCAGTAAACTGTTTAGGCAGTAGACCATGTAGACAAGAAGTGTGAATCTTGGAGGCTATGTGTACAGAGGGGTGCGTGTGAACCTACACGTGACAGAGTATCTTGTTACTAGGTCTGAGGTTGCAATCCCTTTCCACTTGCAGGTACCTCTAAGGACTTGTCCCTTTGCCTGTGGGACACTGTCTGGCAGTAAGGCAAGACTGTGGGAATTTGGCTAACTTGTGCTTATGTGGTTGGAATGCAGCCAGTTGTCACTGAGCTCTCAACTCATTGCGTCTCCATTTCACCACCGTCTTTCCAGCCTGTGAACTCTTCATAATGGCTACTGAGTGTGTCTAGTTGTGATAAGAAATTGTTAGCCATATTAAAAACACTTGCTAAAGCTTATCTTTAAAGTGACTATCGTTGAGTGTTCTTTTCCTTACTTTTTTTCTTGCTTTGTGCAGGCCTTTGTTTCTGGGTAAAGAATGCAGACTATAAAGTGTGTAGTTGTTGGAGATGGCGCTGTGGGAAAAACTTGTCTTCTCATCAGCTACACCACCAATGCCTTCCCAGAAGAGTACATCCCTACTGTGTTTGACAACTACAGTGCCCAAATGACTGTTGATGGCCGGACAGTTAGCCTGAATCTCTGGGACACTGCAGGCCAGGAGGAATATGACCGCCTGCGCACGCTCTCATATCCTCAAACCAATGTATTTGTCATCTGTTTCTCCATCGGTAGCCCCTCTTCCTATGCAAATGTGAGGCACAAATGGCACCCTGAAGTTTCTCACCACTGTCCAAATGTTCCCATTCTTCTAGTGGGCACGAAGAGAGACTTGAGAAATGACCTGGAAACAGTTAAAAAGTTGAAAGAGCAAAGCTTGGCTCCCACTACCCCGCAGCAGGGGACTTCATTGGCTAAACAAATTGGAGCAGTCAAATATTTGGAGTGCTCAGCATTGAATCAGGAGGGTGTTCGGGAGGTGTTTGCTGAAGCTGTGCGTGCAGTTCTGTATCCTGTGACAAAGAAGAACACAAGAAAATGCGTCTTACTGTAGTTACCTCGGGTGATGGATGTTCGAAGTTGAATATTGACTAGAATCTTGGAGGGCTTTTTAATGAGTTAAATTGAAGATTTGCATCTTGCACTAACAGCTCTAAGCAGAAATGGTTTATGCAACGAATATTCTTGCAGTCTTATTGCTTCAGGGAAACTGAACCAGAACAAATTTTTTTTTCCAACTGAGAGGTCAAAAATCTACTTTATTTCTAAAGTTCCAGTCTCCAGCTTCTCTGGGGATCGCTTGGCTTCTGTCCTTACTTAGTGGGGGAAAATAAAAGAAGGGACTTCTTTAAAGCCAGACTTCTTTACTAGATAGCCGTCAGTTACTACATTTGCTGAAAAGCACAAAATCCGATAACTTAGCTTTAAGCATAGCTGCTGCTTTTCCCATCCCTCATTTACTGATTGCATTGTTTTACAAACAGAAGTCTGGCTGTCCAGCTGTTTTAATTTGTCAATTTAAAGCTTGAAAACAATTTGTTTACATGCAAAAATGCCTGAAATGTTACTGAGATTCACCTTATAGTGAACTGTGATCATTTATATGAAGATTTAGCATAAAGCATGTTTAATGCAATGAGCAAGACCCAGGGAACGCCTGCAGTGATTTTATTAATAGAAGCAGGAACTGATTTCTCCTAATGTAAGGAAGTTAGGATAATGATGAATCACTCAAATGAGTGATTTTCATACTGTTGAATTGGAGAGGTGGAAGAGTAGTTCAGATGCAAGTTTTCCATAATCTTCTAAACTGAGCTTTTATTTTGCTCTCCAAAGAGACTTTGCACCCTGAGAGTAAAGTTAACAGTTACCAGTTTGGACTGACTGAGGTAGTTGGGATGACACTTCTCAAAATGGTATTTTCAGTGTGATCCCTTTGATGAATCTGAGAGACTTGATAGCAGCCCATTTGCTCTTGAGGAATTCATTGCTTCGCTTCTTAAGGTTCTTGGGGCCACCACCTGAGATTTTTATGGCAAATTCCTGTGTCGTTTTTCTGGGAGAACACTGACAGAAAATTTGGAGGTTCTATTTACAGGAACCAGGAATGCTCATTTCTTCCTGGCAACTCACTGATGGTTTCAGTTAAATGCATAATGGTTAGCCAGTCACTGGATAGGTTTACCTGGGCAGTTTTCTCCTCTCTACTAAGCTATCAGTTATTGTAAACTCTCCTAACTGAAGTTCTATTTATGTACGTTTTAACTTTCTTTAGCAGCTCTAGTGAGTGGCAACTGGCTTTTATTTTCAGGATGTGCACTGTTCTTTCTGTGTGATTCCGGGACCAGCTGAGGAGTGAGCACATGAAGCCTTCCTTAGACTTAACCTCACAGCTCGGCAGCATGAAAGCAGCGTGCTTCAAAGATACTTTGTGTGAAACCAGTGGTGCTGGACTGGGCTTTGTTGTCTGAAGTTGACAGTGCTGTCTTTGTCTGGATGCAACCGCAACTGGTAATTCAGAACTTGCTTTCTTGTGATTCCCACACATGCAAAACTGCACTGGTGTCTGCCCTGGACTGAAAAGAAAATAATTTTAGCAAGAGAACAGAAAATACATCAACAGGGTTATTAGGGATCTTGTGTTAATTTGACCTTGCTTTGTCTGATATGGTGGATAGAAACATTCATATTTGTGCCCTTATTTCCCTCTTTGAAGAGGATGTGCCTTTCTTCAGCTGGTGTAACTGATGCTGACACTGACTGCAGTTTTTGTGTATCTGAGGTATGCTCGTGCTGGTACCACTTTATCAAACTGCAACCCATAGATTATAAACCGCAGTTAATCCAAATACCTGTATATGTGGCTAGTGAACCAACACAGAGTTGCAAACATTGCCCGATTGCAGGCAACTCCAAAACACCTGTATGCATGATGTTTGCAGAAGCTTAGAGACTCTGCCTATTTTTCTTCACCAAGTGCCATTGCCTGGAGTGTCTTTGTGTCTTTTGCACTCACAGAAGTGCTGTTGCAGATGCAGCTCCTGCCACAGTGCCTGCAGGCTGCGAGGGTGTAGGAGTATTTCAGTGAGGTAACCTCTACTCACCATGTTCTGCCTTTACTAGTAGGCCTTTAGTGTGGGCTTGACTTGCAGGCAGCAATTAACCCTGTGCCTTGTAATTCAAGATTATTTTCTCTAGGTAAATTTCAATAACCGAGTAAATAGAGTTTATCATGTTTAAAATATATTTATTTAAGCCAGTGCACATGTGTTTTTGTGTTTTTGGTGTTTTTTTTTTTTTTTTAAATGCTGGTCAGGCCTAAATCAACTGTTTAGTTACCCTGGTGCAAGCCCATAACCTTTGCTTCATTCAGAGATGTACTTTAAAAAGTTTGTGATATGTTTGAACTGCTCTTAAATAGACTTTTAACTTCAACAACAGGCACCTCTTTTTTTTTTTTTGCTACATATATTAGCAATTTTGTACTGAACCTACTACTGTTTTAAAAAGTTTTTACTTTTTTACGTACTGAAATATTTTAGTTCTGCATCTTTTGTGGTTATTCCTAACTGGATTACAATAATTTTGTGGAGAAGAAATCCTGTGAGCAAGTATTATTGCACACCCCCCCATCCGTGTCTGCAGGCTCACAGAGCAGCCGTCCTGGTGTTAACTGGAAGAGAGTATGGTGAGACAAAATTCAACTACTTAATCAATTTATTTGAATTGATTACATTATTACATTATACTAGCACACTTTATCCCCATCTAGATTACTTAATAAATGGGTTGCACAGCAGTACTGAGGAGAATAACACAATAGTGATGAAAATGAGCAGAAAGTGAACTTTGAACACAGTCAAAAGCTTCTTACTGACTTTGGAGTACCTCATTAATAGTCATTTAGATGCCTTGTATTTCTGTCACTTCCTGCCAGGAGCAAAAGTCCTGCCAGCTGGCTTCCTCCAGCCTCTGCTTTTCACGGGAATGAGCTTCAGGAGCACAGGGATCCAAGGAGCAGGTGTTATCAGTGTGTGATCCTCCCTCCTTCCCCCCCCGCCCCCTACAATTCTTGGTGCGTTTCATTGTAAGCAGTCCAGTGCTTCAGTCTACAATCCATTCCCTTCCTCCCACACCTTTGGGTTTTCCTGTGGGCAGGTAACAAATACAGACTTCACACAGCCCCACGGCTGGGTTTTGGCTGTTTTCAGGAGACCGGAAGACCCAGGTGAAGCTGTGTGGGTTTCCCGAACTGTTCCAGATTTCTCAGTTTGTCACTGAATAGAGACGTAGTGCGTACGTCTTAATTCACAGGAGAGACTCTCTATGAGGAGAGCGATGTTAATCTTTCAGTTTGTGAATGATTTCTGAAATACTTAATGTTTTTTTCTGCAAGCGTGGCTGAGGCCCTCTGCCGGGGGCCGAACTTGGCGCCCAAGGCCGGGTTTCCGCAGTCCGGCCCCTCCCCGCTTGCCCGCAGCGGGGCTTCCCCCCCCCCCCCCCCCCCCCCCCCCCCCGCAGCGGGAGCCCACGCCTCCTAGGTGTGGTACTGATACGTACACCGGCAACTGGATTTTAGACGATAAAAGAATTTGTATTACGGCTAACGCTTTTAGAGGATTTTTTTTTTTTAATTATGCGGAATTAAGTTGTAATAAACCTTTCCTCACTTCTCTGGCTTCTCGTATTAACTCACCCGCTGTTCTAAACGTAGCTCTTTCCTGTGGAAAGCCGAGCCCCCTTTCTGCGCTACAATAAACGAGTTTTGGGTGAACGCCGCAACCTCCGCGCTTTCTTGGGAGGGGGCGGGGCCACGCGGGGGCGCTGGGGGCTGGGCCGGCAGCGGTTCCGCTTCCGAGTCGGCGCTGCCGCCGCCGCCATGTCGGACTCGGAGAGCGAGGAGGAGGTGGATGGCGGCCGCGCCGAACCCTTCTCGCTGGCCGGTTTCCTCTTCGGCAACATCAATGAGGCGGGGCAGCTGGAGGGGGACAGCGTCCTCGACAAGGTAGGGCTGTGTGGCTCTGGGGGAGGCGCCGCCGCGGCCCGTTGAGGCACGGGAGAGGAGCCGGGGTCGGTGGGGCAGGCTCCGTGACGGGACCGGGTGGGGGGGGTTCGGCGCGGCGGAGCCTCCCGGCTGGGACGTGGCTCTGGTCTCCCCAGGAATCCAAGAAGCACCTGGCCGGGTTAGGTGTGCTGGGACTGGGCAACCTGATCACCGAGATCACCGCCAGCGAGGAGGACAGCCCGGAGGCCGACGGAGTCCAGCTGGATGAGGAAGGTTGGGCGCTGGGGCTGCTGCAGCTGCGTGACAGAGGGGTGCGGGAGCAGAGGGCTCTTGCTGCAGGGGAGGCGACGCAGCCGGCTCAGCTGGGCCTGCCAGGAATGTCCTGATGCTGTCTGGCCAGAGGTCCTCTGGCAAAGGCCTTGCCTTCTGCTTGCCAGAGTGGAGCCCATGTTGTCTCCTGGTCGCTTTTGCACTTGTTCTCTTTCACTTTTTTGTTAGCGGTTTTTTAACCTTGTCTCTCCTCCCACATAACTAGGTGTTTTCTCCTGTGTGAAACAAGCCTGTTTAGTGCACAGTATTGTTATATCTCTTTTTTTATTTCTGAGCTCGTTGAACAGTTTCACTGAGTAAGTGAAAGGCATTCCTTGTGCTACAGTTGGTTACTTACCAATTTTCAGGGGAAATCAGAGCTCTTGGAGCTTTTGGTTGGAATGAGGGGAAAAATACTCCGATGGGAGATGTTAATTGGATGGTTTTGATCCTCTAAGAAAAGGAAGCACAGGAAAGCATTCACATGTACATAGTGAGGTCTGAAGTCAGTAATATATATTAGGATGAAGTTTTGTGTGACTACATTTCTTTTGTTCCTAGGCTGGATTAAGAGCACAGAAGATGCTGTTGATTATTCAGATATTAATGAAGTGGCGGAAGATGAGAGCCGTAGGTATAAGCAGGCAATGGGCAGCTTGCAGCCAGTTCAAAGACCAGGTAAATGGGATTAGTGTTACAGCTCTAGCTGTGGAAGGCGTTTTGGGGCAATGGGCCTTGACAGTCTCTTATACGAGTGATACTGTGCCTTTTCACTCCTAGCTTCAAGAACCCAATATAAGCTTTTGTGAAACTGTGTTCACTAGATGAAGCCACAGCTTGATATCTTCCTTTTTTAAGGAATTAGCTCCTTATTGGAGTTAACCTATACTCAGAAGAGAAACCAGAGAAATCCTTTTGCTCAGGGATCCCCTGCAGAGAATACCCAATACCTGCTCCTGTTTCTTTAAGCTGTGTTCTTAGGAGGAGAGGGTTATGCAGGAGGCCAGGTGCTGCTTGGAGACACTCAAAGATAGAGATAAGGCCCTGATCCTTTAGGGGGTCACTTCAACCTTAATATCTCTCTCTTGTTTTACCCTGGAATTCTTTTTCTGAAATGACTTTCTGCAGAAGGCACTTTGGTTCTTTTGTCAGTCATGGGAATCTCTGTCTGGCCTAGAACAGATTTTCAAAACCATGCAGGTTTTCCCTTTTGGTAGCTGCTAGTACAAATGCTAAATCTTTGCGTGTTCCTTGAAGCTACCTTACACTTAACTTTTCTGTTGACATACAGTGGTTAGTGGGATGTGAAGGCAATTTGGGCTTTTTAACCGCATTTTTCTTACTACTTTAGCAGCTTTATTTGCTCTGCAAAGCATGAATAAGGGGAGGTGATAGCAGAAAATATATATTTTTTTTTTTTTTTAAGTGCTTCAGTCATTTTCTGGTCAGTTTGCGTTTCTCTCTCCTTCTCACTCTTCCTTAAATTTCAGTCTTGCAAATGAGTTTGTGCAGGAAGCCGAACTTGTAAGCCTTTTGCATCTAGTTACAAAATGGAGAATGGTCTGCTTGCTAATGAGAAGACATGGTCTTCTCATCAGGCTGGGACAGGTATGAGATAGGATAATGGGAAGGGTGCCTGGTTCCCTTTTATTGTCTGCTTAACATGCAGTCTTGTCTCCTGTCTGGTTAGATGAAGATGAGGATGATTACGATGCTGACTGTGAAGATATTGATTCCAAGTTGATGCCGCCGCCGCCACCACCTCCAGTACCTGGAAAGAAAGAAGATGAAAAGGATGCAGCTGCCACTGGTGAGTGATGACTTTCTTCTTCTCTCTGGCAATACGAATGTCTGCAGGAAGCAAACACTGCTGTGTAGCAGTTCATTCTGCGGCAAGCACCACGCGTCGTCAAAATTCAGTCTGTGGACTGCATCTAAAGGTGGGTCTTTGTCCTGATATGCAATGTTACAGGATTGACTGAAGTGCAGGGTGAAATACTATGTTTCTGATGATTGTTAAAATACTGATATTGACAATGAAACTGCTTTTTTATCTCATTCTCTCAGTTGTGGCTGGGAATTTCACCTGGAACGCTTAGGATAAACTGAAAGGTTAAACCAGAATGGTACTCATAACACCTGCAGAGGCTTAATTTTTGCATAACTTGGTATAAATAGCAGATGTGGCATTATGGGGTTGTACTAGGGGACAGGGAGGAAACCTGTTTGTTTATAAGGTGCTTGTTCTGTTGTAGTATCTGAAGATGGAGACGGTATCATTTTGCCCTCCATCATTGCTCCTTCCTCTGCTGCCTCCGACAAGGTGGATTTCAGCAGCAGCTCTGATTCTGAGTCAGAGATGGGACCTCAAGAAGCCAGGCAGGCAGAATCCAAGGAAGGCAAACTCACACTTCCTCTTGCAGGAATCATGCAGCGAGATGCTACCAAACAGTTGCCAAGTGTTACAGAGCTCTTCCCGGAATTTCGACCAGGCAAGGTATTGTAAGAGATACGTGGAAGGGACAGAAACTGTATCATGTAAGCCCTCTAAGTATGAATCGTATAGTATTAAGGGTATGTAGTAAGTAATCTCATAGATGTTCTTGCTCACCTCAAGACTTTCTTCAGTTTCTCTGTGCTGCAGTTTCTAGACTGCTTAACATGTAGTGCTTTTCCTGCTGTTTGCAGGAGCCTCTTAAAAAGCATCATATAAATCAGGGTGTGAAGGAATGTTTTACTGTTCTGTGAGACCATAGCACAGGCCTCTTGACTGCAGAAAATTCTTATTCTAAGGTAGCAGAGAATACCTTTGCCAGATGATTAAATAACATAATGCTAATCTGTCTGCTTTCTGGCTTTTCTGGCAAATATTTATTCCTCCTTTCATGCTGTCCTGAACTTGGTGTGCTCTTCCTGAAACAATTTGTGATCTGTATCATGTACTTAATCCTCCCTCAAAACTGACCCATAGGATCAGAAATGAGCTCAGTAACAAGTTGGTTGAAAGGATGGTTGTTTTTTTGCACGAAGTGGATTCATTACAGTACTTTCCTGAATGCTCCCAAATAGCAAATGTAGTCGATGTATTTCAATAATTGTTTTGAAAGTTTTAAAGCTGTCAAGAGGAGAGGGAATGTGGGAGGGGAAGGAATAAAGATGAACTTACAGTTGCCAAACAGATGGTTGTGAGCCGGGATAACTTGGTTTTATGTGTGCCTCCATCACAGGCTTTGTGTAAGGAGCTGGGCGATTTGCATAATTAAATTTCATGTTTTAATGATTTAGCTAACCTCTGTCTATTAGAAATCTAGGTGAGGCATTAGCACAGAAGTTAGCCTTCTGGATGCTCTTCTGGCTTTTGCAAACTTGGTGTTTCCTGTGTTACTGTGTTCTGTATCGGTTGATGTGCTCATTTCTTTGGTGCTCAACATGTAGTGTCAGGGACTGGCTCAACGTAAAACATGCCCAGTGGGTACAGAAATCAGTGCAAGCTGTTAATGCTGAGCACTTTTCATAATTAATTAATGAGCACTAGAGCTGGCAAAGCCTGAGCTCCTTGGCTATGAGGATTGGTTGATGTCAGAGAACGTGCATGTTAACGTAGCACTGTTTTTCTTTATGAAGCTACTTAAAATAGCATGCGGAGAAGCAGACTTTGTGTTTCATTAAACTGTTAGCAGCTTAACTGTGTCTGAGATCTTTGCCCTTTGAAACTGGCCAAAGGATTCAGAAGTAATCTGGGGGAGTTTTGGGAAGAAGGATAACGTGGATGTGGGCAGAGGTGGACAGAGTACTCTTACAAACATTATCGCCTTTGGGGATCAGCATAACAGGTTAACAGGGAACTTTAATAGGATGTCTCTTTACAAATCTTTGGTTCTAATTCTCTTGTTTTGTAAATCTGTCAGTTAATTTGGCAATAATGCTTTCCCTCTACAAGAGTGCTCTGAAGAAACAATTGTCAGTGCTTAAAAACAGCAAACATAATTGTAGAAGAAACAAAGTTTGTCGTCATTAGTGCAGGTTATGGAGGTATGCAGTGTGCAGGTTATGGAGGTATGCGGTATGCATATAGGGGAACAGCATTATGATGGAAATAAAACTGAGTGTATTATTTCTGGACTTTGTTTTTATCTGGTTGCTTAAGAAATCTGTGCTTTATATAACTATCTTCTAGCTTTGTCTCTTTTGCTAATAATTTTATCAACTCTTCTTCAGTCTTGTCTTTCTGAAGGTTATGGATTGTTCAAAATGAAAATAATTATTTCCAGGTGGTTTCTTACAACATGCCCAATATGTAAAGGCAGTCTTTCTTCCCTCTGAGTTTCTTTGTGTCTGAAATTAAGAATATATCCTTTTGAAAAGGAAGGATCCATCAAACAGATGGATCAGAAACGTTTTTTCCAAGTATAACCAAGAGATTGTTGATTACATCGGGGTTGGGATTGTAGTACAGGCCAAGCTTCTGAATTTCAGAGTGCTGTCTTTCATTACTGCTTTTCAGGTGAGGGAAAGACAGGCAAGCATTCCACAATGGTTTCTTTTTTTTCCTCTGACCCTCTTGTTTTTTCCTATTCTAGGTGCTGCGTTTCCTGCGTCTCTTTGGCCCTGGAAAGAATGTTCCATCGGTTTGGCGTAGTGCCCGAAGGAAACGCAAGAAGAAACATCGGGAGCTGGCACAAGAAGTACAGATACAGGAGGGGGAAGTTGTAGTTGAGAGTGGAATGGAAGGAAAATCTCCTTGGGAATATGAGTTTGCTGCTCCTCCCCCTCCTGAGCAGTGCCTTTCAGATGATGAGGTGGGATATCTGAGACTTAGAGGGTTGCCAGCTAGCACTGGGGGTAGTAGTGGATTGGACAGCAACTTTTAGAGTATAGAGCTTTTCCTCCAAAATAAAACTGGAGGACAGGGTTGGCTTGTGTTCCAGCTGTGCAGAAGCTCTTCTCCAGATACTAGTCAGTGACTTCAGGTGATTGCTTCTTACTGAGAAGGCTGCATCCGTGGTACAGAATCAATAGGAGAGCTTATCCTCTTTGTGTCAAGAAGAAATGTCTGTGTTCTTGGAAGTCTAATTGCAGAACATTCTTAAGGCAGCTAGTAAGTATGGAAAAGCACTTCTTAGAAATACTTTTCTCCTCTGAGAATAAGCTGGGAAACTTGGAAGGAAGCAACATCTTACTGACACTTAGCTAGACGATCAGTGTAACCATTCCCTCCTTTGCTGTGCTTCAGATTACCATGATGGCACCTGTGGAATCGAAATTTTCCCAGTCAGCTGGTGATACAGACAAAGTGACAGATACAAAGCCTAAAGTGGCAGAATGGCGCTATGGCCCAGCACAGCTCTGGTATGATATGCTGGGAATCCCTGAAGATGGCAGTGGCTTTGATTATGGTTTCAAGCTGAAAGAGAAGAAGGATGAGCAGGAGGTTAAAGGACACACAGATGAGGGGGTGAGAGGGGTACTGTGGGGGAAGGCGTGGAGATGTGTGTGGCACTGGGGATTGCTGCACAATGACAGCTTGGTGATGGGTTGGTAGATGATTGTGCACCATGCAAAATGAGACACTTAATTTTCCTCCTTTAGTTTGAAAGTATGAAGTCAATGCAGTCTTCAAGTAGCTATTCTTCCCTTCCAGGATGCAGGGTTGATGGATGAGAAGGATGATCTGCTGGCTGATGAGCACTTCCTTATGGTGACGCAGCTCCAATGGGAGGATGATGTTATCTGGAATGGAGAAGATGTCAAGCACAAAGGGACTAAGACACAGCGGGCAAGTTTGGCAGGCTGGCTGCCATCCAGCATGACTAGAAATGCCACTGCGTACAATGCCCAACAAGGTAATCAACAGTCTGATATGAATTGTAGTCGCTGTAGTTGAGCTGACTCATTGCATGCTTTTGTCTAAAATACAGAACTTAATTCTTCCTGTCAGGGAATCTTTTAGCAAAATCACAGCTCTGCTCAGAATTCTGAGACTTTTACTTTCTTTCCAAAAACAGAGTAGGTCCCTTCTGTTAAAGAAATCTTCAACTCTGGCTTTCTTCTCTCCATGTGGAATACCAGATTCATAGATCCATCTATGAAGATGGGAGAGGGCTGGAGCAGCTCTCCTATCAAGACAGGCTGAGAGAGTTGGGGTTGTTCAGCGTTTTGTTCATAGCAGCCTTCCAGTATCTAAAGGGGCCTTTGTCAGGGAGTGTAGCGATAAGAGAAGAGGTAACGGTTTTAAACTGAAAGAGGGGAGATTTAGATTAGATCTCAGGAAGAAATTCTTTACTGTGATGGTGGTGAGACACTGCCCAGGGAAACTGTAGTACCCTGGTACCTGGAGGTGTTCAAGGCCAGGTTGGACGGGGCTTTGAGCAACCTGGTCTAGTGGAAGGTGTTCCTGCCCATGGCAGGGCGGGTGGAACTATCTTCAAGATCCCTTCCAATCTAAGCCATTCTATGATTAGTATCAAGCAATGCTACACTTACGATGTCTGCAGTTCAGAGGGCAATGGAATTTTCTTTGTATGTTTTTCTTAATTGGAAGAATTTTGTAAAAGTCTTCTGAAATTTCTCCTGAACTAATAATGGTATTCTGTCTTTTCTAGATAGGAAGTAACAATTCTTACAAGACTCAGACTTTTCTCTTAGACACAGATACGTTTTAAATTAAAATTGCTTGTATAGAATGAATGTTTATCATCTGTTGTATCTTATCCTGCTTCTACAAGGAAAGACTAATGGGAACGTCACATCTTTATTGGGTACTAGTGTCAATCCTTTACTGTTCAGCAATGAGTACAAGGCACTGAGGAGTTGGGTAGGTGAATTGGAGATAGCTTTTTATAACAATTTTCATTTCAGCACAGTTATGCCTGAGCTATCCAGGCCTGGGCTTGCTGTGTTTAAGTCCCATCAAAAGGTCAGTAACGTGTTAAACGTGGTTGGTCTGTTCACATGTGCTAGGTCTTATGTCTTCCAGAAGCATTAACTTAAGTGACATGTGAGCGCAGGTGAGTTGGTCCGCCCTAGGAGAAGCTGCCTCCACAGAACTGTTCCTTGAGGTCTGCTTGGCCATCCTTTTTTCTGAGAGTTTGACATAAGACAGGAAACTGCTAGAGGCCAGACCAACTGTTCCGTCAACAGCAACTGTCTGCTCAAGGCCTCTCACTTTTACAGGGACCGTATAGAAATGCACCTTATGCATTGTCATGCAGCATATGCATAGCAAGCCAGGCATAACTTTGAAGATGCTGCAGACTCCAGCGGTAAGCTGTGGGTGAACGTGTTTTTGTAAGCCTTCCCCCTACTAACGACACGTGACGCTCTTTGTGATATGAGCAGTAGGCCCATCCTGGTTCAGGCTGGAAATCACTCTCCATGCGACTCCCAAGTTCTAATTTAAGGCAATGCAATGCCCCCTAACCATCCCGCTCAAGCTAACCTCACTTTTCCTTTTCTCCAGGTTTGAACCGCAGTGGCTCTTTGCTCAATCCACTGATTCCACTAGCACAGAAACCAAATGTAGCAGGAGTCCTAGGTATATCAAAGGGCAAAGAAAAGCAGACCCCTGAACAGCAAGGTAATGGGGATGTCAATCTTTGGCCTCTGAATAGGTGCATGACACATGTTTCTGTATAGACTTGTGTCCTAGGTAATAAGGTCCTTTTTTGGCAACAAGGTGTAGATAACAGGGATAGTTGTTCGCTGTAAAACTTGTTAGAGGCCCTGTTTCCTTCTTGGAGGTTCTCTGTGTTTCAATGGAGCAGAACCTCTAAGCACTGGTAAAGCTGAGACTTGGGGCTCTGCTTCCTCTTTGCTTCTAAGATGAATTTTCTTTTGCATTTTAGAGGTCCTGCCTCAGAAAGCCCTGAAAGATGGGGAAGGTTGAGGGAGTAAGATGTGGGGATGAGTTCTGAAATGGTTTTCTGCCAAGGTAGTGTATAAAACTGTTAAGGATTCTACCTTATGATTGTTGCAGTTTCCCTGGATGAAGACAAGCCCTGGTACTCTATTTTCCCAATTGATAATGAAGAGTTAGTATATGGCCGTTGGGAAGACAATATCATCTGGGATGATCAGGCAATGGAAACCTACTTGGATCCCCCTGTCTTAACACTTGATCCAAATGATGAAAACATAATTCTAGGTATGTTTATGGCATCCAGAAATTTGACTCAAGTGGAAACAGAAGACAGGATTTATAGTCACACTGTAATGGAAATAAATAGACTGGGGTAATACTTATGATCTTTCTTTGTTCTGGCTTTTGAAGATAATTTGCAAGTAATCAAGGGCCTAAGCAGAAGGCGGCAACACTAATATACTTTGAGCTCTCAAGTTAAAAGCAGTGACATGAGAGTAAAAACGAATGCCCTGAAACTTAAATTTAACGTAATTAATATGACTCTTGGTGTGTTTCAGAAGCAACTGTCTTAATTTTACTTGCATGCATGTTGATTTGAAGAGGGAAGGTAGAGAAGTAAACCACAAACTAGCCCATGCTAAGCCTGACAAAGCAGATTCCTTAAGCCTCTTTCAGGCTACAGTAGTGGCACGTGAGAGCAATGACTTTGCATAAGACCTGTCAGCATTTTTGTTGCTGCTGCCAACTTACTCAGTATTCCTGGAGTTTGATTGAATGTACTCCCTGCTTATATTGCTACAAACTGGAGAGATTTTTGTCCTATTTGGACCACTAAAATCACGTCTTTCTCTTAGATCTGTGTATTGGTAATCTTCAAGCAGCCTTATGTAATTTAAGGATAGGCATAGCTTGCTAGACTTTTGTATGGCCTTGATTGCATTTCCTTGCTCGGGAAAGTGGGTCAGTTCCTTAGAATTTCTGTATGTATTGATTGGAATGTTCTGGTATTAGCCAGCAGCCTTGAAAATCACTCTGAATTTGAGCTTGGTTAAAGTAAAGACAGACTCGCAGTATTTTCTTTCCAAGTCTGAAATACACCACAAAATTACAGATGTTTGTATAAACAGTGACAATGGTCATTACTACAAACCCATTCTTATTTTATATAGTGACATGAGATCTGTGCGTGAAGTTAATACAGCGTTTACCATGCCCATGTCGCTAGGCCCTGCTTCTCATGTGAAAATCTTATTTGGAGAATCCATGCTTCACAAATTGCTAACTTTTAAAATTCATACTACTGTCCTGGAATTTTTCAGGAATCCCTTTCGGGTCCAGGTCCATATTGTCTTTGGATTCAGACTCACTTTCGTGTTGTATGTATGTGGGGAAGAAAAAGATTATTAATACACGTTGTTGGGAAACGGTATTGGCACTCCTGTTGTCTTGACTATCAACTCTTTAGAATAGCTTTGGCAGAACAGATGCTATTTCTTGTACTTTCACCAATTAGATTTTTAGTAAATTTTGTGTTGAGCAGTGGATACGCCAAGCAATCCCCACAATCGCCCTCCTCCCACTCAAATCTACTCTCACTGCTGAAGAAGGTAAGGTAGGAATTTAAGCATGGAGCTTTTCTGTGTTTGTTGAGCTTGTTTCATATTAACGCGTATGGAAGAAAAGGGGGAGGAGTGTAGAAGGAGGACAGTCACCCCAGAAACTGAACAAAAAGGCTAAAATGCCTGGACCAAGCTGCAGCTCAGTAGGAGGTTGCGGTGCTGAAAAGGGAACCCTAGGACAAGTGCCCTACAGTGTGATTGCTTGTATTTTTAGAAATTCCTGATGAAAAGGAAGAAATGACTTTGAACTCTCCATCCAAGGAGAACAAGAAAGAATCTTCTCTAAAAAAGAGTAGAATCCTGTTGGGAAAAACAGGTGTCATCAAGGAAGAACCACAGCAGGTCAGTATAAGCTTTAGCACCTTGCAGGTTGGGAATGATATGGGAAGGAGTGATTTTTTTTTTTTTTTTTTTTTTTGACACCTCTCTCTGTGTTTAAAATTGAATTAGAACATGTCTCAGCCAGAGGTGAAGGATCCCTGGAACCTCTCCAATGATGAGTTTTACTACCCCAAGCAGCAGGGACTTCGAGGAACCTTTGGTGGCAACATCATTCAGGTAGTCACGGTAGTGTTGGCTATAGAGTGAGAGATAGAGTGTCTTGGTAGGAGGTTTCTAGCTGAAAGTATGATTTAGGATTTGTAGGAAAACAGAATTCAGGTTGCAGCAGGTCAGTTAAGTGTTCATGAGAAAGATTTTTAATGTTGTTTAATTAAAATGATATGAAAGGAGTTTGAACTAGGTTTTCTTGATTGCCCCATGAAATTGAGATTTAGGTGCTAGATCTTGCTGTATGATACTTGTCATGCTTTTGTTCGGTATCTCTTTCTGTAGTTCTCTTTCTGAAGCAGTAGTGGGAGGGGGGAAAGTGGTGCAGACAGTCAAAAGGTGAGGCTGTACTTTTCCTTCTAGTGTGTGGGTTTTTTAAATCTGGATATTATGAAAATAATTTAGATAACGATGAATTTGAACTACTGCTGGCTAGCCCTAGGTGAAGAGGTGGTATTTTTTTCTTCCCTCTTTGTGGTATTCAGTGACCTCTTCTAAAACCTCATCTGATTCCAGCCTCTTCTGTAGTGGGAAAAATGTATGTAATTCGAAATGCACTTCTGTCCCACTAGTAGGGATAATGGCTTTGCATGCTTCTAGTTAATAAAAAAATCCTCTTGTTGGGTATCATTTGAAATAGTACAATTAAAGTCATCTCCGTACAGAAAGGAAGGATCCATATATGGATCTAAGCACTTTCTGTCAAAAGGCAACACATATGATAACAAGTGAATTTCAGTGCACTAGTATTACTGCTAGCAGACCTAAAAATATTACTAGGTTCTGTTATATAAGGGTTAACAGGAGAGGAGGATGATCTTGGTTTTGAGATGATATGTGTCATTCTTAATAGGCATTTTGTTCCTGTGTTAGCACTCTATCCCAGCAGTGGAACTTCGCCAGCCGTTCTTTCCCACCCACATGGGTCCTATGAAGCTCCGACAATTTCATCGGCCTCCCCTGAAGAAATACTCTTTTGGTGCCTTGTCCCAACCAGGGCCCCATGCTGTGCAACCTCTGCTGAAGCACATAAAAAAGAAAGCCAAGGTACAGTAATTTTTCTCTGTATCTGATGTCTGCTGTGGCTCCATTTGCAGAGCCGAGCTGTTTGATGTGCCGTTTTCCCACCTCTGTCTTTTCACTGACCCAGATGAGAGAGCAGGAGCGTCAGGCTTCTGGCGGGGGTGAAATGTTCTTCATGCGCACGCCACAGGACCTAACTGGCAAGGATGGAGATCTCATCCTTGCTGAATACAGTGAGGAAAATGCCCCTTTAATGATGCAGGTTGGCATGGCAACAAAGATTAAAAATTACTACAAAAGGGTGAGTATGCAGGTTTTGCTGTTGGACAGTGATTTTCTTCTGCCTCTCGCTGAGTGCTAACTGCACTTCCATTGCACGTTGCAGAAACCTGGCAAAGATCCGGGAGCTCCAGACTGTAAATATGGAGAGACTGTTTATTGTCACACTTCTCCTTTCTTGGGTTCTCTGCATCCAGGCCAGCTACTGCAGGTGAGAAAAGCAAGCGTAAGAAGACAGAGAAGTCAAACGTGGAGTAATAGGCAGAATGTTTCATGCCCTGTTTATTGAATCACGAATGATGCTCAACTTCCAAAAAAAACAGATTCAGTTTCATTTCCAGTTTAAGTCTCTTTGGTTGCTGACAGTAATTCAGTTCTTGGCTTTTTTTTTTTTTAAATATCTCTTTGTCGTATGTTTTTTAAAATTGTTGTAGGAATGATAGAAATTGCAGGAAGTGAATCTTTGCTGCTTTCCTTTGTAATGGCATTAGAAATACTGTTAGAGAGAACTGAGTGGAAGGCCAAAGCTGCTTGTTGAGAAGCTCAGTAAGTAGGTGTTGGAGGAGATAGACAACATGGATTTATCATGGTCCAAGATGTGCAAACATCGTTTTGTGTACCTTCTGAGAATTGCACTTGTCTGCTGAATGCCAGTTACTAGTCAGGTGTGTAGACTTCTGTTTTTATGAGCCTTTCTCTGTTGAAATACATACGACTGAGATGGGGAGAAGAATTAAAAATGTTGTAAGGACCACCTGGTTACAAAATCCATGATAAATGTAAAAATAAATCAATTTCAGTTAACGCTAGCTGCTTTTGCTGCAGCAATAATTCTGTCCATGCTGTACCACAGGAAAAAAATAAGGTGAAGGTTGACATTAATAGGTTCATCACAGGACCGACAATACTAATTGGTCAAGCCTAAGAGGACTTCAAGCTTTCCAGAAGTGAGGACAGGGCCATCTCAGGGAAAGCTTTGCAATGTGGATGAGGGTAGTGTGGGAGAGTAGCAGTGGGTAAGGCTTGTGGAAGCCCTGCAGGTGGAGAAAACCCTTCATAGAAGAGGACGGTCTTTCCTGTTCCACTCAGTCTAGTGCCTCCTTGGTGCCAGTTTAAACTTTCTTACCTTTAAACGCTGAACTCTGCTGCTCTCTGCTTTTCCAGTTAGGTTCTTACAACCTCCTTTCCTGAGCAAAATTTTCAGTCCTTGCCTTCTCCCATTCCCACACTGTACGTGTGGCTGGTTGCCGTGGTTATAGTGGTGTTCTGCATATGTGTTCTTTCTATCCCCTTTTTAAAGTACCTTCTTAAAGGTCAGTCCAAAGAGGCCTTCAAACTCTTTCTGCATTTGTTCTAGGTTTTCTTACACTTTTGTGCTTCATCCTTGGTTATTCTCTGCATAAACAAGGAATGTTCTGCACATCTACATATATTGTGATACAAATGATAATGTACCATCGGAATTACTGGGTTCTTTTTGTTTGTTTGGGTTTTTTTAAGATCTTTTTCATAGATTGAGTTACAGAAAATTTGATCAAAACCTGACTTTCAAACTTTGATTTGTTTCTCTTATTAGGCGTTTGAAAACAACCTTTTCCGGGCCCCTATCTATTTACATAAGATGCCTGAAACGGATTTCCTGATTATCCGGACACGACAAGGCTATTATGTTCGAGAATTAGTGGATATTTTTGTAGTTGGTCAGGAGTGCCCGCTTTATGAAGTACCTGGTCCCAACTCTAAACGAGCAAACACCCATATCAGAGATTTTCTGCAGGTATGTGGTAAGAGACAGGTTGGGGATCTGAGGGATCTTTGGAGGAAGCCCTGGTCATAGGCCCGGGCCTCATGTCGACAGACTTTATTTGAGAAGCTCATTGCCCTGCTATGGCTCTTATTTTCTCATGGTGGTTTTTTTTTTTTGTTTGTTTGTTTTGTTGGGGTTTTGTTGGTGTGGGTTTTTTGGGTTTTTTTGTGAGGTGAGAGCACTACGAGAGTTGGTTGTTAACCATACAGACCATTTTGGTTGTCACTTAACCAACTAATTTATAGCATGCTTCTGTTTATTTGCATCCTATCTGATGAGTATATGATAGAGGCTTTTTATTAGCCAAAATAAAAGGTTATAAGATTATATAAAAGTGTAGGAAACTGAAGAAATTAGAATGAAATTTGAAGTGGTTATGCTGTATAAAATGTTACATGAGTTTTACTAAGAGGCAATTAGGGGATCTTTAAGAATCCTGTTACATAGCACAGAATTAGAGTTGCTCTGTAGGTCTTTGATTTCCTAGATCTTGAGGCAATTAAGCTTTGGGACTGTCAGTGACCATTCAAATAAATATACCCAAATTTACATTTTGGAGAAAATTTCCAGTAATTTACTGTCAGTTTAATTCAGAACTATAACTCAAGAGGTATTTGCAGACCAGGAAAATCCCTGCCGTTCCCAGAGTTGAGGTTTCTGTAGCAAAGGATGAACATTTCTAATGTGATAATACAAAACTTCAAGACAAATCTTTTTTCCACGTCTCATTCTCAAAAAATAGCTGAACCTGAAGCAGACATGTGGCTTGGAAAGCTTATCCTAAGTAAATTTATAAGAAACAATGGGTTTTAAGTAGGAATTCTGAAGAAGTCACTAGAGTGACAGCATTGTCTATGCTGTCTTTGCAGGTTTGTTCTGTTCTTTCTTCAGACAACACAAATGAGTCATGTTTTGTAGGTTTTTATTTATCGCCTATTCTGGAAAAGCAGAGACCGTCCTCGGAGAATTCGTATGGAAGATATCAAGAAGGCCTTTCCCTCACACTCGGAGAGTAGTATCCGAAAGCGGCTAAAGCTTTGCGCTGATTTCAAACGCACAGGTATTTAAAGATTTTATGTGGATGTCAGCCATTCTTTGCTGCTCTTGGAGTTTCAAACAGAGCAGGAGCAGGCAATATCTCCTCCTGATGAACCATTTTTGAAAACATCTATTTGACAAACTGAAATGTAATCTGATGGGTTTTTTGTTCCAATTTTTATAAATGTACACTTTCTTTTGGCACAAGTGTGCGTGATGGTGAGAAATGACTAAGCTTTGGACATTTTCTTTTATAACCCTTTGGGCAATGATTTACTTGTAAAGTAACAATATACGACACCAATACATACACGTTCCCTTCCCTCTGTGTATGGCTGTGTTGTGTTTTGCAAGCAAATACATGCCAGTAGAAGCTTGTCCCGTCTTCATGAATCTAACTGTGCTCTGAGAGCCTGAGTCCTGATTTTTGTATATGCAGAATGATAAACAAGTGGTAATACAAAGCTTTTTAGGCTAGCCACGGGGAAAAGTAGTGTGAGGTGAGGAAGTGAAAGGTGCATTAAATGCTTTTGGAATGGACTTCATACACTGAATGAGCATGAATGATGAGAGTTTGCTGATATAACAGGTGCTAAGTTAGGGGGTGTTGATTTAGACAAATGCAGAATGAAAAAACCTATCACTTTTAGTGGTCTAAATGTCACGGATTAGTCATACTTGCTCCTTTTGCCAGCATTGCAGCAGGGTACCATATCTTCAAATACAGTTAGGATTATGATGGCATCCAACATTTATGGGAAACTACTCAGTGTTTGATCTGTGCATTTTTCAGGGATGGACTCAAATTGGTGGGTCTTAAAGCCAGATTTCAGATTGCCAACAGAGGAAGAGATCAGAGCTATGGTATCCCCAGAACAGTGCTGTGCTTATTACAGCATGATTGCGGCTGAGCAACGATTGAAGGTAAATGCTCCTTGTAGGCTATAAGGCAAGTTACGGACAAGTAGTTCTGTGAAGGGACAGGCTACATAGCACCTTCTGCCTAAAGCTAATTTTGCTGTAAAGAAGGCAAATCAGGCCCCTGACTACTGGGCAAATTGCTAAATTTTCTGCTGTGTAAAAAGGGACTTAAGCCCTTAAAGTGAGAGACATATTCTTACCACCTGTTATTTAGATACTGAGATATCTATGCTCAAAGGTAGCAAAGGGAAGGTATGAGAAAGGGCTTATGTTTCTGCCGGGAGCTCTACAGCAGAAAGTAACCAGTATGTGGCTGTGAGAGAGAATGGTTGTTTTTTGAATCCAATGCAGTATTTAGTTACAGAGTTTGTCAAAATACTGTGCAGTTTGACATCTGTGATACTGTGGGTCACGGTGAATTTTGCAAACAACTGTCTGTGGAAGTGTGCTTGTTCAGCATCACAAGTCTCCACAGGAGATTCATAATACTCTTCTAGTTCTCTTTTCAGTAACCTTTAGGTTACTGAGACTTTAGGTTCTCATTTTTTCTTAATATTTGCAGGATGCAGGTTATGGGGAGAAATCCTTCTTTGCGCCAGAAGAGGAGAATGAGGAGGATTTCCAAATGAAGATTGATGATGAGGTACTGTCAGAGCGATGCATGAGCATGCATGCCAATACATAAATCTGCATGGCAGGAGAGAAATGAGGTCTTTAAATATGAAGGACATATTTAAAGTAGGATTTAGTAGATCAAATGTTCTTGCAGCTTTCCTGAAAACTCTGCTGCCAAGCTTATACCTGTGTTTGGGGATCCTTCTTGCCAGGTCTTTTAGGCTTTTGTGAGTTATCTAGCACTTTGGTTCTTCATAGAGGTTTCATCAGGGCAGCTGAAGGATCAAGAAGTGGAATTCAACCTCATTATGTTAATTGAAAAGTTCTCGGTATGATGGGAAGAATCCAAAATAAAATGCTTGGAATTCTCCTCAATGGTAGCAGGATTGTGAGGGCGTGTTTCTCTTCTTCCTGGCAGGTGCGCACAGCTCCATGGAACACCACACGAGCCTTCATTGCTGCTATGAAGGGCAAGTGCCTCCTAGAAGTGACTGGTGTAGCAGATCCTACTGGTTGTGGTGAAGGATTTTCTTATGTGAAGATTCCAAACAAACCAACTCAGCAGAAGGTATGGTTCCCAAGGTTGGGTTGAAAAGGAGCAATAACTGGAAAGTCATGTGGGAGAACTGGACTACCTATGGGGCATCATGAAGAGGAAATACCAGAAGATGAGCCTAGGAAAGGCTGTTATCTGATGACATTAATAGGCTGCATCTTCCTCTGAACAGGATGATAAAGAACCTCAGCCTGTGAAAAAGACAGTGACTGGGACAGATGCTGATCTGCGCCGACTTTCTCTCAAAAATGCCAAACAGCTTCTGCGTAAATTTGGAGTGCCTGAAGAGGAGGTGAGCATGAACCTGGAGCAGGTTACAGAGTTCTCTAACGGATTCAGCAGCTGATGGTGGAAGGGACATATGCTTTTCTACTTTGACCTTGTGTGGAAAGGAGTTGAAATCCACAGTCAGCTACCTCAGTTACATGTCTCTAAAGCCATTTCTAGTCTGTCTTCCTCTTTCCAGATAAAGAAGCTGTCCCGGTGGGAAGTGATTGATGTGGTACGTACGATGTCTACAGAGCAAGCTCGTTCAGGAGAAGGTCCTATGAGCAAATTTGCACGTGGGTCTCGGTTTTCTGTAGCAGAACATCAGGAGAGATACAAAGAAGAGTGTCAGCGCATCTTTGATTTACAAAATAAGTAAGTTGTTATCTGATGTATACAGCCTTGAACCCCACCCTGTCCCCACCTTAAAAGTCCAGAACTGTGTATGCCTGGGGCTCACTGATATGTAGTGGTACAGGTGTTGATTCAGCTGGGTGGGCCCACAAAAAACAGCACTGAGAAAGAGGGCTTTAGCTGTTAGTAGAAACTTATGGGTTAGCCTTAGTGTCTTGCTGTCATAGACCTTTTTGAAAGGTAGAATGAGTTGCATAGTCTGCCACATATAATGGCATGTGAAGTTCCACTGTTTCACCACCCTATTTCCTTCCGTCTGTCCATCTTTCAGCAGTTTGCTATCTCTCTCGGGTAGCAGCTACCAAGTCTATGTCCTGTTCTTTAGAACTGCCAGAAGAATTCATGCATGAATTCTTGTTCTGACCCAAGGCTTGAGAGCAGGGAGGCAATACAGTACTGTTGACGATGAAGAGATGAACTTCTTGGAGAAGTTTGGCTTGGAACAATTGATCTTTTGGACATAGGGGTTACAGGAGGACTGACAAGGGAATATATTGTGCCTATTCTCGTAGTAGTGATTTGCAACATTTATTGTCAAACCTTTGTGTGATTTTTACCTTTGTATTTCTGGGAAGGTAACAGGCTGATTTTTTTGCCGGGGGGTAACTAACTAACTTTCAAGGTGCCTCCTGTTCCAGGGTTCTGGAATCCACTGAGATCCTGTCAACAGACACAGATAGCAGCTCAGCTGAAGACAGTGACTTTGAAGAGATGGGAAAGAATATTGAGAATATGTTACAGAACAAGAAAACTAGTTCTCAGCTCTCTCGGGAAAGAGAAGAGCAGGAACGAAAGGAATTGCAAAGGATGCTTCTGGGAGAAGACAGTGGCAATGACAAAGAGAGGGGCAAAAAGGACAGGAGAGAGAAAAAGGGGCTGTGTAAGTAACTGCAACCACCAGAATGGGCCTGGGAAGGGATGCAGAGCTTTGTGTCAGGCTGCAAAGTGTGCTCATCTGGCCTCTCGGAGGAGAGTGTGGGTTCGTTACAAGGAGAATATATAGACATGCTTATCTGGGGCTTCTTCCTTCTGAGCAGTTACTGGCTGAAAATGCAGTTAAAGTGTTTTCTTTGCTCCATAGCTTTGCTTATTTTGAACTATGAACTTTGGTATTTCTTTAGATATTCACTGCTGCTTGCTGCTTAAGTTTACCTCTTTTTTGTGGGGTGGGTGGGTTGTTTTTGAGTAGTTTTCTCAAGATGTGTTCACAAATAGTTCCTGCAGCTAGCTTATGGTACTGTAATTGCATCTTGTGTGTAAACACAGCTGTGTATGTGAAACAGATATGTGGTGTGAAACAGACATGCACAATATGTAGGCTGATAGCAGTGTCTGTTACGCTGTATGCCGCAGCAATGTGTTTGGGAGGTAATTGGGCAGCTGCCAGATTTTGGATCTCCTGGAGACATGTTTATTTTAAGTGCATTCCAACAGAGAACTTGACATGTCCTTCACTGGCAGGTAAAAGTGTTTGACCTGTGAATGAACTTCTGTCTGTATGAGGGTGCTCATGACCGCTGTTACTTGTTGCATGTGAATAAGCAAAGTTGAGCTCTGCTGCATATGGGTCAATGTTATTGTTGCTGTCGGAAACCCAGATTGGGAACAAATCACTAGTTAACTAACTACTGGAATAATTTAGTAAGGGATATGTGCAAGATTGTTGCCTTATGAAAAGATATCCAGTGTTATCTTGAACAAAATCTGTCAAGCAAAATTGTGGATGGTGCTGGAAAGGTTCTGTGGTCACATGAGACAAGTCTGGCTCACTGGTTGGAGAACTGGATAATTGTTGACCTTCATTTTCTGCCAGATCTCCAGACCTGTTATCAAAACCACTGTAATGATAAGCAGTCTGCAGGGCCATGTTGCAGTTGCCTTACAGGTTCCACTTACACACCTGCAGGTCCTTGTTGACTGTAACTGTCCCTTCTGGCTTTATAATCCACGTGGATAATTCAGTATCTTACCTTTGTTTCAATATATCTTGATAAGAGAACACGAACAAGCAAGGGAAAGACTTCTATTGCTTAGGTTTTCTTGAATTTGTGTCTTGGAAGTTTTTAAGGCAAAACTATCTACTGTATTTAAACAATGATGTTTCTACAATGTGAAATAAATTAAAAGTAAATAAAACACTCTCTTGTAGCATCAGCTTCAGGAGCCTCAGCAAACCCTCACAAAGATGATGACACTGCCTCTGTGACCAGCCTTAATTCCTCTGCCACTGGCCGCCGCCTCAAAATCTATCGCACGTTTAGAGATGAGGATGGGAAGGAATATGTGAGGTGCGAGACAGTTCGGAAGCCTGCTGTTATTGATGCCTACTGCCGAATACGGACTACCAAGGATGAAGAGTTCATGTAAGACCTATATGATTTTTTTTTTTCTTTTTAACGTTGCCTGCAGAGTATTTCATTCTATTGGCAATATGAAGAAATGTAGAATTGAGCGTAGAAGGCCAGCACTGTAGTTGTGGAGAGAGAGAGAGAGATCTAATAGCTGCCCATTTGGAGGGTATTAGGAATTTTGTGTGGTGATTGACCTGGCAGAAGAGCAGCTGGTAAATTACCAACTCGGATGAAAAACTTGCATGTTTTGTTTGTTTGTTTTTTTGTTTTGTTTTGTTTGTGTTTCATTTTGTTTTTTTCCCCAGACGAAAGTTTGCTCTATTTGACGAACAGCACCGTGAGGAAATGCGGAAGGAGAGGCGCAGGATCCAGGAACAATTACGGAGGTTAAAACGGAACCAAGAAAAAGAGAAACTCAAGGGCCCTCCAGAAAAGAAGCCCAAGAAAATGAAAGAGCGTCCGGACTTGAAAGTGAGCATATCTCTACATAAAGCATGCTAACAGGTCTTGGGTATTGGAGAAGTTTTCTGTTCTGGTGATGTACTGACTGGGGGATTTTAATGGTACTTTGCCTCTAAACTAGGAGCCTATGTATGAATTCTGATCTGTCTGCTACATTCTTGCAGCTAAAATGTGGAGCATGTGGTGCAATTGGCCATATGAGGACTAATAAGTTCTGCCCTCTTTACTACCAAACAAATGCCCCACCTTCTAATCCTGTTGCAATGACAGAGGAGCAGGAGGAAGAGCTGGAAAAAACAGTCATTCACAATGATAACGAAGAACTCATCAAAGTAGAAGGAACAAAAATTGTCCTGGGAAAACAACTGATTGAGAGGTAAGGGAAGAAGCAGAGATACTGATGGGTAGTAAGAAAAAACAATTTAGAGCTCAGTGCAGAATACTCATACGTATATTAATAATGGGAATAAAGTGACAGTGCTTTACATAGACTGTTACTGTAGTATTTTGATTGTGTATTTGGTGTTACGGCAGATGGGACCAGAGCCAATACTGGGGAACAAGTGGTCTTGATTCACAAGAGGGCTGGAGAAACTATTACGCTTTTTTGGTTTTATCTAGTGCGGATGAGGTTCGCAGGAAGTCACTGGTCCTGAAGTTTCCTAAACAACAGCTTCCTCCAAAGAAGAAACGGCGAGTAGGGACAACTGTTCACTGTGATTATCTGAATGTGAGTGAAGGTGTTACTGAGCTGATTGCAGCATCTCTGTTTCCGTTTGTACCAACTGGCCAGTTTCTTTACTACTCCTGTGCATTGTCCACATGCAACACAGATACCTGCCCAGTAAATTAATAAACTAAATTGGCTGGGATTTGTGTGGGTAGATATTTTGCATCTTGGAACTGCCTTAATTTTTCTGCCTCCAATTTCTTCAGCGTCCTCATAAATCTATCCACCGACGGCGAACAGATCCCATGGTGACGCTGTCATCCATCTTGGAGGGCATCATCAATGACATAAGGGATCTTCCTAATGTAAGTTTAAGCTATGAGACCAAAAACCTGTGTCTTAAGCAATATGATTGAAGTAGGTTACGTGTCGTAGACACCAAAATTACGCTAGGTTTTTCTCAGATGAGTGGTGTGCCACTGCTTTTCCCCCTGCCCTGCACACAGTTAGCATGCATTATTTCATAAATTATCTCAGCTCAGAATCTTTTTGAGAAGAAAACGTCCATATCAGAAAATAATGTTGAATAGTTCTGTATGGATACATATTCAGAGCCTGGGATGTGGGGGTTTTTTCTTTTTTTTTTCTTTTTTTTTTTTTTTTTAACAAAACCAAAAAAGATGCATAACACTCGATGTAGCAGTATGCAATACTTTTATATATGTGACACTGGAGAAAACTGTATACTTGCCTGTTTCTGACCAGATTTTACCAGGAACTTGCAAAATCAAAAGATTAAATGGAAGATTTGAGTTGAAATGAGAATTTAAAGTTCAGTTTCTTGACTTTTGTGCTGCATAATCAAAAATACCATCTGAGAATTCTTTGTGAGGTTTTTCTTCTTATAATGGTATTAAAGAACACTTTGTAGAAGAAAGCGATAGCCACTATGGGGCTGAGCTTGTCATATTTTCCCTGGTTCTTATTGAGCTGTGGAGGCTAAACTGAGATTAGCTGTGCTAGTACTGTGTTAATAAGCATTTGTTTTTTTCTTTTCATCTTCAGACATACCCCTTTCATACACCTGTAAATCCAAAAGTTGTCAAAGATTATTATAAGATTATTACTCGGCCCATGGATTTACAAACACTGCGTGAAAATGTTCGTAAGCGGCAGTACCCATCTCGAGAAGAGTTCAGAGAACATCTGGAACTAATTGTTAAGAACAGTGCAACATACAATGGTAGGCTATTGACAATGCAGGGAAACTGTGTTTCTGCTAATAGGTTGTACATGTATGAGCCATGGATCTTTCACTTTTAGAAATAACAAAAGCAACAGAAAAGCAGAATAAATTCACTGTCACATCGCAACAATAAACATACGTTTTTCCAGATACACCTGAAAGGCTATATTAATGTGAATGAGCTAATTCATAAATAAGGAAGAAGTGCACCCTAGCATTTAACAGTAACTAAATGATGACTATGATGTAGTAACTGAAGTTCCATTATGGACCTATCAATGGCTGAAGATGCTGGTGCATGTATTAAGTCAAACTGCAGTGAAGCAAAGTCCTGCATATCCCCTTCATGAAGCTAAGAAAACATCGTTTTCAGTAGACTACATTATGAGTGTCCTTCCTTTTTGCTTTCAGACATGTATCGGTGGGGAGGTCCTTGTGAACTTATTTTCAATATTGTGCTTTAGTGAATGAATAAAGATACAAATAGGAGTAGTTCACACCATTTGAAGCCATTGCCTTGGAGCATGCAGCTGTCAATAGTTTACTGGAATGATTTTGCATGTTTTGGTTCTTAGTTGCAAGAAATTTTTCCCCATTTGGAACTGTCAGAAACCTAGTTTAAAAAAATAAAAAGCATAGATTCTGCAGTAGAGCATGCATCTGCTGGGGAAAAGTGCCGATTCATTGAGCAGCTATAGGTCAGCTGTATTCTGACTGCTGTTAGAAAGGTCTTTGTCCAAAAAGTATTCATTTGACAGATGAAAAGACCTCCCAGCTGCATTGAGTCTCTCTGGGCTGTTCAGCGTTCGGGGTGACACAGCACTGGGTTTGTGCCTTTATTGCTTCCTTTATTATTTTGACAGTTAAGTCCCTGTTTTATGCTAATAAGTGAGATTTTTTTCATAGTTCTGTTACAAATACTTGTTTCCTTGTCTAAGCAATTGTGAAACTATTTAAAATTGTGGTTTTCTGAATATTCCTTAAATGTCCATCTTACCTTCCATAGGGGCTCTTCTTCACTGACTGGATTTAGTGAAGGAAATGGAAAATTCATGACTTATACTCTGAAAGTTTGGCAGAGGTGGAGGGCTTAGCGGCCTGTCTTCCACAGGGTATAGCTGGTTTCCCATAGGATTTCCAAACCTTAATAGAATGTATACCAAAAGTGTGCATATTTGCTACAAATAACCTTTTCTCACATAAAATCCATACTAAACTTTAGTAATTGTGTGTATTGAGAATATACTTCAGGATATACTCCCAATTCTGCTAGAAATATAATCAGTGATGCTTTAGGAGTAAAGGTTAATTCATATTGTGACATAATTGGCCTTTTTAATCAGGCTGGAGTATCTCACTGTTCTTGCTGTGTGTTTGCAGGGCCAAAGCACTCACTGACACAGATATCTCAGTCCATGCTGGACCTGTGTGATGAAAAGCTAAAAGAGGCAAGTTTTGTGAGTGAGTTGTGGTCAGAGTGGAGAGGGAGGGGGTGGTCAGGAGTGGTTGAGGAGTCTGAGGGTAGAGGATGTGAGCAGGCAAAACACAGGGCTTTAACGAGAGTAGAAGAATAAGGGAACTTCTGCCCCCACCCCGGCGTGTATTTGAATTTTTACAGTTTTAAATAGTTCACATTGTAGTATTTCTCAAAAAACAGATGCTCATTTGTTACTCTAGTTACTTTGTCTTGTATGTAGGCTTTTATCACCTCTTATTTGCAAGTGCCTTCATAAAAAGGTGAATAAGAGTCTTTTTGGGACAGAGTATCCTGACATTAACAGTTACTAATCTAGGGTCAGTCACTGATATTCCTTACTTTTATTGCAGAAGGAAGATAAACTGGCTCGATTAGAAAAAGCAATTAATCCCCTCCTGGATGATGATGATCAAGTGGCCTTTTCCTTCATTTTGGATAACATTGTCACTCAAAAGATGATGGCAGTTCCAGATGTATGTACATTGAGTAGAGTGTGTATGGTGTGCAAAATGTGCTGATTATAGTCCTGTGGCTGTATGTTTACGTTGTCATTGTTAGTGCACTGCACAAAAAACCACCAACCAAACAGGTGAGTCCTCTGTCAGGGAGCTGGCCTGTGATTTTTCTGAGTGGCACAGACACACCTGTACTTACTCCCTTCACTGGAGCAAAGGTCCAGAAATGATGGCTGGGTTCCAGGTTTTTTTCTGCTCCTGTCACTCCTGGATAGTGTCTGTGTCAACCTCCCATTAGTATAAAGTCACTGATTTTTATTAAGCATGGTCATTATAAAACATACTCTTCTGATCCTTACATAGCACTTGCTTTGGTAGATCTTCAAGCACTCTGCAAGGGTACAGTTTTCAGGTGCAAATGAAACACAAGCTGATTTCTAGTTGATCAGGTTTACCGAGTGTTGTACTAGTTTGTTAGTATTAAACACACACACCCCGCCCCCCCAACCTTAAGCCTACCAGATAAAACTGCACAAATAAGGACTTCAGTGTCACTCATCTATAATGTGTATAGAGTCTGAACAGCATAAGGAGCAAGAGTCTGCCGTGGTTAGAATGAATGAGAGAGGGCTTAATGCCTGTCTTTAAAACTTTGTTGGTTCCATTCTCTCTTGTTGCTAAGTTCTCATTTCTGATGTTTAGAAACAGATTTTAGAGTTTTTCTATGCTGTCACACCATGATGAACTGTTAAATTGCTGTATATGTAGCCCCCATTGTGAGATCAGACCTGGGTTTATATTCTTTGTTTACTATACAAGCAGTGAGTGTTCTTGCTGGACACTGCAGTTACGTTGTGGAGGAAACAGTGATATTAAATAGAAAAATCCTTTGATTATTATTTTGCATTACATGTTCCTACTGTTAAACAGGTATCAACAGGCCTAGTTAAGAATCCAACTGGTAGATCTTTTTTCTGTGTCCTTCCTGAATCTAAATGATTCAAGATGCCTTGTGATAAATACTTGCCGTACATTTTGAGTGTTAATCAGTTCTGGAGACTTGTTTTGTGAAATTTGTAGCTCAAATTGTAAAAAATTCTACACAGAAGCTTTCTAAACTTGTCTGTTTTCTTTCCTCCAGTCTTGGCCATTTCATCATCCAGTTAACAAAAAGTTTGTTCCTGATTATTACAAGGTGATTGCTAATCCAATGGACCTGGAGACTATCCGCAAGGTGTGTAGCTTGAACTGAGCAGCCACTTGAGAGATGTTTAGACTTGATTGCTTACTAGATGACAATCTCTTCCAGAATATCTCCAAACACAAATACCAGAACAGAGAGACCTTCCTGAATGATGTTAACCTCATCCTTGCCAACAGCATTAAGTACAATGGTAGGTGGTGAAAGTAAGGCTTCAGCTGCCTTCTGTACTTAAATGAATACATCTGTGCACCTGCTCTGTAGTGCTGTCAAAGCCTGAAGCTGTGACTCCTGAGACTGGCTGTTGCTTTCCTTGCCTGCTGAGAAAAGAGATGCTTAAACAGCGATGTTATCACTGTCACATGCTGCTTTATTTACAGTCTTGTGCAGAATGGGGCAGTTACATTTGGGGAGGAATCTCTACTTGTTCGGTACACATCTCTGCTTCAGTGATTTGCTTCTGGGAATTCCTTGAGATTGACAGGGTACAACCTTCCTGTCTCCTAAACCATCTTTTTAATGCTGAAACAAACTGGTTGCTCTTTGTTAGTTGCATGTGAACCCTGATTTATAATTCTCCTTAGATCAGAAGGTGCTGGGATTTAGGGACCTGGATCATGAGAGCTGTGTAACCAAACCCAGTTCTTCTGTCTCAGCAGCTGAGCAAATGTCAGAATGCATAAAGAGATTTGTTTCTTACTACAGGGCCAGACAGTCAGTACACAAAAACAGCCCAGGAGATTGTAAATATCTGCTATCAGACTTTAGCTGAGGTATGTAGACAATTCTACTGTAATATTTTTGTATGTTTGACTTTTCTGTTCTACAACCTTAGCAAGCTTCTTTGTTCTTAGTATGATGAGCACCTGACGCAACTTGAGACAGATATCTCTACTGCTAAGGAAGCAGCACTAGAGGAGGCAGATCTGGAAAGTCTTGATCCTATGACCCCTGGTCCCTACACTCCGCAGGCAAGTGACCAAGTAAAGTCTTCATTTCCTTTCTTTTAGTTTCAATTTCCTGGATGTTTGATCTAGAGGTGCCTTTTTGTTTACTGTTCTCCAGCTGTCTGCAGTTTGTCTTCTAGTAAAGTATCTTGTTGGATGGTGTGCTAACAGCTGTTTTTTAAGGATAAATATGAGAAGCGATTATGACGCTTCAGAGAGTGAGATACCTAAGAGAAAGAAGGTAATTTCCCAAGGAGCTTGCAAAACTGGTCTCAAGATGAGCTGTGTACAGTCAGGCACAACTGAATGTTGGTTGGAAATTCAAGGTTGTGCAAGTGTAGCAGTTAAACCCACAGAAGGCAAGCAGTGAAAAGGTAAGGAGAACATGAGGAAAAACCATCAATACTGTAGTGCTGAGAAGAAGCCAGTTCAAGAGGCTACTTGCTATGAGCAAAGAAACTGCCTAATATGGTCAGCGAAGTAGGACTCCTCTGCATTCTTTGGTGGTATTCTTTACATTTCTGTATTTTGGTTCTAATAGAAATAACATTTTTTTTACTCTTCATTAATATTTTATAGCAGGCAATTGTGTGTGTCAGTTAATTTGAATGTATTCTAGATCAAGTTGGAAGCATCATTTACACTGGAGATTGTATGACAGACTGCTTTTTCAGTGTTTACAGTTTGGCAAAGTTTTGTAAGCTATTTAGACATTTTGTTTGTTTGTTTTTTTAAATGCTGCTTCTTGCCTCGGGCTGTTTGGTTGTTTTTAAAAACATCAGTAAAAAACTTTTACCAGGAATGACACATTCATTCCTGAAAAATAAAATTGCCTTTGGAATTTCCCTGATAAACTAGGTGACGGTTCAGGGAGTGTTATCGTACTGAGATGTCTTTTGTTTATTTGGAAAAACTGTTGAAGTTCATAAGCCTTGGGAAAGATCTCTGATAATAACTGAATGATCAAAATTCAAATGTTGTGTACCCAGTGCAGGAAGACAGAGCAAAGATTTCTTTGCAGTTGTTCATCCCAATTTTAGTCCAATAGTTTTTCTATTCTGTGCAAGTCTGGTATGATTACATCTGGAAAGTTGCATTTAGTTTTAGTAAAGTCAGAGCAGAAAAGAGGGGCTTGAAGTTCAGGAACAATTTAAGATCTTATAAAGATTATTTTTAAGAGAAAAATAAGTTGAAAATTTGTTTAGCCAATAAGTATACAAAGATTACATGGCTGGAGCCAGGATAACAGGCTATGAACAATTTTTGGGCAATATTTAATGACCTCCATCCATCTCTCCCCACAAAAAAAATCCCAAAATGTGGCATTTTAGGAAGCTAGAAAGAACTTGCTCGGAACGATGATTGAATTCAGTGGGGTGGGAATACCAAAACTGAGTATCATGGAAAAAGACCTTCCTGGCAACGTGAACTGTCAGGCTGCAGGTGAGTCTTTGAAGATTAGTTGTTGAAACTATCTATTGACACATTTCAAGGAAGATTAGATGGAATCAAGGATGATCCCAGTACCTCAGAGCATGAGGGACAGAAATGTCATTCTTCTCTCTATCTGATGGTTTTCTTCCCAGGAGCAGTGTTACGTCTTCTGATTTTTTTATCCAATTTGGTAATCAGGAGAGAGGAAAAGAGGCCTGAGAAGTGAACTGCCTATTAGTTGTCTGCTCCTTCTCTGGTCTTGCTAAAGGAGAGAGCTTCCTCAGATCTTCTCCCTTGAACTTGTCATCTGAAGGCAACCCTTTCCCTCTGCTTCTTGGCTGGAGGTACAGTCCCACTTCCCGCACTCCCAAACTTGTCACAGATGGCAGGTCTGGTGATGGTTGCTTGGCTTTAGTTCCCTTTATTTCAAATGCAGTTGTGATGACTAATTTTTATCTCCCCATATGTGTCTTCAGGAGTTGGACTTCAGGATGTAAAAAGCAAATACAGCAAGTAGAGAGCTGTCTGTCTTTTAAATGTCTGTTTAAATTCTTAGGAAGCGTGTTTTGCCTAATTTAAATGGCATTGCTGCTGCTCTTAACACTTTCAGGATTGTCATGATACATAAACTGTGTATTATAAGGGCATTTTGTCAAAATCCTAATCTGTAGTTCCTCATTAACTCTTCAGAGGTTAAATGGCATGCAAAGTACAGATTGGCTTTTAGAACACTTCAGCCAGACACTCCTTTTTTTCTTGATTTGTCAGCTTTGGAGGCTCTTGAGACAGTGATTTACATAGAGTTGAATGAAAGTTGAAGCTTTGCTATTTCATACGTGATAAACTTTTTCCAGTTCTGATAGCGGCATTTGTGGTTGCAACACCATTTCCGTTGTAGGAATTGAAATGAAAAGGGCCATGCTGAGTCAGACCAAAGGTTGATGTGATCAAGTATTCTGTCTCTGGCAGGGACCGGAAGTAAGTGGATGCAAACATACAGTGATCCTTCTTACAGAGAATCCTCCCTGCTTCTGGCAACTGGTTGTTCAGGCACTTTAACCTGGTGTTGCACCTGGACCATTGTATTTATGAGCTGCAGAGAGGCCTATTCTCTATAAATCTATCTGATCCTTTTGGAGTCCATTTACGATTTTGGCCTCTGTAGAATTGCACTGCACAGAAGTACTGACTTCTATTTTAAAATCTGCTATTTGCAACTTCAAACCTGATGTTGTGAGCCATTGCATTTTACCATGTTTGTTCTTTAAGAATAAATAGCTTATTTTGATTAAATGGTATTTAATAATATAAACACCGTGCCAAAAAATGCATTTTGCATTTAGACCTGAAATCCCAGTCTTGCCTCTCAAAATACTGTTCTAGTCTCAGTTCAGTGCCTGAGGATGTTATGTGTCCTGTTCCCACATACACTTTAGCCACACGATTTGTATGATACTTCAGTCTATCAAGATGAGAGCAATTTATATGCTTTGGATACTCCCACCCCTGCCCCAGAGAAGTGAGGCACTCAGGTCAGCATCCTCCGTTTTTTCATGTGGTTGGAGAGTTGGGTTGTGTAAGCAAATTGCTGAAAGGAGGAAATTACTTTGTAGGAAACAGGTGACAAAGATCGGCAGGTTTCACAAGCAGAGAAGGGAATCCATTTCAAAAGTTAGCAATTTCCTTCATTTTGACTGCTCTGAGGGAAAAGGAAAAATTTAAAGAGCACTGGGAATTGAGACACTGCAAAACATAGAGAATCAAAAGCTGCAAAAGAATCTGCCTAACGCCAGATATTTGTTTGCTTCACTACTTCTGGGAGTAGAAATCTGGTGACTCATGCTACAAAGGGCTAATGTGCAATACCTTGTTGATTCTGAATAGGGAAATGGTGAAGTATATTCTGCAGATTTGGAAGATGATAATTAGATTACCATGATTGTATCCGGTGATGATTAGAAGCTGTGCAAACACCTAGGAAGAGATGGTTGTCACTGTTGATACCTTATAGTTGTAAAAGAAAAAAAGAGCAGACAGGTTAAAGGTATTAAATCATTGTAAATGAACTTATTACAGTAACGACAGAATATTTTTTTTAGTCTTTATTCTGTATTAAAAAAAAAAAAAGTGGGAGGAGCAGGAATAGCAGAAGGAGATGCAGTAATATGACCATGAAAATAAGTTACCAGGAGGAGAAAGAAGGTGAGGAGCACCACGAGACTGACGGTGGTACCAGAAAGACTAGTGAGAGCTATTCTGAGCAATCCAGACAAACAAAGATTGACTATGAATAGTTCCATCTAGTATTGTGGCTGTCTGTAGCTTTGAGAATGCCTTCTAGATTTGGAAGTCTTCAAGCTTTCTATAGACTTTCAATTTATAGTCTTTAGGACAGAATCCGCATGTCCTGTCTACCTTGGACTCATGGTGACTGCAGGAAGAACAGGAGAGGGAAGGGCAGAAGATTTGTTGGGAACTGCTGTCTGCTTTTAAAATATATTGTGAAAGTAAGCACTTTTTAAGCGGTATTTTCCAGAAATAGCTAGGTAAACAAAGAACTCTGGTGCTGTAAGGCTGGAGATTCCCTTTTCAAGGATGAAGGTCATCAGGACAAAAGTTTGTGGAGACTGTGTGCTCTCTGATCTTGGAATACAGAGAGAAAAGATCCTTGCACTGAGAGTGATACACGTATATTTTTTTTATCTTTCTCCCCCTGTACTCCCGCACCTATCACTGTGGTCCAGATGTCAGTCATACCCTTTGGTTTATGTCCAGTAGTGCCTTAGTCAATGCTATTGCTATTTGTGTTCCCCCTTCAGATGCGCCAGGGGCGAGGTAGGCTGGGCGAGGAAGACTCTGACGTAGATATTGAAGGGTTTGATGAGGATGATGATGGGAAACCTAAGACTCCAGCCCCAGTGAGTATATTTACAGAAATCCCAGCCACAGTCTATGTGTTGACTTGCATACTTGTGGTAGAAGTCTCCATAGTATAAGGGTGGTCTGCTGTGTCTGCCACCCTGAAAGATAGCAGTATTCATAGCAACAGCTAGACTCTTAAATGTAGTTGTAAAATGTTAGCATTATGAAATGAGTGAATACGTCGGAAAGAACAGTGTGATAAATAATAGGCATGTGCTGGAAATGGCAGCAGTGGTTTGTATGTCACTCTCCCTGTTCTGTGTGACCTAGGAAGTTGAAGATGCAGATGGTGACCTTGCTGATGAAGAAGAAGGATCAGCCCAGCAGCCCCAGGCTAGTGTCCTCTATGAAGATTTGCTCATGTCGGATGGAGAGGATGATGATGATGGGAGTGATGAAGAGGGAGATAATCCTTTCTCATGTAGGTGTCCTTTTTTATAAAAGGTTGAGTAGGAACTGGTTGTTCACAAACCCAGCTAATGTTCTCATGCTTCCATCACAAAAGCATACCGTAGAGCGCATAGAGCATAATTGGGATATGTAGGCCAGGTGGTCTAGTAGTCAAGAAGGAGGAGAGACCAAAGGGCAAGATGAGAAAACTGGATGAACATAAATGGAACTGAAAACAAAGTGGAATAGGAATGCTGTAAGTGCAGACATAAAAGAAAGCAGAGTTAAGATCTGGTCGATTGTATTTCATAAAGTGAAACTGCAAAAGGTTCTGAAAAGACTGGGACTATGATTTGGTGTGCTGAGCCAGGAATAGGCAGTTTAGTAAAAGCACATTTATTTTGATATGAAACAGTGTGGTCAACGTTACCAAGAACCGGAAGAGGTGTCTGGAGGTTCTTCAGATTGCTTCCCTGTTTAACTAAAAAACTTGCCATGCAGAAAAGCTTATTTAGCAACGGCTTCTGAAAATTATTAGGGGGGAAGAAGAGGGAGTTATTTGGAGTAGACAAGCAAGTAAGGCCTTTTTGAGTAATGGTGGTAATGAGATTGCTTTTGAGTAACATCAGAATTGGGTACTTGGTAAGTGGTTTCACCTCCCAGATACCCTTTCTCCTACCTTGTGGAGACACTACTTTGTATACATTCTGTACAGTCGATGTTGTTACCTTTAAACAAAGACAATGGGTATGTAACCAACAGGAAAAAAACCCTGATGATTTGTGACCAAATGTTGGTTTATTACATAGCTATCCAACTAAGTGAGAGTGGCAGTGACTCGGATGTGGAGCCCAATGCAGTGAGACCTAAACAACCTCATGTTCTTCAAGAGAACACGCGAATGGGCATGGACAATGAAGAAAGCATGATGTCTTATGAAGGAGATGGTGGGGAGACATCTCACGTTATGGAAGACAGTAATATCAGGTAATTAGAGCTGCGAATCCTGTCAAAGTAGTTCTTCAAAACAAAATCCCTTCTCTTAAAGAAGCGCTTGTCATAAAAAGATGAAGAATATCTCACATTTTTTCTTTTAAGTTATTTTGTCACTGTTTTTAGTGTTGCAGCCATAATTACTGTAATTGCAATTTACTTGTCGTAACAGAAATTTTGGTTTTGCTGTTACATTTTCACTGATGAAAATGTTAGTTACATTAAAAAAAATGTTCATTCTCATAAGTTAAATGATTTCCTGTACATAGTGGTTTTTGAAGGCAGGACAAATAAAGATTTGTATAGGTTGTCTCAGAAACTACAAGATGCCCTTGAAGTTAAAAGATGATTTAGCTGATTAACTAGATGGTTTTGTTTTTTTTTTTTTTTCTCTATGAATAAGCATTTCCTTACTTGAAAGGAAACTGCTTAGTTGAAGTCCAAAAGAATAAGAATATGCATGTTCTGTATTTTGGAAGGAGTTCCATTATTAGAAAATAAAAAAGTACAGCACTATCAGCTTTATTTTTTGCATTCACTTGGGAGAATACTGATCTGTTCTTCCTTCTCTGGCCATTCTGGAGAGTATTAGCCCTAGATTGTCTGTTCTTTTTCTACTTGTGGAATTCAGTCCCTTAATGCTATTATTGCTGTTTGCCTAATAAATTACCCTACAGGTAGCTAGGCAGATGGTCAGTCCAGCCCAGTACCTTGACAATAGTCAGCAGAAACTGCTGGAGATGGTAACGAGAATGGGCTGTTTGTCTTTCTGCTCGTGGTAAAGGTGACAGATGGAAGGTGTGAGAGCCCTGAGTTTTTCCTGCCCCGAGTATCTCAGCGTGGGATGAGGATGCTGGTAGAGCATTGTTTCATCAGAACTGTTTTTTTTTTTTATTTTAAAAAGCTGGCCATTGACAGAATTGAAGTGCACAGTGGTTCCGAGTGTTCCACAAGGACTTCAAGCCAGGGACCTTCCACAGGAGTTAAATACAGAATTGTCGCTATCATCAGCTGATTTGAAACACGGTATAGTTGAAGAGTTTTCTCTTTCTTCTAGTTACGGCAGCTATGAAGAACCAGACCCAAAATCCAACACAAGAGACACTAGTTTCAGCAGTACTGGAGGGTATGAGATCTCAGAAGAGGAGGAAGAGGAAGAACAGCAGCGCTGTGGGCCAAGCGTGTTAAATCAGGTCCATCTGTCTGAGGATGAGGAAGACAGCGAGGACTTTCATTCCATTGCAGGAGACAGTGACCTGGACTCGGATGAATGAACTCCCTTTCTTGAGGTGGTGGTCATCTTGGGCTGCTCTTGGCTCCTGAATCTTGTCCTAGTTTGGTGTAAGGAACGATGTAGTGTGGACTGTGTTAAGAAGCAGCAGATTTTTTAATGTAATATTTTAATCGGTTGTGAAACATGTTATGTGACTGAGTAAATGGTGAAAAATAAGCTTTAGACAAGCACGCCTGGCTCAAGTTTTGGGTTGTTGTAGCCTGTACTAGTTCCAGAATCCAGATGTAGATTTGTATGGTTTGTTCTTTGGTCTTTATAGATGTAAAATAATTTCTCATAAATACTGGCCTGCTCGATACGTGCATGTCTGTCAGGAGAAAATGCTTGTTCATAATAAAATACTGGCTGTTGAAAATTGTTTTATAGTTGTTTATCAAAGGGAAGTTTTTTCCTCTGGGACCACGGGGTAAACGCAGTGTCAGAATTTGGTAGTTTGAGTCTTCAGGAAGGCTCATTATTCACAGAGATTCATCATTTTTGGTCACCTGGACCGCAGGTGGGTGGGCTGTGTACGGAGCTCTGCTCTCTCCCTAGTGAAACTCGAGCCAGGTTCAGGGCCGCGCTGCCCGGGGAGGGCAGCTGCGCCGGGCCGGCCCCCAGGGTCCCCGCTCGCCCCTCGCCGCGCCTTCCCGGCAGCCCCCGCGCCCCCAGCACCCGGATGTACCGCGGGAGCCATGTGCGGGGGGGACCCGCACGACAGAGAGCGGCTCCGCACGCGCAGTTCCGCCGCGTTTGTCGCAACTCCTTTGCGCGGAGGGATACCTGAGCTGACAAAGATGGGGTGCCGAGACTGGGCCGGAGGGGGGGCTTGGCGGAAGGAGACGCAGGCAGTTCCGGTAGGCGTCCATCCTCCGCACGGGGACTCCATGCGGTCCCGCTGGCTGGCTCCGCCCGGACTACTTGCCGGGGGGAGCTAGTCCCGGCATCAGCCATTCGCAAATTTGCTGCTTCCGCCACCGCCATTTCGGGAGCCGCCTCAGCGCACCGGGGCCGTGGGCAGCTCGGTCCTGCGCCTCCCGCTTGAGCCGAGCGGTCCTCTCCGCACCCGCGGCCCTTCTGCCTCCACCAGAGACTCACCGGCCCCTTTTCCCGATGGCGACCTCCGTGGGGAACGTGGCCGACAGCACAGGTACCGTGGCCTGCCGCGCGGGGACGGGCGCTCCGGCGGCCTGCAGCGCCGCAGCCCTGCGGAGGCTGGGCTCTGCTCTCGCCCGCGGCCACACGGCGGCCTGCGCTCCCCTGGGGGCCGCGGCTGTCTCGCCCCGAGCGCGGCGCTCCGTACTCGCCGGGCCCGCTCTCGGGGGAACTTTCCAGAAGCGGCGACCCTGGGCGAGGCGGTGGCTCCTGCGGCGACCCCCGCCGGCTTTGTGCTTGTGCCCCTTCGCCTCGGGGAGCCGTCGGGCCCGGGCTCGTCCCTCGGCGGGCTCCTGTCGGCGCCGCCTGGCCGCAGCCTGCGAGCCGCTCCTGCAGGAGCACGGCGCGATTGGTTTTAGCGCGTTGCTCTTTTATTCTATATTTAGCCGACTGTCAGGTGACTGCGTTTTTGTAGAGGACGAAGGAGAGTAAAAACCTGACCCAAAACGTACGTTGAGTGATCCAGAATCTCTCGCTGCACTTAAGGAGCAGGTCTGGTGCGGTGTAGCCGAGAAGCACAACGCTTTTTTGGACAGTAAGACAGCGTGCTCCAGCGGAGAAAGAGCCTGCGTTTAGTTTAGAGATCCAGAACTTGAGGGATGGGGGAGAGGAGAAATCTCACTTTTTCCCTGCCTGTAGAGCAAGAAAAAGAAGTATTCTGCTTACTGAAGGGATGAAAAGACAACAAAGCTTTATGCCCCAGATTTTGGGGGGTTTCTGTAACCAGAGCGAAGGAAGGTTATGAAAAGCTGAAGTGGTGTCTGGGAAAAAATAGGGAAAAAAAAATAGGATTTATGGAGAAAGACATGGGATGGCAATGCAGAGATAGGGACGCAAAGGGAAACGGTAGTGATAGAGACGTGGAGATGGAGAGGCTGGCCACTGCAGTACGGTGTTGGTGTTTCATTGCTACTCTGCTAGAACTGCGTGTCACCGAGGCTGCAGTATTCTCTTCGGCCTTGATCTGCGGGGTTGAACGAGTGTGTCTTGGGGAGAGTCCTGTGCTCTTCATCACCACCACCTCCCAGATGGAGGTGGCAACTGCTTCTGTCGGGGCCTAGATTTTATTTAAATCTAAGTTTGAGCGTGGTAAGCACTTAGAATGTTATTTCTGGGAAGGAAATAGCCTTGGGTACATTTGTGATAGTTCTGTGCAGGTTTTTATTTTGCTTGTGTTCTGTAGAATTCTCAGGAAAGGTCATTGTTATAGCATGTACTAGGCTTTTCCAAGGTCATAGTCAAAGCATGTAGCACAAATTAGCCTAGGTACATAAACTCATGTATGCAAGACTTAATAAGGGATTCTTCTATCTGGGACTCTTCACTACAGTTATTTTCTTTAGAAATGGATTCATTGAGCAACCGTTGATGGCAGTGTTATGGATTCTTTGGGCTCTAGAACTTTTGTCCCAGCCAACTTTCTATTAAAAGTTTAGCTCATTTTGAACTTTGTGACGTAGTTGTCCACTTCCTACTTTTCAGTGAACTTCGCAAGGATAGTTGCTAAAATACCTCTTTGGAGGTAGATGACTGGCTATTTTGTGCCGAGTGATTGGTTTGCGTTATCTGTTCTGAGGGGGGTTGTTTTCTGAAGAGACTTCATAAATGAAAGAAAATTTTAGTGTTTCACTTATTTTTGTTGCCTTTATTAGGAGTTCTTACTCCCAGGTGTTAAAGACTGTATTTTTGCACCACCTTTTCTCTTGCCCTGGCAGTTGCAACTTCAGTTTCACTTTTTGCTGAAGTAGGCAAAATGTAGCATTTAGGTAACAGTTGGAAGCTTCTTTCGGGGTGGTCATAAGAATTTAAGTCTAAACTTCTGGGTGGTTTTTTTTGGCATTAGCTTTGAAATCTAATAACACCATGGAAATTTATTTGAAGAAGAAATTACTCAGTTAAGTCCATGGGACATGCTCTTCCTCTGTCCAGCTTCCCTATGTTTGTGTCATCAGCAGAACTTGAAAATATGCTGACTGCCAGAAAGGCTAAACCTGCATGGCTGTTAAAGGCAGAAGGAGGGAGTGAGGAACAGCATGTTGGTACTCTGGTATCGTTATCACTGTCAGTGCCTTGGGCTTCCATAAATGGTGCTGTCATTCTCATGTTGAATAACAGTTGTATCTGTTTATTGCCAGTAGGTTTAACCAGATACTGAAGTCTGCTTTTCCTTTAGTCAGTGTTTGGAAACCTATTAAGCTAGGCTCCTAGAAAGCAGCAATCTAATCTGGATGAAGATGTTTGGTTAGTAATTGTCAAGTATCTGAAAATGAATAGATTCCCTAGTTCCAACTTACTGTGAAACAGTTAAAGTTTGTAGCACTGACAGAGACAGTATACTATCTGGAAAAACAACTTCAGTTACATCATGTTATCTTCAGTCTTATCATCGAAACCTGCTAGTGCTAAAAAAAGCAATTTTGAAAATAATCTAAACAATTTACATCAATCCCAATTTTATAAAATAAACACTAGATAGCAACTCTGTACCTAATCTCTTTGTGATTATCTTTAAAGGTCTCACAAAAGAATCAGAGAGTCTCAGAAGATGTTTGTAGTACCTAACTGCAAAAATATGTATACTTGGATATTGAGATGATTCCTTGTATTAGGAAGGATTTATCCGTTTCATTTGAATTCACAATTTTAAAACACTCTAGGTCCAGGTGGGAAGTATTTTATGAATGGAATTAAGTGACTGCAGAGTAGTGGAAATGCTGGACTTCAGGAGGAAAAATAAGAGATGCTTGCAGCAATCAAACTTTTAAATAGTAAGAGTCATTGGTATAAAGGCAGAATTTGAAGGTCAACACTTCTTTCTAGGATGAATGCCTGTGGCTTTTCAAAGCTGCACTTTTCTGTATTTTAATACAGAGCTGTGATTTGTAAGAAATTTCATTTACTTCTCGCACTTCAGGCTGTTTTGTCTAAAACAGGCGGTATTTTATTCTCCACAATTGTATCTTAAATACTAAAACCATTTTGTCATTCCCAGCTAAGCCTCCAGAAGCACTAACTCTTTTCCTGTATCCTGTTTAACGTTCCCTTCTGTAGGCCAGTTACATAATCATTGAAATGTGTGTTTGCCTCTCATCAGATATTGTTCCAAGGCCATTTTGTTTTCTGTGAAGGAATTTTTACTCATTATAGAGAATGGAGGAGTGTAGAGGATTCAAGAAATGTTATGCATTGCTGCCGCCCCCCCTCCCCCCC